>JZKD02S1899494.1:2298815-2308852 GCA_000966675.3 Picea glauca
GGTTGACTTTATTGTAGTAGATGTAGTGAATGTTGATGTTGGTTGACTTTATTGTAGCAGATGTAGTGAATGTTGACAATGTTGTGAACTCCATTTGTAGATTGAAGCACATTTTTCAATTGGCCTATACAAAATGCTCTTTGTCAATTTTGGTCGACTTTACTGTAGTAGATGTGGTGAAATTTTGTTTGAAGTCCATTTGTTTACCCAACACCACTCGCCAATATTTTACAAGATTTTATAATTCAATGAAAGATTCGCCAATATTTTACAAGATTTTATAATTCAGTGAAATATTCGCCAATATTTTATAAGATTATATAATTGACTAAAATATTCGCCAAAAAATTATATATACATTTTATATTACTGATAAAATAGCCTTCAATTTTTCCTATGTATCATGGGGATTCGCCCATTTATTATACATATAAATTTAGGGGGGGTTCTTAAAATCACCCCTGGTGATCAGGAAGAGATTTGTTTAGCATGGTTTTTTTATTTCAAGCTCATTAAAAAATGAAACCATCTTTGAGCATGGTTTTCTGATTTCAAGATCATTAAAAAATGAAACCATCTTTGAGCATGCTTTTCTGATTTCAATCTCATTAAAAAATGAAACCATCTTTGAGCATTGTTTTCTGATTTCAAGCTTGTTAAAAAATGAAACCAATTGTGAGGATAGTTTTTGTGTCTCTATGGAAACCTCATTAAAAAATGAAATAGAGGTTACAAGCATAGTTCATGTTTCTATTTCAAGATCGTTAAAAAATGAAATAGATTTTTTCCCCTCTCTGTTTGAGTCAAGTACTTTTTTACGTATAGTATTTGAAGATTCATTTCATCCACCTATCTTGTTGGGAAAAATGAATCTTGGTGGGCAATGCTTTCAGCCTCTGGTCTTCATGCTGAAGGTAAGCTGCTAGTTTATTAAGATGGGGGATAATTACCAACCAACCCTGTGTTATGCGTTGGGAGGTCCAAGCATAGTTTCCTCTGGTTCACGCTTGTGTAAAAATGAAATCAGGTCCAAGCATAGATTAGTTTAGTTTTTAAGCTTGTGTAAAAATAAAATCTATCCCAAGCATAGTTTGTTTTTAGTTTTTAAGCTTGCGTAAAAATAAAATCTATCCCAAGCATAGTTTTGTTTTGTTTTAAAGCTTGCTTAAAAATGAAAACAATCCTGATCTTAGTCTTTGTTTTTTCTCATGCTCGTAAATACATGAGAATAAGTTACCGAGCTTAGTCTTTGTTCTTTCTCGTGCTCATAAATACATGAGAATGTAACTGAGTATACTTTTATCACTTTTTTGGACTCGTAAAGGTTATATGAAAAAGGAACCCCCTGGAGTTCCCTTTAAGCTCTTTTTAGACTCTCTAAACATGAAAAGATTGTTGGGTGATCTTGTTCTTTTCATGCTCGTTAAAGTATTAGAAAGCACGTCTATTGAGCGATAGTTTATCTATTTTTCGGTCTCTTTAGACTAACTTACAAAAAAGGAACTGAGAGAGTTCTCTTTAACTATTTTTCAGACTCTCTAAATGTGAAAATACCCTAAGTTTTCTTTCTTTCGACTCGTAAAACAAACATCGAAAGGCCCATATGGGACCAAACCACTCATTCCTAGGGTTTGTTAAAAATACTCTGAGGGACTTGTCTGAAGGATGAGCTTACATTACAAGAATATGTTATCCTCCTCAAGCTTGTGTAAAAATTAAGAGGTACTCGCTAGAAATGGTGGGGGGAAATTGGGAAAGAAATGTATCTAAACCTGTATTCTATGGAAGAGTCGCTTTTGAACATGACACCCTTTCACTCGCTTTGTGCCTAGGTTGGAAAACCCACATGTCTCTTGATCATACTCCTTTATAAGATTACACATCGGTCTGTGATCCCTGTTGTTGACTCAGTTTTTTCTGAGACATTTGTCGTCTCATCAATATGTTCAAAGAGAAGTTCAACCTGGAAATCCTTATATTGTGTCGGCCATTTTTGCAGGTTTTAAGCCTTCTATTGTGTCGACCATCCCTAAGTCACTCCTGAATCACTGGTTACTCTTATCTACTTCAAATCTTATTACATGTTTCGTTTCATTGATGGGGGATACATTAAGGCCCTCATGTGACGAGTATTTTACTATCAGCTTCAACTCATTATCCAAGAATTAGACTTAGAAACTATTTGGTACCTTGGAACTTGCATGCCTCAATGGTAGGTTTCCTTGGTTTCGACAGTGGATTTCCATTATTGACCCCTGATTGGGAGATTTAGTCGAGTGTTTGACTTCATCTCATTAACTCACACCAGTTGGATTGTACCAGAGTACCTTAGGAGTCATTGACATTAATGGTGATTTCCCTCACACTTGTTAACGATATACACTAATGACCGATAATCAAGTGGTTTCTACTATGTTCGACTTCATCACATGTATTCGCATGGTTAGATTCGTACTATAGAGTGATGGAGATGAAGACCCTGGATCGTTTGTGTCAGATCCAGGTTGCGTAGGAGTATATCCAATGTATTGTTGCATAGATCCACATTGTATGTCTCATGGATATGTTCAAATTTGAGTCTTTAACACATAGATCCACAGTGTATTTTTGGTGTCTATGTTCAGATTTGAGTCATAATGGCATGGATCCACAGCATATGTTTGGTGGCCATGATCTATATTACTTGACATGGACCTTTTCATGTCGGCATTTATTCTTTGAGTCATTTCTATTCTGAGTATGGGAATCCCTACCTCAGTGATGATATATTATTGTACTATATTTCCTTGTTTGTTGGCAAGTTTCCAAACGATGTTTTCCTTATTCCCTACACACATTCAACAAAGTATTTCAGCTATCACTATGTTCTAACTTCATACTTTGGAGGGCTCTCTGTTACACATTATTTTCATCACCCTTGTGACCCTTAATAATGTAAACCTATATGTTGTCTTCAGAGGGGTCAATGGCTTGAATTCCTGAAGAAATAAGGGAGAAGAATTTTTCCTCAGAGAAGAAGTTGTATTTTATTTTGTAAAAACCCTATTAAAGATGATTTTCATAGGCTTCTATATACATAGGGTGTGGAAATGCCTGATTTTCGTAGGCTACACCATAGCTAGACTGCGGAGTTTTCATAGGCTACATTATAGTTAGGGTGTGGTGGCCTTCGTACATGGGGAAGAATGGGCGTCTTCTCGATGATTCTATAAGGAGAAGCTTCTATGGTGAGGTGGCCTTCGAATGGTTTGGATATTACTCGCTTTCATGATTTTGTGGGATCATCCTAACCTCCTCATCTTGTCCTCTTCAACTTATAAAAGGAGAGGAACTCTCACAGAGAAAGTTAGTTGTTTTGGCTTGAGATTGTTATCTTGGTTAGAGTGACTTTGATCTTTGCTTTGTTGAGATAGATTGTGAGTAGGTATCAGATACACAGTCTTCGAATCCATTGGATCAATAAGTGTGTGGGAAGCATGGAATTGTTGGAAGGAACCTCACAACATCAAGGCATTTGATTGTATATTTCTTCCAAATTCGTTAATATAGATATACTTTTATTTCATATATGAATGTCATTTTTTCATATTGTATGATTCCTTGATCACGTACATAGTTTCATATCAAATAGACTCTGTTATTATTATCTTTGTTGGCTTGTGTTTATTTGTAGATATTTCTCCATAAGCCTCGTGACAGAGCTTGGATTGAATTGGAGAAGTCAGATATTCGATATTTAAAAGGTATGTTCTAGATCCATTTCTCATTTGATAATTGAAATCTAAGGAAAGAGTAGTGTACTATCTTTTTTTTTCTAGTTTCGTAATGAATCTAGGGGGATTGATTTGTGTCCGCACTTAACAATTAGCCCGATAACAACTGGATGTTCCCAATACTTGACTATTCTGGCACTCAACTGTTGCAACATAGCCTGCACTTTGATCGATTTCTCCGTGAACTATCACACCTAACTTCATGCCATATCTGTTACCTTTGATATTTCCCCATCTCAGGATGAGTCTTGTTCGGTGTGAATCTAAAATATGTTGCACAAGTCAACAAAGTCGTCGGGTGTACCGAACTTGGGGAGGCTGATGTCTTTCATTACCCAGATGATCTTGATCCCTATTTTCTTTTACTTGGCCCATTTTGCTTGGATTTATTAATGAGGTTCTTGAGCCATTTTTGTCCAATACTCGACTGACTTATTTATGCAATCAAGGTTTCTCTCTTTTAACACCTGCATGTCGTGCTCTTCTATATCTTGGCCCTATTGGACCGCACTTATATAGTTGACCCTTTCTACATATTGTTGTTATTTCTCGTACCACCTCTCCATATATTTTCATGTCGCAAGTGACATGAGAGTGTATTCCTGGAGCTCAACTATTCTTGCAGCGAATAAGTGTCGCTCATCTATAAATTTGTTGCAGGCCTCCTAGAATTCACTCCTTAGGAACACCGCAACCTATTTGTTGTCCTGATAGTATTTCTCCAAGTGGCACAAATGTTATAATTCCTTTAGGGCACTGGCCAGCTCCTATTCATCTCTTCCATCTTTGTCCAGGGTGGCATCTGTGATTGCCATCTCTGCGTCGATCAGTTCGGGCATCTTAGCATGCTCTATGTTGATCGTATTTTCCTTTGTATTGATGAGGATGGAGTGATCTAAAGCGATCCTCCTATTATTGGTGGTTCTATGGATGATAGCTTTCCTTTTCCAGTCATAAGCAATGGCATGTATGTTGACTAGTTCGTCCACGAGTTCAGGGATTTGTTGATATCCCCAAGTGAGTGTATTCCCCAGACTCCAGATGGTATATACTTGTTCAAGATTGGGTTCTTGAACTTCCTCGCTATGTTTTGAAGGCTCGAATTATGTATTTTTCTCATTGGGGAGTTTAGTACCAACTGAAATTGAGGCATCGAGAGTAGGAATTGTACTTACTTGATCCTCAGTCATTGTGATGATGATTTCTTGTTGTGGAGCTTCTTCCTTTTGCTCGCCTGAATCTGACTTGTTTTTTAGACTGTCCGCTTGGATCTCTGGTAAATTGGGTAGCTCAGTGTCTAATACACTCTCAACCTCTTGTTCATCCTATGGAATCCCTTGAATTTGAGTGTCGGGAACTAGGGAAGATGTATTCTCTGGCTCCTTTTCCTCTTCGATATGTACAAGGGTCACAAGGGATACCTTCAGGATATCATCATTGTCATATATTTTTATCAATTCTCATAGGGAGTTTGGCATAATTTATCTCCCTAATGTTTTGAATGTCTCTGGCTGATTTGAAACACTTGTCGGTGATCCGGTTGGTGGCATTGTGAATTCAAGGTCGTCTAACCCAGTAATTTCATCAATGTCTATGAATTCAGGGCCACTTGGGCCTACCTGGATTTTGTCTAGGTCATCGGCAGGGGATCATGTCATTCCTGAGAGGTCTGGGTCATCTTCCAGTTGATCAATTGCTTTTTGTGCCTGTTCTAACATGAGAAAACCATGCTCCCGTGTGCCCTGAGTCATGGGTAAACCTTTATCTTGTGTTGGGGCTACCAGGATCACTTCTACTTCTTCGGACGCTATCATTTCGTCTTTGTCCCCGAGGGCCCCTTGAGCCAATGTTTCTAGGATCATCACCTATTCATGTAGGATCATGCCTTTGAACCTGGTCATTTTTGGGTCAGCCATCCTTGCCACCACTTCGTACCAATCCTGGGCATTTTCTGTGAATACCTCATCCTTGAATTTTTCATGGGTGTATGGCCAACAGGATGACACTTGCGAGGCGTGTTTCAATACCAGACCTTTGGGTTCATGCTTGTGGAATCAGCCAACATGGAATCTAAAATTCAATTGGCTCATCCCCTCTTACTTGGATTTAATGGTGTCCTTCACTACGTATAAGCCTACATAGAATCCATAGGGTATAAATCCCTTCTTTTTATCCTCGATCAAGGTGGCGTTGTAGCCTTCCAGGATTGTCTAGTAGCATATCTCTCCCACTACTATCTAGTTAGGAACATGTGCTGGCAGGAGATGAGGTGCTCTGGTGGCCCCTAAAACCTTGATGTAAGTATCGAACTCATCCAGATACCAGTGGTTGACATTTGATATCATCTTTTTGGTCACAACCGATAGTATCGATCATTCTTTCTTAAAAAGAATAAAATAAATGCATGTGATGAATTCATCAAAGATAGGGGAGTAGGGTTTTTTCTACCTATTCTCCCATAAAATGTTAAAATATATGTGTATGGGGAGTTCTCCGACGTTCCAACTCAAGTTCATGCCAAAAAATATGTTTCTGGCACACATGACATCCAGTAAGTATGAAGCCATGTAGAAGGCTAGTGTCTCTCCTTCTTTTGGCGTCTGAGCTTATTGTATGCATATGCTCAGCTATTAGGAAATGATGGCTCCCCAGTTGAAACCACTCTTGGAAATGGCCACTATGCATCCATGCCTCCGAAAATTTGGAGCAGTCCTTTTCCCCATACAATCGACATATTATATCCATAAGGTAGATGTACGGCTCCCTAAAGTTGGTCGTCTAGTACCAGTTGGTGCTCCAATTGGTATACTTCTTATCTTCTCTCCACCATGAGGCCATCAATCAGATGGTGTCATGGGGCTCACAGAATTTCACCATGAAGTCTGTATTCAGCCGCTCCTTGGGGTCTCAAAGTTTTTAATATTTCTGGACCTCCACGAAAAGGAACACTCTGATACACCCACCATTGTCGTTGTTAATCAGACATTTTTGTGTGTCTGTGTGTTCAATGAGCCACTTAAGGAGTTATATGCAAGGGAACATTGGAGTTCTTCATTCTACCATGTGCAGGTACGATCGTTAGATATTCGAAAAAACTTCGTCGTCGAGCTTTCTCATATCTGGGTCACTATGAGGGATATATTACATAATTCTTCCCAGTTGATCTTCTTGAAGAGTTCTCCCCAACATGGGAGTACTGCCTTAGCCCTTGTGCTTTCCTCTGTGTCTCCAAAGGTCAGAGGTTGAGTGAACACCTTCTTTGTAGATGTCTTAATGACTGGTGCTAGCCTTGGAGAAAATTTGAATTGTTTTGTGGCCCCTGGAGAAGAACCTTCACCTATCTTTGGCTCCTTCAGCTTCGACGCCCTCGAGGATCGCCTAGTGGTTGGATTCCTTGGTGACATTTTTCCTGTAATTGAAATAAATATTTTAGATACTACGTACAAAGAAACACTGGATAAAATATATATATGAAGTGTAAGCATGAAAAATCCACAGACTGGTACATACCTGTAAAGCTTGATAAACCTGGTTATTTGATACTCACATAATCTCTGCATATTTTGAATTGCTTGTTTTTCTTCTCTGGATTCTCTGAAACTCCTTTTCACACAGAATGGTTTCATTTATAATGACACAAGATAATTTAAACCTAGGAAGAACCTACCATGTCTTATCAACCATTTAATTTGGTTGATGAGTGGAATTCAAACAAATCTGTCGCTGAATCTCTACAACTTGAATTCATCATGGGTTGACGATCGAGGCACGGAGGGTGATGTGGTCTATTGGTAATTTCAAATGGTCATTTTTATTTGCACACGAAGTATCGACTAATGCGATATTTGGAATTAATTAGTCCCTTAAATGATCTGAATCTAAATGTATCTAGTGCTAAAACGTCCCATAGTGTCACTTTCTTAGTGGGCGGATCGGGGATCGGCAAAGTGCTATGAATGTTTTCGTTGATATCCTTGTCTGAAAAACCTCTGATTCCGATCGATTTCATTGTACGATGTTGACATAGAACAACTAAATCAGAGGTGTGACTTGAAATTATGGGGCCAAGAATGACTCTGGGTAAAACTAGATTTTACTATTCTCCACTCGGGAAAAGACATGTGGTGTTGAAGACAGGTGGCTTAATCCATGTGTATTAGTCAGAGTCAGGACTTTCTTCAAGTTGGGCGTTCTAAAATAAACCTGAACTCGCTAATGCCGAAAAGGTATCGGGGGTCGATGATCGAGGATAAACCTATCGCGTGTTTTTCTTCAGATTAGCTTCCCCGAAAACTCCCGATGTCGAAATGCTTCGGGAATCGGTGGTTGGGGAAAAATATTTAGCACGGTCAGAATGTTCGTCGCAATTCAACCTTCTCTGATTCTGACAAGTGCATCAGGTATCGACTATCGATGATATTGTTTCTTTCTTTGTTAACATTTACTCCCTTCTCCTTTTACTGATGTCGAAGGGGATCGACTATCAACGATGTTCATATAAGATAATTTGTTGTGAAACAAAACTTCCTTTTGTCGATACCAGTGAAGATCGACGCTCGACAACTGAGGTTTTCCGAGTGATTCCTTTTCACCTCTTAATTCCTTATGATGTTGAATCTTGAGCACGTCGGTTGAAGTGTTTTAGCTATTGATTCCTTATTTAAGTGTTAATCCTCTTTAATTCATGGGGTTTCATAAATTTATACAAACCTGAATATATTAATGAGAGTTAAGAGAATAAGAAAAGATAAAACATTTCTCAAAGAAAAATCGAATTCAGACAGTGCAAAGATTAAGTGGTACCCAAAAAGTGAAAAATTGACATAGGCTTTTTAGGGTGTGTTGAATTCTCAACAAATAGCATTTTACTAGGAGAAATAAGAAACTTTGTACCTTCCTCGGGCTCGGCTGATGAAAAAGTTGATTAGGAACTTAACTGGTTTTCATCAAAGCTTATTTTACCCTTGCATTTGGAATTTCCCCGGTTGATGCATCTGGGCCTGCATGTGGAGTTTTTTAACCTTTATTCCTCCTTTTTTTGTAACATTGACTCATGTCCCCTTTTTACAAGAGTATAGTAAAGCATTCACTAGAACTAGGCCTTTTATTTACCCTTATTCATTTACTATGGTGTTGTTCTACTACCAGTGAGCATCCATAGCCCTAGCAGAGTCACCCCAACGTGACAGAACTTGTTTCGATGCTAGTGAGCATCCATAGAATTAGAGGAGATATCTGCATACCCTCTCCTACTGTGCACTCATTTGATATAGTTGACTTTTATTTCGGCAGAATGCCCTGAGCGAGTGGGAGAGGAGGACGTTTGTTATTTGCAAAAAAGAGATGGTTAAGGTCTCAATAGATCTGTCTCTAAGGTGCATGTAGTCCTTTCTAGATTATTGTCTTTCCCTTAAGGTTTTACCAAACCACTAAGAAAACACTTCCTCATTTCTCCAAATTTGTTCATCTACGTAGGGTAGATAAAGAATCTCTTGAAACAACCACAGGTTCCTCAACATTTATTGTGTTTGTATGTGAGCGACGAGTTAGGAATTTTTTTTTCTATGTCACCTGATTTGAGTTCAACCATTGTTTTGCTAAACACAATATTTCAAAATCTCAGAAGCACAATTGAAAAATATAAAACAAAAAATGTATAAATTCAAAAGATAAATCAACGCATCTCAAATAAACACAGAAAATGACTTCTTTTTTTTTCTTAATAAAAATATTGTTTTAGGGCTTGGCCATTCACTAGGAGGGAGATAGGTTCCCCCCTCATACTATATAGTCGATATGTTCCTAGCCCAATGTTGTTGGCAAATAATACCCTACGAACTAGCAAACTAGGGTTAGACTTGCATGCAGATTTTGACCGTAAAGAAATGACTTTTTAACCTACCACCCAAAACTTAAACTCCTCTTTCACGATACATGCATGGAAAGGAACTACTAACCTTTTTACTGATGTTTGTTGTAGATCCTCCATTGCACTCTTGACCGCTTGCTTGTGCCGCTCCTTCCAAAGTTATCCTACAATCAAAACAAACAACCACGCATGCATGATACTTTTCTACTCGAGGGTTAGAAATTAAGCATAAATTACACAAACCACATATAACTCATGAATTGGGATGGGAAAAGTATTATTTTATTATTTTCAAAATGAATCAACTTACAATCAAAGTCGAGACCGGCCACCGCTCCTTGATCCTGATCCTAGGATCCTCCTCTTCTTTTGTCCTCCAACTGCTTTGCGTTAAT
>JZKD02S1899494.1:2310584-2349244 GCA_000966675.3 Picea glauca
GGAGTCTGAAAAGAGCTTAACTATGGACTCCGGGGGGGGTTTCTTTTTCGTAAATTTAGTCCCTCAGGCCCGAAAAAGGAATAAAATTATACTTGAGGATACTCTTCTAAAGAATAAGAATTCGATAGAGTATACGTTTGTTCATACAGTTTACCGTTCGGATCGAAAAAGGGGTAAACTACCGCCGGACAGACGTGACTTCAAATTTCAGTTTAACAAGCGTGAAAGGTCACAAGATCACTCGGCAATATTTTCATTTTTAGAGGGTCTGAAAAGGGCTTAAAAGGAGACCCGTTTAAGGAACATTCTTCTGGACCAATTTAACGAGTGTGAAGAAACAAGGTCACTCGACAATCTTTTCATCTTTAAGGAGTCTGAAAAGGGCTTAAATAAGACTCCATAATGGTTACTTTTCTCAGTTAATCCGAACGAGATCGAAAATCATAAATGAAGTCTCACCGGATGTTTCTTTTGGATCTCAAAGCGAGCTTGAAAAACAACAAAGTTAGCTCATGATAGACTCTTTGTGGGTCGATGCCTGGCATCTCCTCGGGGGAGTTGTATGCTTCGACGAAAACATTGTCTATGATGCCAAGGGTTCTGGAGATATTTATAGGTATCGTTTCAGAAATGGTTGCCATATTACCCTCAACATAGATATTATGTGTAGCTAAGGGATTAGTATGACAAGACCTATCTCCAGTCATAGTCACGGTGAATTCTCCTGCTTTGATTCGTCTTAAATTTCGGAGGAAATACGATCTGTGATGAAGATCTTCCCAAGGTTTGTCCGGACTAGTCATTGTTTCGATTACTGCTTCTTCAGAAGGCAAGACTAATTCTAATGAATCAACGTTAGCGAGAGAACCCTGAGCCCAAATAGGCTCTGGAAGCGGATCTAACTCTTGTGCGAGAGTCGGATCAGGGTTAGCTGAAGCTTGCTAGACTAAAGAGTATGCTACTTCAGCAGCCAACAAGGGCATGGACATGCCGGGGTGCCCTGTCTCATCCATCATGGTTGATGGGGAAGGAAGAATCCAAGGATCCTCAAAGTAAGTCATGCGGAACGACGAAACTTGAAAAATATCAACCTTATGGTGATTCGATATAAACTTGACATCGTCATGAGGAGGTGGGTAATCAAAGGTACCCATCCAGGATGGGCACAAACCAACTCCTATGTTAATGACACCAGGCTGAGGATTATTAATCACGGGAACCATGGATGCCCCCAAAGCTGGGACAGGTCTAGAGAAGGACAATTGATCAATGGTCAATATCCGACCCTCGTGTGGAAACAACAAGGCTTGGAAAACTGTAGCAACCACATCTTGCATAGCATAAGTCCAACTCTGACCTAACAAGAGGTTATAGTCGAGGGGAGCATCGACTACCTCTACTTCGACGCACATAGTCTTCCCTCCTAACTGCACAGGAAAATAAGGAACGATGCCATGTGGTCGGAAAGAATGACCGTCGAACGTAGTGAGGAGAGTAGGTGATGGAGACAAAGTAGGTTGGCCAATGGCCTTCCAACATGCTAATGACATAACGCATGTCAAGGCCCCTCGTCGACCACCATGCGGAAGATATTCCATGTAAAAATTTTCATGGGATGAGCCACTACTATTTGAAATGCTACGTGATAAGGTAGACGAGGTTTTAAGTCAGTTGTATCTAACATGATGGTACCCAGATTACAAGTCTCAGTAGATACCAAAGTGGTTAACAAGGCTTTCCTCTAAGAAGGGCAGCTTTGGAGGACCTCCAAAGCAGACATCGCACAAGGGGTTTGTGATAAATCCTCCACCACAGAGTAATTCTGGGTGGCCCTTGCGTTTGGGTTGTGAGAAGCTTTCTTAAATGCACCCTTTGGAATGTGTATCATTGGTTCTCCCAACATCTTCTTGATCTGTAGAGGAAGAGATGGGAGTTCGGCTTCTTTTCCCTTCTCGGAAGTGCTTGGTTGACTATAGGCATGTGCTCTAGTTGATAGAAAAGAATCACCTTTCACCATATAGACATTCATGGGGTTGTTCAAAGACGAAGGGGGTCCTTAACTTCCCCCTTTCATGCTTGTAGAGGCTTGAGTTAGATTTTTCCCATGTTGAAAAGGATTAGTCAACACTGCCTGCTGTTGCTGTGTGACAAGCTTTTGGGCCTCTGCAAGTCGAGGACAAAGATGGGTCGGGTGGTCTTCCGCACACAAGTTGCATGGATACCTCGCCTTCTATTTTTCTATAGTGTCCCCGCCAGCATTATCAGTGGGTTTTTTATCCCCCTTACCCTTCTTTCGTTGTTTTTTCTTCCCTTCAGGATGTTGGGTGGCCTTTGGGTTAGTCATCTGCATGGAGTGTACTTCCGACATTTGGGTAGGAGGAGAAGCCAAAGCAGTAGTCTGGCTGGCCGCTAAGTGTTGTATAGATAACTGTTGCAATTGTTTTGTCAATTGCTCAGTGGGCTTGGTTTGTGATGAACCAACAATACCATCGGCATGTGGTCCAACTCTCTATCTAGTTTTATCCAGTATTGATCGTGGTGCATCCGGCAGGATGTTGTATAATAAACCAGACTGACAATAGACAAGCTCAAACTGTTGAGCCCTTATGATGGCATCTTCTTCAGAGAAAACTCCTGAAGTCGTGACGTATTTGGATAATTGTGGGACTAAAGACTTAAGGAACCACTCAAACAGGAATGCTGGTGGGACTGGTACTTTGATTAGACTCTTTCGGCGTCTCCACTCTCGGATATGATTAGAGATATGGTCCGCTGTTGTCTATTTGAAATTGGCAAGCAGCTCTGTGCCAGTGTCATATCTCACAGGTAACTGGAAATGGTTAAGGAAGGCCATCGCCAGTTCGCCAAAAGAAGAGTATCGTGAGCGATCGATCTCGATGTACCATTTTGCGGCACTCTCGATAAGAGTGCATTGAAACAATTGCAACTGGACAGAGTCATCTTTCAATGAGTTATATGAACACCAAAGATGGAAGGTAGTCACGTGATCACCTAGATCTTCGTTAGGCTTGGACTCAAACTTTGGAATGTCCGAAGGCAACTTCGTTGGCATAGGAGGCCAACGTGGATCGTGACAAATAGGATCATTTAACAACCTTGTCAAATCTGGCAAGTGTAACGTCGCCAGGAATGGTAGTTTGGGTTGTTGTTGATAGCCTGGGAAAAAGGGTCCTGGAGTTTGACTGGCACCAGGTTGCCAGGAAAAGTTTGGCTTCTGGCCCGAATTCTGGTAGAAGCCATGGCCCTGACCAGCGTAAGGATTTTGCATCTGTGGAGACATCATTGGCTAATTCCCCATAAAGGACATAGGATGTTGGGCATGCATTGTGTTGGAAGGACTTTGAGAAGGATTACCTCATGCCAGTCCTGCTGGGAGAGGCATAGAAGTCTGTCCAGGGTTCCATTGACTATGGAAAGAATTACCCCAGAACAACATTCCAGAGAAGGGAACGGATCCTTGTCCTGAGTTCCAAGGTCCTGTTATATGTGCCCCCGACGCAGGAATAGTACCTTGTGCCAGAGTAGACTGTCCAAAAATGGGAGTGCCCCCAAATGGGAAAGTAGTGGATGTGAAAGTGTTGTTACCAAACATCCCGTTCCAAACAAACGGTGATGAACCTACTGGCATAGTTTGCACAGGTGTTCCTTGACTACCGGCTCCAAATAAACTCGTGTGTGCAGGCTTCCCGGTGGACTGCTGATGCATACCACCAAGCGAAGGGGACGAAGGAGAGATATGACCTCCAGTGTAAGGAAAATCATTAAAAGGGACAGGAATGCCCCCAAGTTGACCTTGCAGAGGAGCGTTAGAGCTCCCTGCCCCCAGACCCAAAGTCTGTAAAGTGGAGTGAGTGAGTGCAGGACTTGTGTCCGAACTAGGCATACCGTATGAGAACAAAGAGCATGTCGCACTAGGTGTGAAGAGAGTTGTGGTCACCGCGATAGATGGAGTCGATCCACTGTGTGACGTAGTTGCGGCCAAGACCATAGTGGCATGGACCGACGACGGCAAGTTAGGATATGCTTCTCCTGTGGTAGCAATAGTGGTGGGAATGAAAGAATTCCCAGACGAAGTAACAACGTTTGTTTCCATAGCTATGTGAGGCACTGACAGGCGTTCGTAAAATTGGATTGGTACACTGACCGATGGCCAAGTATCAGTTGTTGCGGTTTCAACCAAACCAAGATTGGCAGTTGATTCCTCCGGGAGTTGTTCGGGCACAATGGTTTGTAACTCGGTTGCTTCGAAAGACCCTTGTTGGTCTAGCTTCCGCCTTAATGGTGGCGGGGGTGGCTCCAGTATAACCGTCGACAGGCCCAGAAGCCTTCGTGACCGGTGGAGCTCGGGATCCTCCACTGTGTGAGAAGATCCAAGACATGCTAAGGTATTCTACACGTTCAAACAGTAACACACACTAAAAAATAAGCCCCTAAGAGATAAGACAAGCAATCACTAACTATTTTGAAGAACAGTTACAACAACCAACACTAGAGAAAATTACCGGTGCAAGTGCAGCTCGAAAATGGAAGCACCCTCCTGGTATACTCTACAAAGCGTGGCCCGATGTCTGTCCTAGGTACCACGGTATACCCCCGCAGTCACTTGTGTATGTCCCTAAAAAAGATTGGCAACTAGTTTTCCAGCATGCGAATAGTCACCAGGAGGGTACAGTCGACAGTTGGGTAGACCAAAATGAGCAGGGTATCAAGCCTGAAACCTGTCAAGGGTATCGAGAGAAAATGGTATAGAAGACAACTGAGGACCTCGAACAGATTCGAGACCCATGAAGCTCTGTGGAAAATGAAAACGACGGAATCCCAAAACAAGCCCTTGATATGTGTTCTCCACTACGCTTGGTCCGGCTTTGGAGGGGTTATCTCCGCTACCTTTCCTCACGCGACCTTGTGTTTATCCCCTGTGTTAGAGGGGGGTCCCGGATAACTTCCACAAAACTGGACTTCTACACTCCCCATCACAGACTCCAATGTTTGGTTTTGAGTGGCCTTGGAGAGTTTCCTCTCCAACCTAATCCAAGGCCCTAGTCCTGAACTAGTGTATGAACCCTACAAACAAAAAGTCTAATAGATTTTAAATTAGCGTTTCTTTTATGGGATTTTTTATGTCACAGGGTATGAAGGTGAAACTGATGATGTGTAAAGACTCAAAGCAAAAATGAATGAAAAAAACTGGAAACAAAAGACTTTTACTAAATGCAAAAACCAACAACTTTTCACACAAGAAAGACTTCTTTTTCTTTTCAATTTTTCTAAGATTTCATGCAGTAAACATAAAGGAATTTCGCTCAACTACGAGCTACTTATGCTCTAAATGCACTGAAAAAACTTATGAACAAAAGACTTCTCCCTAGCTATTTATGCAAAAACACAATCTTCAAACAAAGAAGAAAATGAAAAGATTTTTTTTTTCTCTTTTTTTTATTTATTTACGTGCTAATCAAGAAACAAAGGGAAAATACCGACAAGCCTAAAACCAAGAAAAAAAAAAAATCTGGCTTAAAGCGCAGATCGCAAAGAATCAGAGCAAAGACACACAATGGCAATCAAGAAAGCACAGACTCTTATGCTTGTCTAAAAACCATAAAACAAAATTTTTCTTTTTTATATTTTCTATCAAATATCAACTAAGAAAACACAGACTAAGGGTAAGAGGCCCTAACCTACTGACTGTTCCACCCTGGCCTCAAACACCTTGCGAGGAACACTTCTCACTAGAGGAGGGGATGACTGCCCCACCCTGATTGAAAAGCAGCCTTTCAAGCACGCCTCTGTCACTGAAACAACACATGTGCAAACGCGTGATGAGCTACAACAAAGCATGTGTACATGCGGGCTGACCTTGTACAGGCCGCGTGTATGTATAAACTCTAAGGCAAAAATAAACACAGGAATCCTAGACCAGGAAGAGGCCTCTGGTACTAATAACCAGGGTCTCTTAAAGGTTTGGATGCTTCTTCTTAATAGAAAAGAAAAATAATTGCAAAGAATAACAAAACTCAATAAAGAAAACTGAGACAAGACTGTGAACCAGCAAGACTCAAACAGGATCTAGAAAGCCCCCTGAGAATGTATAATTCTGACAGGGAAGAGGAGGACTACCTCTCAAGCTCTCTGACTCCTACACGCTACTGAAACCTCTACAGCTAGCGTTTACACGTGGGCTGTAAGAGATTAGGGCGTGGGTACACATGTGCAGGCCTTCTACAGGCCGCATGTACCTCTGTGTGTCCCGAAAATTGTCGTCAAGCAACAGTCAAGGAAAAATGGTATAAGGAACCAGGCTCCCTGCTAGCTCAGGCCTTACAGAAAAAGACAGGCAAAGAAACATAAAATCTAATCTCTTAAACTACCCAAAAACTCAACTAAATCCGGAAACCCTAAAGAGTATTCTCCCCAGTATGGTCGCCAATTCTGTTGTTGGGAAATAATACCCTACAGACTAGAAAACTAGGGTCAGACTTGCATGTAGATTTTGACCGTAAAGAAATGACTTTTTAACCTACCACCCAAAACTTAAACCCCTCTTTCATGATACATGCATGGAAAGGAACTACTAACCTTTTTACTGATGTTTGGTGTAGATCCTCCATTGTGCTCTTGACATCTTGCTTGCGCCGCTCCTTCCAAAGTTATCCTGCAATCAAAACAAACAACCACGCATAAATGCTACTTTTCTACTTGAGGGTTAGAAATTAAGCATAAATTACACAGACCACATATAACTCATGCATTGGGATGGGAAAAGTATTCTTTTATTATTTTCAAAATCAATCAACTTACAATCAAAGTCGAGACCGGCCATCGCTCCTTGATCCTGATCCTGGGCTCCTCCTCTTCTTTTGTCCTCCAACTACTTTGCGTTAATTCTCCTTAGGCTTGAGGAAAGGCTAAAGGGTTGGGACAATGGATTCGGCAAATGGGCAAAGTTTCTTCGCTATAATTTTCCTCCTCCAAATAGTACCCCTACCCCTTCTTTTATAGGCTAGAAGGAGCTAGGGTTTTGGACGAACCCTCGGCCATGAATGGCCGGGAGTTTCAGTTAAATGACCCATAGCTTTTTGTCCCGTCGGCAACTTTCCTATTTTTGTATTTTGTTAGGTAAATGCGGGCTGTAGTAGGCCTGCAAGCGTTCACACGCGTGCAGTAGTGGGTTAGGGTGAGTGTGCCTTTACCCAAAAGGATTTTCAAAGAGGTTGTTCAGCAGATGTTTTGGAAATGAAGGGATATGAGTTGGCTTGATGCCAGGTAAGCATGTGTGGTGCAATTTAGGGTTATAACACCCAATCTTCTCAGCCACCTGGAAAGGTCCAAGCCATATATTCTGAAACTTAGGATGTTTTCCTTTAGGGTCATTTTCTCTATCCCACTTTAGGACTAAGTCTCCTGCTTCAAAATTCTTCTCTTTAGTCTTATGCTTATCAAACCACCTTTTAACTATCTACTGGTGGGCTATGAAATTTCATTTATCTTTCTCCCTTTCTTCTTCTAGCATGAGCAGGGTGTCAATTCTTTGTTGCATGACTAGTGAAGGTTGTCCCCTCGAATCCTGAGCAAGTTGAAGAGATGGAAGATAAAGCACGTTCGGGAGAATGGAATCATGTTCGTATACCAAAAAGTATGGGGAATTCCCTATATCTTCCTTAGGTGTGACTCTATCGGCCATAAAGCATTAGGAAGTGAATTATTCCAATTCCTTTGGTTGTTTGCAAATGTTTTCTTTAATATTCTCACTAGGTTTTTATTAGTTGATTTTGCCACTCTGTTTCCTTATGGGTAATAATTTTCAGAGTATCTAATTATGATTCCTTTGTCTAGGGAAAACTCTGTTAATAAGGTGGAACACAAGTAAGTTTCATTATCAATAACTAGGATAGAATGTACACAAAACCTAGTGATCAGTTGTTGTTCTATGAATTGGATCACCACGTTTTCGTTTACATGAGTCAAAGGGATGGCCTCTACCCATTTCTTGAAATAATCTATGGCGGTTAATATATACCTATATTGTTTTGAGGAATTTGGTGTTATCTCTCCTATGATATCTAACCCCCATTTCTTGAAAGGGTTGGAAACGACCACCATTTGAAGTGGGACAACTTCTCTCTTTTCCCTCCCCGTGCTTATTTGACACGTCTTACAATTACTAGAGTATGTGTGGGAATCCTTGAAAAGAGTAGGCCAATAATAGCCAGCTCTCAGTATTTTGTGAGCAACGGTTTTTCCTACAAAATGTCCACATGTAGGGATATCATGGAGCTCCTTCAGAACCTTTTCTACATATTCATGTTCGAGACATATTAAAAGTACCTCATCATAATTAATACAGAAGAGCGCTGAATTTATGAGGCGATATTGTGCAGATTTTAATCTAAGGGCTCTCCTTTCCCTAGGGTTTAGGTTTTTTGGGAAATTCCCATGGTATAAGAGATAGGTCAATTTCTTATACCAAGACTCTTTCCCTGGGGAAATGTATGAAGCTTCACCACACCATAATTCCATTTCATTCTCCCACCCAATGTCTTCATTTACTTGGTCCTGAGCTTTGACTGTCAGTTTTCATAACCCTTGTCCTTTAACTAGTTTAGCGGGTTTTATATCTAGATCAAATTCTTGGACTACTGCCATCCATTTTCCTCCTCTTTCCCCCATCTCTTATTGAGTAAACAGGTATGGAACTGTAGGGTGAGGCACGATGACTTGGTATGGTTCTTGGGGATGTAAGATCTGAAATGTTTTACTTCTTTGCAAAATGCATAAGATTGCTTGTCTACAGCAGGATAATTTAGTTCGGCACCTTGGAGATTATTTCTCATGAATGATACTAGATCCTCATTGTTATCATTATCCTTCTGATTCAATACTATAGCTAACAATTGGTCTGAAGAGAAAGTATAGAGAAAGAAATCTTTGTTGAAATTGGGGCTTTGCAACACTGGGGATTTAGATATTTCAGTCTTAATATTGTTTAAGGCCTTCTTTTGTTCATCATCCCACTTAAATTTAGCATCTTTACGAATCATTTTTTGTAAGGGTTTGATAGTTTTCGCGAAATCGGGGGTGAATTTTCTCACAAAATTGATTTTTCCAAAGAACGGTTGCATAGACTTTTTGTTGTGAGGCAATGGAAGCTTAGCTATAGCCTTGATCCTTTATGGGTATGCAAATTCCTTCTTGAGATATAATGTGGCCTAAGAACTTCCCTTCCTCGACACCAAAAATAGTTTTCTTAGGGTTTAAGGATATGTCGTATTTCCTACACCTTTCGAAAATCTGGGTTAAATGTTGGATGTGATCTTCTATGTTCTTTGAATACATAATCATGTCATCCAAGTAGACTAATACACACTTGTTGATTAGTCCCTGAAATGTTACATCCATGGCCCTCTGGAAGGTCTCACCCACATTGATTAACCCAAAAGGTATGTGTTTGTAAGAGAAGGTTCTCCACTTGGTTCAAAAGGTAGTTTTCAAGAAGTCTTCTTCTAAAACTAGAACCTGGTTGTAATGTGAGAAACTATTCAACAGGGAGAAAATTTCAGAGCCAGACATAGTCTGCAAGTGTTTCTCCATTGGTGGGACTAGGTAGTTGTCCTTTTCTGAAGCTCTATTGAGATTTCTGAAATCTACGCATAGGCGGATCTCCCTAGACTTTTTCCTTATAGGAACTAAATTTTCTACCCATGCAGAGTGTCTAACCTGGAAGATAATTTTGGCATCTAATAGTTTATTTAAATCCTGACACATGAGAGGCTTCAGGGTTGTGTGGTACTTCCAGAGCTTCTGTTCGAAGGGTTTTACTTTAGGCTTTAAAGGGATAGTGTGTTGAATGATATGGGTATCAAAGGTTTTCATATCATGGTAGGACCACGCAAATACATTTTGATATTGTTTGAAAAGTTTGAGATAGGGATTCTTTTCCTCTTTACATATTGTCTTGCCGAGGTTTATGTTTTTTTTGTTTTCTAGGGTTCCGAGATTTATATTTTCGTGCATGGGATAGGAAATACCGGTCTTCGCATTTTTTGATGCCTTAAATCTTTTCTTTAGGTCAAAAAGGTTTATTAAATTAGATATGCCCTTCGGTATCATGTGAGACTTCGATTTGTCAGTCGGTTAATCTGTATGATGGTCGATTTCCATTGATTGTTCCTGGAATACTTCATCCTCAATAGCCAAACATTTGAAATTATCTTGGTTAGTCAAAAAAATTATGATATGTTCATCTCCTTCAAAGACCTTCCAATTAGAAATATTGTTGGGCATCGATGGTTTGTAGAGAAATTCCGCAGTAAAACATGAGTCTTCATAATCTTATAGAGGTGATAGCCTTGAAGCCACGGTGGAAAGGGAATCAACAAGAATCTTCTTTTCTTTGGGAATCATTGCAATGTTGAAAGCTTCAAAATGATCTATTAGCCTGTGCACTTCTTATTGGTAATTATTTAGGTGTGGAGAATTGCAATGTATAGCATTCCTTACTTGTCTAACGATGATTTTAGAATCCTCGAAAACCTTCAATTCTTTGACGTTTAAGTCTATGACTTTATTTATCCCCTGTACTAGAGCTTCATATCGGAGGTGTTGTTTGTGCATTCAAACTCTAGTCTGCAGGACAGGAAAGGTCGTTTACCTTTCGGGTTAATGATAATGCACCCTGCCCCAGACCCTTCTTGCAATTTAGAGCCATCAAAGTATAAGGTCCAAACCTATGGGAAAAATCTATCAGCTTCCTCTTTCCTATAACATTCCTCTTTTCCTCTTGTTTGTTCTATGATTTCTAACATAGGTTCTTGGTAGAAGAGGGTTTCTTCCTCTGTCATTGGCAATTCCTCTTGAAAAATAATTTTGGAGTTTTGCATAAGAGGGACATCAGGTGGGAGGGGGGAGAAATTCCCAAAGTCGAAATCACAGGAATAATTTCCAAGCATAGGGAAATCTGTCGATGAGGGTTCATTTAGGGTTTCTAAGTCGATGACAATATGTTTAAGATATCTTTCCCTATCGATCCTGATCATGTTTGTGTGCCCCTTTAATGGTAGCCAAAGGTGAGCTCAGTTTGTACTAAAGTATATATTTAACTTCTCATACCAATCTCAGCTTAATAATAATCCATAAGACTCTGAGATATATACTACAATGATGTCAATCACTTTCACAAATTTAGGATGTGTCGCTATTCTGATCATTACATATATGAGTTCTCCCATGACCTTCACCTGGGTTCTGTCTAGTTGTATCACATGTTTGTCACTTTTAAGAGGGAATGTGTTTAATTGTTTGAAAATAGATAGTGGCATAACATTAGAAGATGTGCATGAATCGACCAAACAGTTATGGAGGTTTTTTTTGAAGACTTCAAACATTAAAAGGAACGGTGGTACAAAATGTTTTCCCTTCTTATCTTCAGAGCAGGCGTTCATAGTCGGTTTATTCCCTAGATATGTGGGAGTTAGATTTCTTCCTTGGTCAGTTCTTGTTGTAAGATTTTATATTGATTTCAATGCTTGTAGCAGAGAGTATTTTTGTTGAGGGATTCTACATATGTCTGAGACTAATATGTTTGCCTTTAAATTCTTCAAATATTCTACTATGTTGTAATCTAGCTTGGGTGATTCTCATGTATGGATGTTTATAGGTTTTCTTCGGGGAGAAAAAGGTGAATTATGATGATAGAGAGCTAGTTTTCCTCCTGAATTTGGGGTCGTAGAAAGGTCGTTTGAGACAGGTTGACCCCTACTTCCTGTTTTCACAACCAAGACTTGCGCGGGTGGTTCCTGAACCTCAAATAAGTCAGTGGAAGGAATTGGTAGATCGAGGTCCCATATCAACATGGTTGTTTCTTCTGGTGGAGCAACTTCTTCCTGGTCGACAATATTCATAGTCAAGCCACTTGATTGTTTAGTTAAGGAGACCTCTTCTAGAAACCGGTTGGCCATAAAATTCATGGCATGCACCCACTGAGGGTTTTCTCTTTCAGATTGATTCTCTTGATGATAAGTATAGAAATAGTCTGATGCTACATTTCCCAAATCAATGTTTAAGTTGGCTGGGGGAGGTTCAATTTCTTTGAATGGTGGATTCCTTTTGAAAAAGGGTTTATAGGGCCTTTTCCCTTGATTTCCCTCCCCTGCACTTATATTCATGTCTATGATTTCGTTTGAAAACTTCTTGACCATGCATTGTAGGTCCTCTATGTCCCCACTTCCCTTTTCAGGAGATTATTTTGTTTTTTTCCCTGGGGGTCTAGTCAACAAGAGTCCTCTCTTGGGAGGAGGTTGAAATTCTTTCTTAACTAGAGAGACCTGGCCTTCTTTGCATCCTTTCATATGGAACTCTATTGTTTTGTCTTCTTCAAAATTCTCAGCCAGAGTTTTCATGGCATCCCTCTTCACAAACATGGAAATAGAAGTTGGGAGAACATTAACGTATACTTTGATTTGCAACTCCTGAGTGGGTTTAGCTTTGGGTTGGAATTTATTTAATATGGTGGTATATATTTGATTGAAATCTTTAACCCTTTCCTTCGAACTCATGGATGGTGGTGAACAACTCATCCATCAAATCACATGTAGTAGTTTTTTGTGCAAATTTGTCTAGAAAATCCTTTTGAAACTTCGTCCAACTAGTTATGGACCCTACGGGTAGGTTAAAATACCACATGGAGGTTGAATTCTTGAAATTGTAGGGGAAAAGATTGAAAAATACATCTTCATGTTGGATATTCATAATTCTGATAGCTAGTATGAATTTCTTGATATGGTCCTCAGGCAATCCTGAGGTTTCAGGGTCAACTTTAGAAAGTAACTTCTTTGGGTGTCAAGGAAAGTTATGTACCCATCCAGGGATGGCCAAATCATATCTGTCCAACCAAGGTTGATTATTCTAAGGTGGGTTTCCCCTTTTTTCATCATGGTCATGGTTATCTTCCATGTATTCAAATCCTGAGTTAAACCCTTCTTCTTCTTAAACCTCATCGAGCTCGGAGAAGTTATCGGTTGGTGTTTCAGGGATTAGATTAAGATGATGTTTGTTTTCGATCAGAGAGAAATTTATTAGGTCTTTTAATATGTTCACAAAAAACTGGTCAGGGGTATCGACCACTGTTCTACTTACTTGTTTTCTTCGAGGAAGTAACGGGGATAAGGGAAGCGCACCGATCTGTCGGGTGTATGCTCTTGTGATTCTTCTGAATTGATTCAGCTCCTTGTGAGGAAGATCATAAGGTATATCAGGGAACAAACGTTCTTCCTAAAGTTGGGGTGAGTTACTCATTTATGGAGTACTCAGTGTGTGTGGGATGAATTTGGAATGACTAGCCATGCATATGGGCTATTTTGAATCTACAGAATGCGCGATTTATTTTGTATAAAATAGTGTCATCCATTCATTCTTCAGACCCTCCTTCTAGCGCCAATTCCCTTGGGTGGTCCTAAATCCATTTAACTCAACAGTAGGAACGAAATCTGCAACCGAGGCCCAATTAGAGTCTGGAACATTTAATAGTGGAATGGATCTCCAAATCTTGCAATTTGGCCAAAATAATCGATGGGATTTACGTTTTCTTGTGAAGATTTCCTCCTTCAATTCAGATGTTCTCTTTTTGTATTTTCTCTTAGGTTTGACTGATATAAGAAAAATTCGGTGTAAAACAAATAAGTGACAAATGGGAACAAACTTAACTAATGGAGAAGAGGTTGAGCTTGGGATAACCCTTTCACTCTAGCATACAAACAATGATTGTCTACCATAGGCCTAGTACTAATACATTAATTGTGTGGGTATTCCAATTACTTAACTGAGATACAATTTATCATAAGAAAACATAAATGTGATAAATGATGGCAAGTAAAATATTTCACTCAACTCTAATCATCAATCACATAATAAAACAACGATTTATCTTCATCAATAAAGAAAAGAACCGTAAAACATTGCATCGGATAACTTATCAATATATTTAGTAGTTCTTACTCATTATAGCATCCATTCATGAGACAAAACAAGAAATAATTCTTCTCCACATCCAATCATACACGCATTTGATGAAAAACCACAAACTTGTCTCTAGTCCCAAAAGGACTTCTCAATTAAAGGCAACTCCGAAATAGTTCTCAACAAAACCAAAAATGAGGGTATTTGTAGAAACCATCGACCTCTAACTAATCGGTCGATGCTCTTATTAATAACATAAAAATAACTAAAAATAACTATTAAAGTGAAAAAAAGTGAAACCAAACTGGCCACATTGCGTTCTCTTCTATCAGTTTTTCTAAGAGTCATCTCAGTATATGACTTAAGTGGGCGACTCTTCTCATACTCTGACCACTTGATGAATAGATCCTCACATGTGTTTTCATACAAGAATCTATGTTGTTCCATTGGGGCTGAGTGAATCTCTCTTATCTCTACTGTATGTGCCTGATACTTGGCTATTGTGGCACTCAATTGTTGCAACATAACCCACGGTTTCATTGAGTGCTCCATGAACTATCACACATGACCTTGCGCCATATCTGTTACCTTTATTATTTCCCTGACCCAGGATGAGTTTTGTTCGGTGTGAATATAAACTATGTCGCGCAAGTCTAAAACTTTGTTGGGTGTATCGAACTTGGGGAGGCCGATGTATTTCATTACCCGGTTGATCTTGATCTATATTTTCTCACACTTGGCCCATTTTTCTTGGATTTCCTGATGAGGTTCCCAAGCCATTTTTCCCAATACTCGGTCAATTTATTTATGCGATCAAGGTTTCTCTCTTTTAACACCCGAATGTCATGCTCTTCTGTATCTTGGCTCTGTTGGACTGCACTGATATAGTCTACCCTCTCTACATATTGTTGTTTTTTCTTGTGCCACCTCTCCATATATTTGCACGTCGCAAATGCCATGATGGTGTCTCCCTAAAGCTCAACTATCCTTGCAGTGAATAGGTGTCGCTCATCTATAAATTTGTTGTAGGCCTCTTGGAATTCGCTCCTTAGGAACACCGCGGCCTTTGTGGTGTCCTAATAGTATTTCACCAAGTGGTACAAATGTTTCAATTCCTTTAGGGAAACAACGAGTTTCTCTTCATCTCTTATATATTTGTCCAGGGTGGCATCTATGATTTCCATCCCTGCGTCGATAAGTTTGGATGTCTTATCATGCTCTGTGTTGATCATATTTTCCTCTGTAGTGATGAGGATGGAGCGATCTAAAGTGATCCTCCTCTTCTTTGTGGTTCTCTGGATGATATCATTCCTTTTCCAGTCATAAGAGATGGAATGTATGTCGGCTACTTCATCCATGGGTTCAGGGATTTGTTGATCTCCCCAAGTGAGCGTATACCCTAGAGTCTCGATGGTATATACTTGTTCAAGATCAGGTTCTTGAACTTCCTCCCTGTGTTCTGAATGCAAAAATTTTGTCTATTGCTCATCAAGAAGTTTGGTACTGATTGAAATTGAGGTATCAAGGGTAGGATCAATACTTACTTGATCCTCGGCCACTGCGATGTCGATTTCCTAATGTGGAGCTTCTTCCTTTTTCTCACTCGAATCTGACTCGTCCTTTGGACTATCTGCTTGGATCTCTAGTGCATTGGGCAGCTCAGTTTCTAAGACACTCTCGACCTCTTGTTAGTTCTATGGAAGCCCTTCAATTTGAGCATCAGGAACTGAGGAAGATGTCTTCTCTGGCTCCTTTGCCTCTTCGATATGTACATGGGTCACAAGGGATACCTCTAGGCTTTCATCATCGTCATAGATTTTTATTAAATCGGTTAGGGGGGTTTTGTGCACTTGCTCTACCTGATGTTCCGACTATCTCTGGCTGAGTCAAAACACATGTTAGTGATCAGGCCGGTGGCATTGTAAATTCAAGGTAATATAACCCGGTAATTTCATCAATGTCTATGAATTCAGGGCTGCTTGGGCCCACCTTGATTCTGTATGGGTTATCGACAGGGGATCCTCTCGCTCCTGAGAGGTTTATCTCATCTTGCAGCTGATCAATTACTCATTGCACCTATTCTGACATGAGGAACCCCCTCTTCCGTGTGCCTTGAGTCATATGGAAACCTATATATTGCATCGGGGCTACCAAGGGGGCTTTTGCTGCTTCGGTCACTATCATTTCTTCTCTGGCCCTAAGGGCCCCTTGAGATGATTTTTCTAGGATCATCTCTTGTTCATCAAGGATTATGTCTTTGAAACTGGTCATTTTGGGGTCAACCATCCTTGCTACCATTTCATCCCTGTCCTGGGAATTTTCTGTGAATACCTCATCCTTGAATTTGTCATGGGTGTATGGCCAGTAGGATACCATATTGTTAGGCTCGTGCTTGAAGAATTGACCACTCTAGAATCTGGACTCCAATTGGCTCAATCCCTCTTGCTTGGCTTGAGTGGTGTCCTTCACTAGGTAGAAGCCTACATGGAATCCATAGGGTATAAATGCCCATTTTTTTATTCTTGATCAGGGTGGTGTTGTAGCCTTGCAGGATGGTCTGGTAGCATATCTATCCCACTAATAGTTAGTCAGGAACATACACTGGCATAATATGAGGTGCTCCACTGGCCCCGCAAAACCCTGATGTAACTATCGCTCTCGTCCAGATACCAGTGGTAGACCTTTGATATCATCTTTTTGGCTGCAGCTGATAGTGTGGGGAATTATTTCTTGAAAAGAATAAAATAAATGTGTGCGATGAATTCATCGCGGATGAGGGAGTAGGATTTTTTGTACCTGTTCTCCAATAAAATTATGAAATATACATGGACTGGGAGTTCTTTGATGTACCAACTCAAGTTCATGATGACAAAGATGTTTCTGGCACACATGAAATCCAATAAGTATGAATCCATGTAGAAGGCTAGTGTCTCTCCTTATTTTAGCATCTAAGCTTGTTGTATGCAGATTCTCAGCTGTTTGGAAATGATGGCTCCCCTATTGAAACTGCTCCCGAAAATGGCCACTGTGTAAGCTAGAGGCATCCATGCCTCCGAAAATCTAGAGCAGTCCTTTTCCCCATACAATCGGCAGATTAGAGCCATAAGGTATATGCACGGTTCCCTTAAGTTGGACATTTGGTACCAGTCAGTGCTACGGTTGGTATACTTCTTATCTTCTCTCCACCATGTCGCCATCAACTGACTAGTGTCGTGGCCCTCATAGAATTTTACAATGAAGCATGTATTCAGCTACTCCTCGGGGTCTCAAAGTTTGTAATATTTCTGGACCTCCAACGAAAGGAACACTCCGACATACCCTCTATTTTCATCGTTAATTAGACATTTTTGTGTGTCCATGTGTTCAACGAGCCACTTCAGGAGTTCTATGCAAGGGAACACCGAAGTTTTAATTGCTACCATGTGTAGGTACGATCGTCGAATATTTGGAAAAAATTCATCGTCGAGCTTTCTCATATCTAGGTCACTGTGAGGGATATATTCCAGGAATTCTTCTCAGTTGATATTGTTGAAGAGTTCTCCACAATGTGGGAGTACCTCCTTGGTCCCTCTGCTTGCCTCTGTGTCTCCAAATGCAAGAGGTTGAGTGAACACCTTCTTTATATATGTATTAATGACTGGTACTACCCTTTGAGAAAATTCTAGTTGTTTTGTGGCCCCTGGAGAAGAACCTTTGCCTATATCTGGCTCCTTCAACTTCGGCGCCCTCGGTGATCGCCTAGTGGTCAGATTCCTTGGCCGAATTGTTCTTGTAATTGAAATAAATATTTTACGGACTGCTTATAGAGAAACATTGGATAAACTATATATATGAAGTGTAAGCATGAAAAATCCATAGACTGGTACATACCTATAAATCTTGCTAAACCTAGTTATTTGATACTCACAGAATCTCTGCAGCTTTTGAATTTCTCGTTTTTCTTCTCTGGATGCTCTAGAACTCCTTTTCGTGCAAAATAGTTTCATTTACAACAACCCAAGAGAATTTAATCCTGGGAGAACCTACATGTCGTATCAACCATTTAATTCGGGCGATGATTGGAATTCAAACAAATTTTCCGCCAAATCTCTGTAGCTTGAATTCATTGTGGGTTGACGGTGGAGGCACGGAGGGTGATGTGGTATATCGGTAATTTCAAATGGTCATTTTTATTTTCACATGAAGTAGAAACTAATGCGAGATTTGGAATTACTTAGTCCCTTAAATTCTCTAAATATAAACATATCTAGCGCTAAAATGTCCCATCGTGTCGCTTTCTTAGTGGGAAGATCGGGGATCGATGAAGTGCTATGGATGTTTTCGTTGATATCCTTGTGTGAAAAACCTTCTACATCAATCAATTTCATCATATGGTGTTGACGTGGCACAACTGTCTTGGAGGTGTGAGTTGGACTTAGGGGTCCAAGAATGACTTTGGGTAAAACTAGACCATACGGTTCTCCATTCGGGCAAAGACACGTGGCATTGAAGACAAGTAGCTTAATATGTGTGTGTTAGTTGGAGTCAAGACTTTCTTCAAATTGGGTGTTCTAAAATAAACCTAGGCTCACTAATGCTGAAAAGGTATTGGGGGTCAGTGATCGAGGATAAACCTATCGTGTTTTTTTCTTCGGATTAGCTTCCCCAAAAAATCCTAACGTCCAAACGCTTCGGGAATCGGTGGTCAGGAAAAAATCTTTAGCGCGGTCAGAATGTTCATCGTGATTTGTCCTTCTCTGAATCCGACAAGTGTGTTGGGTATCGGCTACCAGTGATATTGTTTCTTTCTCCTTTAACGTTTACTCCCTTCTCCTTTTACCAATGTCTAAGGGGATTGACTATCAACGATGTCCATATGTGATACTTTGTTGTGAAACAAAACTTCCTTTTGCCGATACCGGTGAATATCGACACTCAACAACTGAGGTTTTTTGAGTGATTCCTTTTCACCTCTTAATTCCTTCCAATGTCGAATCTTGAGCACATCGGGTGAAGTGTTTTGGATGTTGATTCCTTTTTTAATTGTTAAGCCTCTTTAATTCATGGGGTTTCATAAATTTATACAAACCTGAATATATTAATGAGATTTAAGAGAAAAAGAAAATACAAAACATTTCTCAAAGAAAAATCGAATTCAAATAGTGAAAAGATTAAGTGGTACCCAAAAAGTGAAAAATCAACATAGGCTTTTTAGGATGTGTTGAGTGTTCAATACCTCCTTAGTTGGTGCCCCAAGATATTGGTTTGAGCATTACTGCTCAACCCCACACATATATTAGAGATCTATAACATAGGGAAAACCCTTGTATTTAGAAACTCTGCAAAAAACCCTAACCCCTAGGACTCAAACAACACAAAAAGAGAACATACATTATTTCTCTAGTTCATAATTTTGGCATTTTGACACTACTTTTTTCTTATTGAGAATTTGGGCATTCTCATTATTCAAATTGGAGTATAACTCCACATGAGTAAAAAAATATTGATTATAGTGGTCCTGTCAGCATTCTTATTTGGAACGTATCCCATTAGATTCATTTCTTCGCCCTGATTACCATGGTACCTATCATTTTTCATCCAATTGTTTTTAGTGGACCCAACCCCTTTCTCGGCACCATTATTTGTCCCCTATCCCATTGGATTACCATTTTTTCCTTGATCATTATGGTACCTATCACCTGTCACCATTATTCTTAGTAGTCCCAACCACCCTTCTCGACCCCCTTATTCACCCCCTATCCCATTTGTTTGACCATTTTTTACCTCTATCCAAATGGCCACCACCTATGCCGAGGAAATCAATGAATTGATTTTTTCCAACATACAGAATAATGATGACATCAATAATATCAGTACCAACATTAGCATGTTCAATTCTTATTTTCAAATCCTCCAGGACCAATGTTCCCACATCAAAGACATACATGACCAATTGATGGGTCATTCCCTGAACTCTTTCTCTTCTGAAAAACCATCCTATCAGGAAGACCATGACTCTTCACATTACCAAGGTCCTCATTCTACCCACCTTCCTCAATACCTATGCCTTCCCAGAATTGAGGTGAACAAATTTGATGGCTCAGATCCCATAGGTTGGGTCACTCATATGGAACATTATTTCTCTTTGCATGGAATTATTGATGATTTATCCAAATTTTCTTATGGTATCCTACATATAGATCTGGAACATTGGAAATGGTGGAAATGGTGTAGATAGGCACGCCAAGGGTATGTTTCTTGGACATAGTTTGTTGCAAATATTTATGACCACTTTGACTCTAACACCCACCATTTATACCTTTTGACCAATTTTAAGTAGTCAAGGATAGTGGAATACTTTATCACAACATTTGATCACTTGGATTTCATAATGGAGGGAATTTCAGATGCCTTCTTCATGGAATACTTTATTAGTGGCCTAAATGATGAAATTTGTTCCTATGTTCTCATGGCACACCCCCAGACTTGGTTGGAAGATACTCATCCATCCAAGGAAGCACAACATATTGTCTCTTCCTAGATACATAGCCCATACTTTTGTCCTCTCCATAATCCCACCAATCTCTCCCCTCCTGCAACTCCCCTCAAAATCCAAAAATTAACCAGGGCCGAAATGGTTGAACGCCAACTCAAGGGTATTTGTTATAATTGTGATTACAAATTTTTTGTTGGGCACAAGTGTAAGGAAATTAATATTTTTATTTCCATGACTAAGGATGTTTTTGAAGAATAGGTTTTTGTTTCACCTGTGGATGAGCTACCACCGCCATCTGATCTGACCACGCCCTCTAATCCACCAAAAGTTGAACCGATGATTTAACTTAATTCCCTAACTAGATTCTTTGATCCCTATACCCTCAAGTTAATTGGTTACATTAAAAATTGAAAATTCATCATCCTTGTGGAAAATGATAGCACCCGTAATTTTATTCATCTCTGCATTTCCCTCCTATTGTACATTTTTCATAGTCTTCACTCTTTCACCTCTATGAGAGAAATATATGTAGATGTGATCTACCTCACAACCCCAACATTTAATAGGCTACTTCCTTGGCCTTTTCCCCAATGTTTCTGTCATTCTAGGTTCATTTTGAGTTGTTTTCCCTTGAGAATTATTCTTGAAGAATGGTGAATTGTAACCTTTCTTCCTCTTCTCCATATTATCTTTCTTCTTGTCTTCCTAGGCCTTTTGGAAATATTGTCTCCCTCTATGTTGATCATCGAGGCATTTGGCTATCCTTATTTCTTCCTCCAATTTCTTGGGATCATCATATTGTATCTTATCACTGAATAATGAAGTTAGTACCCTTAAGAATCTTTGAATGTTGACCTGCTCATCCTTGATAAAGTAAACATACCTCAACAAATCTAAGAATTTTCTCTCATACTCATCCATGGTCATGCTCTCAAGCTTGAGTTCAAATAACTCCTTCATATTCTTATCATAATAATGCCTGGACAAGTATTTCTTTTGAAAATACATTTTGAGCAGCCTCCTATTAATCTTCTTCTCATCAATGTGTTGCACTTGCATGAGATGGTCCCACCACATTGATGTTTTTCCCTTCAGCTGGTAAATTGCAATTATTCCTTATGTCTATGAGGAACAATTATGAAATTTAAAATACTTTCTCATGCCCAATAACCAAGACTTTGCATCCTCATCTTTTTTGTGCTCACCATCAAAGGTAGGAGGTTTTATCTTCTTGAATTCTCCTTGCAACTTATACACTCCAAACTTCCTCTTATGCTTTCTGATAGGAGATAAAATTGGAATAATGTATTCTCTTTTAACTGATTTTCTTGGTGAGTGATGATGTTTTCTACCACCAATTCTATATTCACCCATTTTTTCATGAGATCTATGACTCTTTTACTTACTTGATTTTGTCTCATTATCCACTTTCTTCTCTATTCTTTCCAAGCTTTGCAACAACCTGATGTTGATTCCATTTTGTTTCTCTTGATTTTCCTTAAGATTTTCATTATTAGCCTTATATCTCAAAACATATATTTATAGACTCTTTATTTCCTCTACCAAATGCATGCTTTCCTCCTTGCCTTCTCCATGCCCATTTAATTTTTTCCTTGCATTAACCATGCTAACATACAACCCATGACATAATATTCATGGTTTTAAGTTCTTTAAGAATCTTCCATGTCTCTATTCTCTCTAATGATTATGATATTTTATGTTTGTACCCTTAACTATGAAAAATTTACATGCAATAGGATTTTCTAGACCACAATAATTTAACAAATCTATAAAATTATGCACCATTCTTCCCTTTAAATGCACCATAAATATTATTTATGTTTTCTTCTAAATTTTCCTACTCCATTTGCAATTGTTTGTGCATGTATGGATTCTTCTATCCAATACCTTTCCATTGACTTCTTCCTTGCTCAATTCTGAGTCCTGGGAATAAAGTTATAGTAATTTGATCATTACCCATTTACTCCTTTTGTACACTTTTCGATTAGGTGTAATTTTTAGCTATTTTCATGCATCTTTTCACCTACTCCTTTGGAAGTTTGATATAATCTCAACGGGGTTTATTCATGACCCCATTTGAACATCGTTTTCAATTTTCATCTTCATTTGGGGTCTAGGATGCTATTTATAGCCTGCTAAAGTTTTGGTTATTTTCTTCTCTTAGTATTAAATGCTACAGGAATATTCCCTCTCATATCATGCACTTTTTGTTACCTAGACTTCCAATATGGATCCATGGATGTCATTTATGGCTCAAGGTATTTACATAGACTACATGTGTGCCTCTGCGAACATATTAGCTCATTGGAAAAATCTCTTCAAGCTCTTTCATTTAAGTTGGAGAGATAAATTTTAGCTTGGCATACTTTGTACACTCTTTTCTTGTGGTTTTTTATTTCCTAAAAAGGTTGTTTAGCCCTTCAAAATGGCTTGCAAGAAGATGACCTAAAAATCACTATAGTTCTTTGAAAATTTTGGTTGTTTTCTACTGACTGGGATGTTGATCTAGCATACTAGGTCCATCTATAACCCCAATATAATGTCAAGTCAGCCTCCTTTCCCACCTAGACTTACCTCATCAACTGATCTGAACCAGATTCGACAAGAATAATTGGCTATAAGCACAGGACTATAGGATGATCAACACATGCAAATTTTAATTCTATGGATTGAGAAGGATATCAAATTTTTTGTGTGAAGGGATCCATACCATCATGATTGATGTCCATTTTGTGTGTAAGATATGTAAATTCAGGAAGTATATTGTTGTACAAAAAACCATAATAAGGCTTTCCCTTCGAGTGGTAGTGCATTAGACAATGTCTGTATAAGGATCGACCTAGATATCCTGAAGCCCTCTGGAGATAAACTGATCGATTGCCTTACTGTTATAGTGCCACCAAGAACCTCACTTGAGAAGATACTCTCTAGTACCTAGGTAATCGGGTAGTACAACTATGGGTACGGTCTACCCTCCTTAGTTGGTGCCTCGAGATATTGGTTTGAGTATTATTGATTGACCCCGAACATATATTAGAGAGATGTAGTACAAGGAAAACCCTTGTATTTAGAAACCATGCAAAAAACCTTAACCCCTAGGACTCAAATGACATAGAAAGAGAACATTCATTATTTCTCTTGTTTATAATTTGGGCATTTCGACACTACTTTTTTCCTATTGAGAATTTGGGCATTCTGACACTACAATATTCTTCAAATTGGAGTATAAATCCACATGATTAAAAACAAAAGTGAGTATAGTGGTCCCGCTGACATTCTTATTTGGGACATATTCCATTAGATTCCTCCTTTTCCCTCATTACCATGGTACCTATCATTTTTCATCCAATTTTTTTTAGTGGACCCGACCCCTTTCTCGGCACCCTTATTTGTCCCCTATCCCATTGGATTCCCCTTTTCTCCCTGATCATTATGGTACCTATCACTTGTCACCATTCTTCTTAGTGGTCCCACCCACCCTTCTCACTCCCCTTATTCACCCCCAATCCCATTTTCTTTACCATTTTTTACCTCTATCCAAATGGCCACCACCTGTGCCTAAGAACTCAATGCATTGATTGTTTACAACATTCAGAACAAGGATGGAATCAAGAATATCAATTCCAAGACTAGCAGGCTCAATTCCTATGTTAAAATCCTCCAGGACGAATGTGCCCACATCAAAGACACACTTGACCAATTGATGGGTTATTCCCTTAAGCCTTCCTCTTCTGAAAAACCATCCTATCAAGAAGACCATGACTCTTCACATTACCAAGTTCCTCATTCTACCCACCTTCCTCAAGACCTATGCCTTCCCAGAATTGAGGTGAACAAATTTGATGGCTTAGATCCCATAGGTTGGGTCACTCAAATGGAACATTATTTCTCTTTGCATGGAATTACTAATGATTTAGCCAATTTTGGTTATGGTATCCTACATATGGATCCAAAACACTAGAAATGGTGGAAATGGCATAGAAAGGCATGCCAAGGGTATGTTTCTTGGACACAGTTTGTTGCAGAGATCTATGACCACTTTGACTCTAACACCCGCCATTTATTCCTTTTGACCAAGTTTAGGTAGTCGGGGATAGTGGAAGACTTTATCACAACATTTGAGCACTTGGATTTCATAATGGAGGGAATTTCATATTCCTTCTTCGGGGAATACTTTATTAGTTGCCTAAAATATGCAATTTGTTCCCATGTTGTCATGGCATTCCCCCTGACTTGGTTGGAAGCTACTAAGCCATCCAAGGAATCACAACATATTGTCTCATCCCAGATACAAAGCCCATCCTTTATTCCTCTCCATAAACCCACCAATCTCTCCCCTCCTGCAACTCCCCTCAAGATCCAGAAATTAACCAAGGCCATAATGGTTAAATGGCAACTCAAGGGTCTTTGTTATAATTGTGATAACAAATATTGTTTTGGGCACAAGTGTAAGGAAAATAATATTTTTATGTCCATGACGAAGAATGTTTATGAATAATAGTTTTTTGTTTTACCTGTGGATGAGATACCACTTCCATATGATTTGACCATGCCCTCTGATCCACCAGAAGTTGAACTAGTGGTTTCACTTAATTCCCTCACTAACTTATTTTCTTCCTATACCCTCAAGTTAATTGGTTACATTAAAAATCAGAAATTCATCATCCTTGTGGACAATGGTAGCACCCATAATTTTATTCATCACTACATTTCCCAAGAATTCAATTGTTACATATGTGTCATCAATAATTTTCAAATCATGATTTCCAATGGAGGTTCCATGAAATGTGGGGGACATTGCGAAAATGTGTGGCTCCAAATTGGTCAGTATCACCTGAAATCCCATATGTTTTCTATAGACATGGGTGGTTGTGACATTTGTCTTGGTTATGAATGTTTAAAAACTCCCTACCCCATTCTCATGGATTTTAATGAATTAACCATGAAATTCCGATGGGAGGGACAATATTATAAGTTCCAAGGAATCACAATAGGCTCCCCTAAGATCACCAGTTCCCATCAAATGGAAAATCTCTTAAAAAAGGGTCATTCTATAATTATTTCCAAACTCCACTCCATTTAAATTGTTGAGACACTCTTTGTGCATCATGAACTCCAATCTATCCTCTCTCTCCACCAAGTTTTTTTTACCACTCCCAAGGAACTTCCCCCTTACCGTGGTCTCTATGATCATTCCATTCCTCTCATATTGGGAAGTATTCCTCCTAATGTTCATCCTTATCGTCATCCCTTTGCCCAAAATAATGAAATTGAGAAAATTGTTCATAAATTGCTAGAAGTAGGTGTTATCAATCCTATTACTAGCCCCTATTCTTCCCTTATGGTCATGCTACTTAAGAAAGAAGGTACTTGGTGCATGTGTCCTGGTTTTCATGCCCTCAAACTCACAATCAAAGAAAAATTTCCTATTATTTTCATTGATGACCTCTTGGATGAATTGAGTGGTGCTCAGTACTTCACCAAACTTGAACTCCATTATGGCTACCACTAGATCCGTATGAAAGAACAAGGCATTCCCAAGACTACATTTCAAACTCATGAGGGTAACTATGAGTTCTTGGTAATTCCATTTATCCTTTGTAATGCTCCCTCCACTTTATAAATTCTTATGAATAATGTTTTCCATCCTTTTCTCCGTCATTTTTTATTAGTTTTCTTTGATGATATTCTCATCTATAGTAAAACTTGGACATCCCATCTTGCCCATGTGGATCAAGTTCTCCATATACTCTCTAAGAACAAAATTTCCCTTAAACAATAGAAATTTGCCTTTGGAGCCTCTGAAGTGGAGTACATGGGTCATATTGTCAGAAAGAATGTGCGCAGGTAGATTCTAAGAAAATTGAAGCTATGCAAGATTGACCTCACCCTAAAAATCTTAAGATCTTGTGTGGTTTTTTGGGTTTAATGGGATATTATTGGAAGTTTGTTTGGAATTATGGAAAAATTGTAGCACCTCTCACACTTCCAAGCCTTGAAAGACGTTATGTGCTAGACCCCTATCCTATCACTTCCATATTTCACAAATACTTTTGTATGGGAATACGATGCTTCCGAAAATGGAATTGGGATCGTCCTCGTGCAATATGGAAGCCCTTTGGCCTTCACTATCAAATAACTTTTAGAGATACATTTGAGACAATCCATTTATGAAAAGGAAACTCTAGTTATTCTGCATGTTGTGGATCTTTGGAATCCTTATATATTGGGACAATGATTGCAAATTAAAACCGATCATCAAAGTCTCAAGTATTTTCTGTAATAACGAATCTCATCACTGCAACAAAAAAAATGGGTGACCAATCTATTTGGATATGAGTATGAGATAATTTACAAGAAAGGAAAGGAAAATGTAGTTGTTGACTCTCTTTCTAGGAAGTATGAATAAGACAGGTCCCTTTTCTCCCTCTCCTTCATTGTACCATATTGTCTCCAAGCTATTTGTCAGGAATGGCTACATGACCCCAACATTTCTAGCATGATCCACCAATTGTAGCATAATTCTCCAGCTTATCCAGAGTAGTCTTTGCACAATGAAGATATTATATACAAAGGCCATTTGTATTTTAGAAAATAGTCACAACTTAAATACGTGGTGCTTTCTGAGCTTTAGGCTTCACCCACATCTGGGCATTTAGGGTTTACCAAAACCTATCAACTAGTCAAACTTTTTTTTTTCTAGGATGGTATGAAACATGATGTTTTCACCTTTGTGGCTAAATGCGAGTTCTATCAACACAACAAGGGAGAAATAGTCAAATCTATGAGCACACTCCAACCACTTCCGATCCCCTCTGCTATTTGGAAAGATATTTCTATGGATTTAATTGTTGGATTACCTAAACCAGGAAATAATTCAATCATCATGGTGATCATCGATCATTGTTGGAGCAGGAAATTTTGGGGTAAGTTTCAAGATACAACACAAAAAACAAGGTAAAATGGACCAAGGAAGTAGAACGCAGTGGGAATAAAGGAAAAGCAACACGACGGAATTGTGGATTCATGCGCAAAAGGATTTATTATGTGGATAAGTTGAGTGCAATTAAAATTAGGGTTTTGGACTATGATGTAAGGAATTTTACCCAATTTTGTAATATAAATAGACGATGTATGAGGTATCTAGGTGAAGATATCTTATCGGTTCAGAGTTGAAATTATGTATGTCGAGCAATAACTTTTGAGCTTTGAGTCGTAGTGTTATTTTTTGGTTGAGAGTTGTGGAGCTCGGGTTTTATCATTTTTTTGAGAATCATGAAGTATAAGTGAGGGTCAAGTCACAAGATGTGGATCTTGGTGTGACATTGGTATGCCTCACTACACTACAATTATGTGCATTCTAAATGCACATTTTGATGTAACATGCACAATACTGAACTTTTGATGAAGAATAATAAATAAGAAAAAGATCTTTGTAGACGTAGCCCAGGGGGGTGAAGCGTGGTAAAATCATTTATTTTGATGTGTTTGAATAATTTTTTTTTTGTTTCTACAATTTAGAATGAATGATGAATGGATAGAACAGTATCTTGTAGTGCGCAATAATAATAATACATAATGAAATAACTATTAGATCTACATGAATGGTAAAATATGATGCATGTTAAAGAAAAAGTAGAAGTAGAACATCCCCAATCCCTTCCACGACTACAGACATCAGCGTCCTACAGTCGCCCATAAGACATCTCGAGTGAGATTGTGTTGTGCACTCTGTGTGCAGTTTTGCTTTCTGGTTTACCAGAGGGGCCAATGGTTTCTAGGGTTTTGTTGGAGAAACTAAGGTAGAACCCAGGTCAGCCCATACATCCAACAAATGGTTTCATTGTCGGCTGAAACTCAGAAAAAACAACATGGAAGACTTTTGATGAAGAGAATGAAATGGTAGAAATGGATGTTCATGCCATGGAATCCTATGAAGCGAGATATTGAAATATGCTTTGAGAAAAAGAAACTAGAGTTTGCATAGAAAGATAACATGAGTTCTAGGAATACACCGCGCCAGTATTTACAGAGGTATGTGTTTATTGATTTGCATGAGGCAATTTTCTATTATTTCTCGGATTTGTTGCAAGAGTGGATATTTAGGTTGAAGTATACCCATCTCATGAATCGAATTATACCCGTAGAGTGTACTATTGAGAATATTTAGAAATTGGAAAGGGTTAATAATAAATTCACGCGCGCAGTACATTTCTGGTTAGATAGTATTGTTGCAGGGTTTATTAATGAGTTTGTAGTAGATACAACGAAATCATATACTAATGCAGAACAAGATTTATTGAAGGGACCAATATGGAGGTACATTAGGTCAGTTTACACGTTCATCAAGATATTATTGCATGATAAAGGCATGATGACCATGGAATCAAACACCTAGATCACTTTGTGCACATGGGGGAACTGGAGAAAGAAATAAGGAATATATGAGATACAGAGAAGGATCTAGAGAAAGGCCAGAAGAAGGAAGAAATGGATCCCATCATGATGGATGAGGAACAAACTAGGGAGATATTGATAAAAGCAAGAGTGACGCACAACTAACGACCCTACCAGTATAATATCAATAGTAAGAAGAGGGTAGTAGTCGAGCGATGGGTCTTGGACATTTATGAGGAAGAGGTAGAGGATCTCCACGCGATAGATCATATTGTGAAAATATTGTGCATCACATATGAGAGGAAAAACAAAGGTCAAGGGTTTGGCACAAAAGAAGGCTCTCCATTCTAGATCTAAATTAGTGTGGAACCCACAACCCCATGTGCGACTAAGACATCTAAAGACAAAGAACTAGTTAACCAACAAGTGATTAGTGGTAGAAGAATTTTTGGACAAGGGTCTAATTCAAGTGGAATTATTTCAACTAGTAGCAATCAAGTTTTTACACCACACAGAGGTAGTAGTACGACATACTTCACAATGGTAGGACAAGATACAACTATTAGGTTTCCTGAGTTCCATGGAGAAGAGTCAGAGGACCCAGAGAAGCATCTTTTCATCTGTGAAAATATTTGGGCAACTAAGATGCTTATAGATGAAGATACAAAGTTTTCATAGTTGGAAATCACATTCAGAGACCACACATTGGATTGGTATATGGTTCTCATAGTAAATAACCAGACAGGAGTACCCACAACCATCGTAGACATGAAGAATTAGTTAATCAATGAGTTTTAGAAACCAAGCTCAAAGGATCATTTCATGAATTATATGATAGAGATTAAGCAGAAGCCAGGAGAATCAATCTAGGAGGTTGACCAGAAGTTCAAAAGGATAAAAGGTAAGTTGACGTTCCCTATTACTGATATGCAACATAGACACTTTTTTTTTAATTCACTATTGTTTCATTTGAAGTATCCTTTGAGGTACCAAAAGTTTCAAAGTTAGGATGAGGCCTTGCAAGAATCATTGTAGTTAGAGGAAAATCAGTAGAAGCATACAAATCCAGTTGTATAAGAGTTGAGAGAATACCTAAATAAAATTACATTCCAGTTGAACCAAAATAAAGTAAATGAAAAGAGGGAGGATGTATGGTGTACATTTTGTAGAATAGAAGGTCATCATAAGAATTAATGTCCAACCTTTGCACAATACTTGGGGATAGGAATTATGAATCCTTTACAACCACAAGGTTCATGGTGTGAGATATGCATAACACATGTACATGATCCTTATCATTTTCCCATGATTTAGAAGTATCAGACAGTATTGAAGACTACATTTTGTAACTCTTGTAAGTCAATTGGACATGAAGACAAGGACTGCAGAACCTTGTATATAATGAAGGCGAAGACATCAAACACTTATAGGGTGAATGCTGATTTAATTATAGTACAACTTATGCATCAACCAAAGTATAATAATGCATAACAATTTAGAGAACCACCATAGTATAACAACATGAAACAATGTGCAGTGCCACCATAGTATAATAATGAAATGTTGTAGTATTATCAGGCACCTCAGTATAATACATTGTGTGGAGATAATGAGGGAAATAGAGGAGGCTACAGAGGAAGTGGCCATGGAGGAAGAGGATTTGGAGGAGGTCGAGGAAGAATATTTTTCCATAACTATTATAAATCTGGACATCATGAAATATATTGTCCATTTCCACCTGCGACATGTATTCATTGTCATGCAGGAGACCATGATACAGAAGACTATTCGACACTATTGCTAAAGATACAAGAAAAGAGGAACCAAAATAATTAGAATGTTCAATGTATTGTTGTATAAAATAAAGAAGAGGATGGGGAGAATATCAATATAGTTACTACAGGTGGATATAAGACAGGAAATGATGCAACAAAGTAGAACCAGGATATACATCAATGGGTATGGAAGAATGCAGAGCCCGAGCAGAATTTTGATGCATGCAAAGGAAATGAAACCTTCAAAGAGGCCAAACATGATATTTTGAAGGAGAATATTACTTCGACCTTGATAAAAAATCCAATAGATGATGTACCAGTGTATGAAATGCCTCAGTTATTTAATCAGACCAGTAAGGAGCAACCTGTAGAAAAAGTCATTAATTTAAGAAACATTTTGGTATCTTGTGTCAAGCTATTAAATGATAATTCATATATGCAAGTGTTAAAAAAAATGTTAGAAAAGTGTAATGCTAGGGAAGAGGGGGTAAATATAGTTAATCAGGTCCATAATAAGAGAAGAATAAGTAGAGAATTCAGGTTGAATGCAAAGATTGGATATTTCAATATGGAAGATATCATACTAGACTTAGGGTCTGAAGTGAATGTTTTACTTAAAAAGGCATGGGAAGCTATGGGAGAACCTCAATTGGGGTATTTACCAATTCAGTTGAAGTTAGAAAATAAACACAGAGTGGTGCCAATTGGTATATTGAAGGGGATACAAGTAGATCTAGATGGTCTGTGCACCATGGAAGACTTTGAAGTCATTGACATAGTAGATAATACTACAACCTATCTAGCACTATTGGGATTGGATTAGCCATTTGATAATAAAGATATTATTAATTTGAAGACCAAGAAGATGATCTTTGAATCTATATAGTATAGAGTTATTGCACCCTTAGATCCCAAAGAAGGTGGGAGATACATTGAAGTTGTGACATAAAACTTCATTTCAGACGAGGTGAATTAGTTTTATAGAACTACCGCACACAAAGATGTTACATCAACCCAACTACAGATGGAATGTTGAGTTGGAAGAGTATTAGTTATTTTTCTTCAGACTCTGACATGGGACTAGAAAATCGGTATCAACGATTACATGAATTATCCACCACAAGATGTACCAAAATGACACACGCGCTGAGATGGATTAGGTCGGAGGTAAGAGAACCTCCCACTTTTTATGGTCATAATAATTTAGAAGAATTTTTAGAAAAGTTTGAATTAGAAATTTTGGGGAATCAAAGGCTATTATTACTAGACATGGCATTGAAAGAAACACCTCCACATTGGTGGGGTGCACATAAGGAGAATATTAATAATTTGTTTCAGTGAAAAAGGTTATTGCGCATTAGATTTGGAACAGAGAAAGAGAACATATATGTGGATAAGTATGATGGGATTGGACTACCCAGAGAACACATCGATAGGTGTATGGTCCAATGGAGATTAGTACCAAAAAAATAATAACCACATCACTTTATTCACACATTAGAAGGAATTATGAAGAAATGGTACATAGAGCAGGTAAAACATGGGGAAAATGCCAATTGGGAAGAAATGCAACAAAATTTTCTGATTACATTTGCATTTGAGCATGAGAGTCCAGAGATAGATGCATCACTAAAGGTGGTAAGAGACATAATTTTTGAAGAAAATGAATTGGATATGGTGACATTTTATCAGAACTAGAAGAGACGGATAGTTATACATTTTCTATCATGCTATCATGTCATGGAAGAAGAAGACCTGACAGAGGATAACCCACATGATATAAATATCCAAGAAGTAGAAGGAGAACGAGAAGTCGAGGGTCCATAGCTATAATCAGAAGATTATGCAGCCCCACTAAAGAAAAATAAGGTAAATATTGGAACAACAAAAAACCCGAACATTGCAAGTATTGGAGATTATTGGGACAATCAGACAGTAGAAAGAATAATAGAATTACTGCATGAATACAGTGATTTATTCCCAGCAACGTTTTCAGAGATGAAGGGGTTGGTAGGAGAACTTGGAGAGATGAATATCCCTTTGAAGCTATATTCCATACCTATAAGACAAAGACCTTATAGGTTGAATCCAATATACAAGGACAAAGTGAAGGAAGAAATTGACAAGATGTTATAGGTTGGTGTCATAGAACTTGTGGAAGAATCAGAATGGATCAATCCTATTGTAGTGAAGGAAAAGAAGTAGGGGGGAATCAATATCTATGTTGACTTGAGGAAGCTAAATGATGCATTTTTGCATGATCATTTCCCTACCCCATTTATATATGAAGTATTGGAGAACATCTGAGGTCAAGAAGCATATTCATTTACTGATGTCTTTTCAGGATATCACAAGATCAGGATTGCACCAGAGGATAGACTTAAGACTACATTTTCTATAGAATGGGGATCATATCATTATACAGTGATTCCATTTGGATTGAAGAATACACCAACCATTTTTTCAAGGGTAGTAGTACAATCCTTTAAAGATTTCATATATAAGTTTTTAGAAGTTTACAGGGATGATTGATAGTATTTATATTATTGAAGGATCGTGTTGAAGTATTGAGGATGACGTTAAACAAATGTAGAAAATGTCATATCTCATTGAATATTAAGAAATGTATTTTTAGTGCACCTTTTGGAATCTTGTTAAGTCATGTGGTGTGTAAATAGGGTTTGTTAGTTGATCCTGTGAAAATTGTTTTCATAGTTAATTTACCACCATTGAAGTTAGTGCGCCAGTTGAAGAGTACACTTGGTCATATAGGATATTACAACAAGTTTATAAAAGGATATGCACAAATTACTACGACGATGGAGAAATTTTTGAAGAAGGACATTAAATATAGGTGGAATGGTGAATGGCAACAGAGTTTAGACATTTTGAAGGAGAAGATGGTGACTATGCCAATTTTGGTGTTCCCAGATTGGTCAAAATAATTTCATGTACATGTGGATGCATAAACATAACACTAGGAGAAGTATTGACATGAACAGAAGAAGGTGAGGCAGATCACCCAATTTCATTTTCAAGCATGAAGTTGGAAAACTCACAGTAGAACTACAATACTATATACATAGAAGTATTGGCCATGGTGTATGCATTACATAAATTCAAACATTACTTGTTAGGGAAATTTTTCAATATGTTTACATATCATTCTCGTCTTAGATATTTGGTCAATAATCCAGTGTTGGGGGGAAGAATATTTATATGGATGTTGTTATTTTAGGATTTTGACTTTGAAGTAGTTATAAAATCTGGAAGATTAAATGCAGGACCTGATCATTTTCCCATGATAACCAATGGAGAGGAACCAAGTAGTTTGGAAGACAACTTTCTTGATGGTCAACTATTTTTAGTACAAATAGATAATGAATATTTTGTTGACACTATTGAGTTTTTAGTACAAGAGTGACTCCAAAATAATTTAATACCATGTAGAAGAAGAAATTGGTAGTAAGAGTTGAAGACTATCAACTGATTGCATTTATACAAGCTTGGAGAAGATAACACTTTGAGGAGATGTGTAATGGAGCATGAAAGACCCATTATCTTGGGAGAAGTGCAGGAAGGCATAGCTAGAGGACATTATGCAGGAAATCCTACCATGCAGAAGATATTGTGTGTAGGATTATGGTGGCCAATAGTTCACAAGGACTCAAAGGAATATTGTCAGAATTGTGATGTCTGTCAAAGGGTTGGAAATCCATCCATAAGGGATGAGATTCCATTAATACCTAAAGTGACTTTGCAAGTGTTTGATAAATGCGAAGTAGATTTTGTAGGACCTATTAACCCACCAGCAAGAAGATTAGGAGCAATATATATCATTATAGTGAAATAATATCTAATTAGATGGGTTGAGGCAGTAATAGTGAAGAGATTGTAGTGCACTCTTTATTTGAAAATGTAGTCACACGGTTTGGATTCCCTATAATTTTGATGAGCGATCAAGGGACTCATTTAATTAATAGTAAAATATAGTAAATGCTTGAAGAATTCATGATATATCATCAGAAGAGTACTCCATATCACCCTCAAGCTAATGAAAAAGTTGAAGCATTTAACAAGATATTGGAGAATGCCTTGAGCAATATTTGCAATGTAAATAGGGATGACTGGGATTTGAAGGTACAAACAATACTATGGGATTATAGAACTATATGCAAGAATATAATAGGAAAGCCACCCTTTAGATTGGTTTATGGATAGGAAGTAGTAGTTCCCTTGGAGTATTTGATACCTAGTCTATGCATTGCAGTTATTACAAAGATGACAAAAAGAGGCACAACTCAATAAATATTGGATCAACTTATGGAATTAGAAGAAGATAAGATCATAGTTGGGTTTCATCAAGAAGTACAGAAAGAAAAGGATAAATCTTGGCATGACATACATATTAAGAATAAAAACTTCAACGAAGGAGATATGGTTCTCCTCTATGACAGTAAATACTTCCAACACCTAGGGTATCTTAGAATGCATTGGATAGGGTCATATGAGATAAAAAATTTCACCAATGGAGGTGTTGTGTAGCTGCAGGACTTAGCAGATAAGGAATTTCAAGGACTAGTGAATGATAGTTGACTGAAATTGTATAGAGATAGTTGACCCAATAACCCTCAGTAGTTGTAGCATAGAGGTTAGACTTGTACATATTGTAAATAGTAGGAGTTAAAAAAAGAAAAATGAAAAAAATCCAAAAAGAAGTAGGCAGATGGATAAGGGTAGACAAATCATGGAAAGATACGACACATAGAAGACAGTAAATTGGTGAAAAAAAATTCAATATACTATGCACAGTAAACATAAACATTGCGCGACAGGATGGAAAATGATTAGAAAAATGAAAAATGCTGAATGGAAAAAACAAGACGCGACAAAGAATTTATGACCGAGGTTATAAAAGGGGAAAACCATAGAAAAGGAAAACACTTGTGATTTTTGAAGCAAAGAACAGAAAGAACAAATATATTGTGATCATGTGTGAAGTGGGAGAAGAATCTAGTTGATTTGCAACAAATTATTTGATAATTTTTCCTAAGTTATGAACAATGTCACCACCAAAATTCAGAGTGCCAAACCACTTCACGCGAAGTGTCAAAGTAATAAAAGACCGATGGAAGAGATGATTGGGGTGGTCAATGTGGATGATATTCCAACTATAGAGATTGAATCAATAATTACGATATGAGTCGAAGAAGAAAACCCAGAAGAAGAAGTAGTGGTAGTCATCCAAGCAACGCAAGGGAGAAACCATAGTGCAACAACAAACCCTAGCACAAAAAACCCAGGAGTAGTGCACACAGAGGGACAACAAGGTGAAGATGATAGTGATAAGATAGAAACAGATAAACCTAGATCATAAGAACCCATGGAGGTCAAGGATGACCATGACATAGATGAATAAATGCAGAAGGAAGGAACCCAAGAAGAAACAACAACAGGGTTGTTGAAGAAAATGAAAGCAGTGACAACAATGCACACACAAACACAGATTTTTCTATCAGTGCTCCACATTCTAGATTTATTCATCATTGTAGAATATATACTAAGATTTTTTCCCAAGATGAGATACGTGGATCATCATCTGACAAAGGTATTCAAGTTTCCATAGCTTGCGGAGGAGTTTTACATGGAAAAAAGAGGGCCAACTTCAAAAGGAATCATGATAATGGAACCCAAACAATGGATTACATGGTTGTATAACATTGAAATAATGAATTTATTGGATATCCCACACTTCAGTAGGTAGAAGGATTTTAACGCATGTGTAAAACAAATTTTGGCATGGATATATGGAGGGTTTTTATGGATGGATAGAACTGTCTTGATCAATTTCAACCTAATTGTTAAGCTTACAGGATTGCCAGCAAATGGGGTAAATCCTAAGTAGTATATTGATGAAAAAACAAAGGAAAAGGATATTGCAGAAGAAGTGAAGGCCCAATTCAACACTAATAGGGGAAAGAGAGGTATTATCATTAAGAACATCAATGACCTAGCTACCATATTTGCAATGAATTCGATGGCCTGCAAGCTGTTAAATTCCGTAGCATCGACAATCATTCTCCAATGAGAGGCCATATGGGCCACCCTGCGGCTAGCCAGGGATATTTGGAGAATCAACCATTCTTTTGAGGTATTGACAAAAGCCAGGGGGAACGAACAACCTCTGTGAGTCAAACCAAAAGTCAAGACGAATGAGATGCTATGTGATTCTAATGCAAAAGTCAGGGGGAACGTACAACCTCTGTGAGCATAAACAGTCTAGTGCAAAAGTCAGGGGGAACGTACAACCTCTGTGAGCATAGATAGACTAGTGCAAAAGTCAGGGGGAACATACAATCTATGTGAGCCTAGTCAAACCTTGTGGGCCATGAGAAAAATTAAAGGTATCTAGCAAAATTTAGGTTGAATGTAAAATTCCTATGAGCTAGAAACAAATGATATTCCTAATATTTCGAATGATGTAATTGTATTGATCTAGTGCATTGGCACATGTAAACATTATCCACCATGAAGAGAATTTCAAATTGCCTTGTCAAGATTTGTAACTAAATTCTTAAGTCTAGTTCTAAGTTCGAACTAAAGCATGTCAGTCTCAAGTATAGTTCTAAGTTCGAACTAAAGTGTAATGCTAAGTTGTAACCAATCTCAAGTCTAGTTCTAAAGTTCAAACTAAAGTGTAATGCTGAGTTGTAACCAATCTCAAGTATAGTTCTAAGTTTGAACTAAAGTATGAAGATAAGTTATGACTAGTGCATGCAATGAGGTTACTATTTCGAGCCTCTCCTCTACCCCTCTTCAACCTATATAAGAAGAGGTCAAATCCTCTCTTCAACACAGTTTTTGCAAGACAGTTTTGCAACACAATTTTGAAATAGAGTTTTCATATGCAAGTTGAGGGTGAAGTAATAGAGGATCACATCAGTGATAAAGAAGAAGCATATCAAAGGTGTATTTCAGAAAGGTCTTGTAAGTCTTTGTCAGGTCAGAGTCATCTTGGAAAGCTCTTTGAGAGAAGTACATTCATGGTGGATATTTGTAAGATATCTTACATTATTAATGCAATAAAGGAATATTGTTTCTTGGGGTTTTTATGCTTGGACAAGGTTTCCCAAGGTATATGTGTTTTTGATATGCGTGTTTACTTATATACATAATTATTTCTATTCGATTATGATTTGAAATTGTTGAAGTGTATTAAGCTGGAATCAAAGTATTGAAGAAAATGAAAGAATTAATCCGCATAAGAAATCAAGCTCATAATTTAACATGGTATCAGAGCTTAGGGTGTGTTAAACATGTTGAAGTGTAGCAGCAGGTACACATAGATCCAAGCAAGCTTGATTAAGTTTCCAATGTGAGGACCATGGCATCCTCCATTTTAGTCAGGGCTAAAGATAGGCTTGAAGGAGCTACCAAATTTAATGTGTGGAAGCTCCATATAACAAATATCTTGCAAGAGCATGATCTTGAGAAGTATGTGATCAAAATGGTGGAGGAACCAACAACTAATGTAGGAAGAACAACTTTCAGGAAGATTCAAGCAAAGGCCAAGAGAATCATATTTGACTCAATCAAAGATAGTATAATGCCTGCAATGACTTCGTTGATGACTACTAAGGATTGTATGGATACCTTGGTGAATCTGTATGAGAAACAGGCTCCAAGTCATGAGAGGAAACTTAAGCACAAGCTTAAGTATTTGAAGATGGAGAAAGGTGAATCAGTGGAATCTTTTTATTCCAGGATAGCTCAAATCAGAGATCATCTTCTAGTCATGGGGGTGACAGTGGACGATGATGATTTAGTTCAGGCCATTTTTGGCGATCTTCCTTCTTCATGGGAGACCTTCTTATCCAGTGTAAGTGGGAGAGAGATTCATCCCATGTTTGAGAGGTTATGGCATGATTGCCTCCAGGAGGAGAGTCGCACAACTACCAGGAGCGAGCCAACAAAAGAAGAGCACTCAACTTTAGCATCAAGATTCAAGGGAAAGAAGAAAG
>JZKD02S1899494.1:2350097-2362051 GCA_000966675.3 Picea glauca
TTTGTATTATGTCATTTTTATTGATGATTACTCAAGAAAATGTTGGATATATTTTCTTAAAGCTAAAAGTGACATATTTGATAAATTCAAAGAGTATAAAGCCTTTATTGAAAAGAAGACGGGGAAACACATCAGAATCCTTAGAATAGACAATGGAGGAGAGTTTAAATCTCTTCAGTTTGAGTATTTCTACAAGTCAGCAAGAATCAAGAGACAGTTGACCGTGCCATATAACCCTCAGAAAAATGGTGTTGCTGAGAGGAAAAATAGGACTATTTGTGAGCCAGCAAAAGTAATGATGTTTGACCAGGATCTGCCAAATTCTTTATGGGAAGAAGCTACCTCCACTGCCATGTATATTCAGAACAAGTGTCCACATGCTATTTTGAAGGACAAGACTTCTGAAGAAGTATTCTCAGGGATCAAACCTAAAGTAGGGAACATAAGGATATTTGGATGTCCTGTGTATATTCATGTCCTTAAGGAAAAGAGGACAAAGATGGAACCCTCATGCAAGAAAGGGGTTTTTGTGGGGTACAGTGAGAACTCCAAAGCTTATAGGATTTATGTCCCAGGTCAAAGGAAAATAGAGGTAACCAGAGATATGACTTTCCATGAGGAAGCCGCATTTAAGAAATCCAGTGAGCTTTAGCAAGATTCAGAAGCAGTTCAACCAACTTCACCCTCTTCTGAAAATGAAGAGTCGGATGATCAGAGGGAGGAACCTCTTGAAGGGATAAGTAATGAGCCACTAGAACCCGCTGAAGTGTTAGAAAGAACTCTTGAAGAACCTCCAGCCAAAAGGAAGCCAGGGTGGCTTAAATAAATAGTGCAGGAAGAAGAAAGGATAGATTCTCCCAAAGGAACTTTCAGGGAAAGGAAGAGGCCTCATAGGTTTGGAGGCTATCTTGCACTTATGAGCAGCATTAGTGATGCCAAACCTTATTCATTTGAAGAACAAGATAAATTAAAAGTATGGAGGGATTCCATGCTTGAGGAATACAGGTCTATTATAAATAACAATGTTTGGGACATTGTGCCAAGGCCAAAAGACAAATCAGTGGTTTCTTCCAAATGGATCTATAAGATCAAACATGTAGTTGATGGAAGTGTGGAAAAGTTCAAAGAAAGATTTGTAGCTAGAGGCTTCACTCAGAAAGAAGGAATCAACTACAAAGAGACTTTTTCTCCTGTAGCCAGGTATACCTACATTCGAGCTATTATTTCTTTATCTTCCGTACTTGGTTGGAAACTACATCATATGGATGTAAAAACAACATTCTTGAATGGAAATATTGAACATGAGGTCTTTGTGGAACAACCAGATGGTTTTATATTTCATAACAAAGGCACTCATGTATGCAAGCTAAGGAAGGCCTTGTATGGTCTTAAGCAGGCTCCCAGAGTTTGGTATGACAGGATTGATGGCTTTTTTAAAAGCCCAGGCTTTCAGAAAAGTGATGCTGATGCAAATCTATACTTCAAGGTAAGAGGTAACCAACCTGCTATACTAATCCTATATGTTGATGATCTCTTTCTAACCAGAAATGAAGGGCTAATAGCCTGGTGTAAGAGGGAGCTAACCTCAGAATTCGAGATGAAAGACTTAGGCTTGATGCATTACTTCCTAGGATTGGAAGTGTGGAAAAGACAGGGCGAGATATTTTCGGCACAAGGAAAATACACAGTGGATGTACTAAAGAGGTTTGATATTATGGATTGCAAATCCATGTCTACTCCGATGATTACCAACCTGAAGAAGTTGCATGATTATGATACAGGTTTAGATTTGGTGGATCCCACCATGTATAGGCAGCTGATTGGATCATTGATGTACATGATCCACACTAGGCCAGATATATGTTATGCAGTGATTGCAATGAGTTAGTTCATGACTGAAATGAGACAGAGACACTGGGTGGCAGCAAATCACATCTTGAGATATCTTAGAGGGACCATTACTTATGGTCTAAGATATACATCCAATGCCAAGTAGTTGTTTATTTCTGCATGGGTATGTAGATGTTGACTTGGCAGGAATCCTAGTGGATCGAAATAGTACTTCCAGATACTGATTCAGTTTAGGATCCGCTATGATCTCTTGGTCAAGATGAAAGTAGGGATCCATAGCATAGAGTACAATAGAGGCTGAGTACATTGCAGCAAGTGATGCTAGCAAGGAAGCAGTATGGCTCAAAAAATTGGTTTATGGGTTGTTTGGTGACAAGATCGAGACAACGGTGGTTCACTGTGATAATCAAAGTTGCATAAAATTGACAAGAGAACCCAGTATTTCATAACAGTTCAAAACATATTGACATGAGGTACCACTACATCTGAGACTTGGTCCAGAGAAAAAATGTAAAGTTACAGTACATAGCCACGAGTGAACAGGTAACTGATATCCTGACCAAGCCTCTGACCTTGAGACAGTTTGTGCAGCTGAGAGGTAAGCTTGGTGTGGCTGAGAATGAATCCCTCGCTGAGAGGGAGTGTTAAATTTGGTAGCATCGACAATTGATGGCGTCCACCCAGGCACCTACCTCAGCAGGTCCCGCGCCTGACCTCCCGGTCTTAAAGATCGTTCTAAATTACCCTCGAGCTGGAGTGGCTCCTTTGATTCCCACTGGAATCCTTATTAATATTTGACCCACAGGTCTGTCCTTCTTGTTACAGCCCTTAGGCCTGAGCGCTTCTCCATTCTCAATAGAAAATAACAATCAGGTTTCGGGGTTTTCCAATCCCCGATGTCACTACCACTTACTTCCTCGAATCCTCGATCTCCGATATCTCGATGCGCTCCCTTTTTTCTTCAGCCCCTCCTGGCTATGCTCCCAGTCCACACAACCCTACCTTATATGACCACAATCCTATCTCTTATCGGGATTTGGGGTTTCGAGTGTCAATATGTATTGGGCCTCTTATCCACGGGATCTCCGATTTCCCGACTCTCGATTTCCCGACAATTGACTTTTCCTTTCGGGGAATTTCCCGAAGGCTTCGATCTCGCCCACGTGTCCTATAGAGATGAACGACCCTGATTTGCTCTCAGGGTCTCTGTGACTTCAAATTCTCGATGCCTCGTTCTGACGAGATGACGTCAGTTGGGTCCCACACGGAGCTCTCTTTTTTTCGGTAAATCGGACTTCGCGATTATGAAATTCAAGTTTTCCTTGTCTCCAGAACTCATGAAATGTCAATCCCCGATTCTCTTCTAATTTCTGACATGCGTCCCAAGTGATGGATGACCCCGATTGATTCCAGGATTTTCACTATGAAAATTTCCGACCACTCGTCCTTGTGATTTCCGATTTCGCGAATGCCGAAATCCCGATGACCATGCCTCTGGTCGAAACTTTCCTCCTCCCTTCCATGAAGCTTAACCTCCGTGCAAATCATGGTCAATCCAACAGCTGACGGGCATCTATGTGCAGATCCGGTGGTCCACAATCTCCTAAGCTTGAACTCCGGATTCAACTGTAACCTCCTCGCTTCTCTGACAGATCTGACTGCTGGAGGGGCTTCACTAATCCTCCCCACAGATTCCTGACCGTTGATTTCTTCCCTTTCAGGATTTCTATGAAGGAAAACCAAGAAATCATCCCTGGACTTATCTTCTTGCACTACAAACTTCTAATGTCCCTCAATGTTTTCAAAGGCCTTACTCCTCCAGAGCTTCTCACAACTTTGAGCCTCAAAGAGGGTCCTTGCACGCACTCCTTGTGGCAACCTTCAGATAATTTCAATATCTAAGAACCCTTCGACTCTACACACACCTACAGCAGCAGTCTTTCGATATTTAGCTCAGGTTCGCAACCATGAGACCTCACTCGGCTTGTGCACTCCTTGCACGACTCCTGTTCCCAAATGCACTTTGGGTGAACGAGAACAAGAGTTAAACTACCTGAGCCCTTCGTCAATGCACTCCTTGCAGACGACTTCAACTGCACTCCTTGCAGGAATCTCTTGCTCAGATAGAGAAACAATTGAAACTCATTCCTCTTACTCTTCCTCTCTCAAATTTCAAACACTCAACATAAATCATTCATACATAGCATAAAAGAAATTGCATGATAGAAAGAATAAACCATTCATGAACGTAACATTCAAATATGTTTACACAGAGAATAAGTAAAACACCATGAGTCTGAATCACAACTTTCTTTATATAAATTCAGAACTTCTGTACATGGAGTCTGCTACACATCTCTCTGCTTCTCTCCTATGCTCTTAAATAATGTTACAATACACAATGAGGGTGTCTATATCCATTTTTCCTCCACTCCTTCTAAAGTTGTCTAATCTAATATTCAATTCTACCTACCTATTTCATCTCAACATAAATGCCTCTATCTACTTCAGACGAGAGCTACAAGGCTCAAGGTCCGATTACAATATACAAGTGCACCTCATCTTAATGGCTCATTTAATATCGTGCAAAAACTCCCAAGGTGTTTCAAAATTTGTGCTGACTTGTCTAGTTGTCCTTCACTTCCGCGCTGGCTCGCTTGATGTGGGTGATGCTCCTGCATCATACTCCCTCGCTTGAAAATATTCATGGGCTCCTGTCCATGAGCTCGCGTATAGTTCATCCATGCCTCTGTATCTCTACTTCATTCTCCCAGCTGGCATCTTCAACTGGATGGTCCTTCCACTTGACCAACAATTCAAAGTACTGCTTTCTTCTGGTCTTCTTACCCACTCATTTATCCAGTATCCGCTCCATCTGTGGCTTCTCTGTAACTGGCATCTGTTTATTCCACTAGATCACTGGCTGCTTAGTTCTAGTCCCTGTTTCCTAAGCTCTGTATGGGTACAAATCCGAGATATTGAATATCGGAGAAATTCCGATCCCATCGGGTAATTCAATCTCATAAGCATTTTCTCCAATTCTCTTCAAGACCCTAAATGGTCCGATCTTCTTCATCTTCAATTTATTATACGTTCCTCTCAGGAACCTTTCCTTTCTCAGATGTGCCAAAATCAAGTCACCAACTTTGAATTGAAGTTGTCTTCTGTGTTGATCTGCTCTCCGCTTATACTCCTGACTTGAATTCTACAATCGCTCCTTCACTCGGCTGTGAAGTTCCTTCATCGCTTCTGCAAAATCTTATGCACTAGCGCTCCTAGTTGCATTCTGTTATGAATCCCTCAATTTCGAAATTCCCCTCAGTTGTATACCATAAACAATCTGAAATGGACTCTGTCCTGTACTTCTTTTCACTGAGTCGTTATACGCAAACTCTGCCTGTGGCAATATATTGTCCCAACCGTTGTGGTGCTCTATCACCAAGCTTCTCATCAAATCTCCCAGACTTCTGTTGACCACTTCTGTCTATCCATCCATCCAAGAATGATACGCTGAACTAAACACCAAGTTAGTTCCCATCTTATTCCATAAGGTCCTCCAAAAATTCCCTATGAATTTGGTGTCTCAATCCGAAACTATACTCCTAGGCAAACCATGAAGTCAAATGACCTCTTTGAAAAATAGGTTTGCAATGTGAGTTGCATCACTGGTCTTCTGACATGGGATAAAGTGTGCCATCTTGGAAAATCTATCCACCACCACAAAGATCGAATCAAATCCTCTTTGCGTCCTTGGCAACCCCAATATGAAATCCATGCTAATTTCATCCCACGGCTTCTCAGGTATGTGTAATCGTTGGTAAAAACCTACATTCTGCTTCCTTCCCTTCGAATACTAGCAAATTATGCATCTATCTACAAATATCTTGACCTCTGATCGCATCCTTGGCAAAAAGTATGATTCACTTAGCTTTGTGAATGTTTTTTCATGACCGAAGTGTCCGACCAATCCTCCACTGTGTTTCTCCTTCAGCAGATTCTCCCTCATGGAGCAATTCAGAATACATAGTTGGTTGCCCTTAAACACCAATCCTTCCTGGATCATGTATTCAGCCCATTTTCTGCTATCTCTGAGAACTGCATTCTCAGCTACTTCATACACTTAAAGTCTAGGTCATCTACGTACATATCCCTAAGATCATCAAACCCCAATGTTTTGACTTTGAACTCCTGCAACAACAAACACTTCTTGCTCAAAGCATCAACAACTTTATTAGTAGTACCATAAATGTGTTTAATTACAAAAGTGAAATTCTGCATATATTCTACCCATTTGACGTGTCTCTAATTCAACTTTTCCTGTTGAGTCACAAACTGCAGTGCATGGTTGTCACCGTATAGAATAAATTCTTTCGAAATCAAATAATGCCTCCACTTCTTCAATGCCTGTATGATGGCATAAAACTCCTTATCATATGTGGAATACTTCACCTTCGCTTCATTCAGCTTCTCGCTGAAGTATGCTATCGGCCTGTCTTCTTGACTTAAGACTGCCCCTATTGCAAACCCACTTGCATTGAATTTCACCTAAAATGTTTTCTGGAAATACGGAAACACCAGAACAGGTTGTTCCGTGATCTTCCTCTTCAACAAATTGAAACTCTTTTCGGCTTCTTCTGTCCAGTGAAAAGATTTATGTCTTTTCTTCACTATATCCATCATCGCTGCGCTGATTCCACTGAAATTCCTAATGAACTTTTGGTAGAAACTAGCCAACCCGTGAAAACTTCTCACCTCAAATATGTTCCTCGGTGATGGCCAATTTTTGATTACCTCCACTTTATCTGGATCCATCCTCTAATCATTTTCTTAAATAACAAATCCCAAGTAAATGAGCTCTGTCTTCATGAATGAGGAATTCTTCATGTTTATCAGCAGCTTCCCTTGCTATAATATCTTCATCACAATGGCCAAATGCTTCAGATGTTCAGCCTTCGTTTTAATGAAAATCAATATATCATCTAGATATACGATAACAAATTTTTCGATGAAATCCTTCAGGACTTCATTCATCAACCTCATAAAGGTACTTGGCGCATTTGTTAAGCCAAACGGCATAACAATCCATTCATACAAACCTTCATTTGTCTTGAATGTTGTTTTCCATTCATCACCTTCCCTCATACGAATTTGGTGATATCCACTCTTCAAATCAATCTTTGAAAAGAATTTTGCTCCACTTAAGCAATCCATCAAATCATCCATTCTTGGCAATGGGAATCTGTACCTGATAGTTATCTTATTAATCACCCTTGAATCAGTGCACATTCTCCAACCTCCATCTTTCTTAGGACTGAGTACTGTCGAAACAGCGCATAGACTCAATCATTCCCTGACCAAACCTTTGTCCAACAACTCCTGGACTTGTCTTTTTACCTCTTCATTCTCCTGTGGCGTCAATCTATACGCAACTTTGTTTGGAAAACTGGCTCCAGGTATGAGGTCAATATGGTGACTCACACTTCTGATAGGTGGCAACGAACAAGGTAGTTCGTCCACTACTATGTCAAGGAACTCTTCCAGCAGTTCTTGAACCTCTTCTGGTAAATCATCCACTTTTTTGCTAGTCAGAACAATTTTCGGTTTCCTGACCACAATGAATTGTGGTTCCTCCTTCTTCTTAACCTCGGTAAGGAGTTCCTTCCCACTCATGAGAAGTACAATGTTTCTTACTTCTGTTTTTACCTCCTTATCCTTAATTGGAAGCAACATGTGTGTCCTCCCATTATTCTCCAGGGTGTATGTGTTCATTCTCCCATCATGAATCACATTTCTATCATACTACCATGGTCTCCCCAGCAATAGATGAAAAACATCCATAGAAATAACATCACATAAAATCTTATCATTATATCCTCCTATCTTGAATTCAACTAAACACTACTTAGTGACAGTTACCTAGTGTCCCTTCTGTATCCACGAAACTTTATATGGGCTTGGATGATCAGTCGTCTCCAGCTCCAGCTTTTCTACCATCTCCGTAGAAATGAGATTGTCCATGCTACCGCTGTCCACAATGACCTTGCATACCCTGTCCTTGGTCTTGCAAGCAGTCCTGAAAAGTCTGGTCCTTTGGACTGAACTCTCCACCTCCTTCTCGGGTGTCAAAAGAACCTTTCGCATCATAAGCGATCTTCCACCTTTAGCGTCTTCTGCTTCAACATCCCACCTCTATGCTTCGGAGATGTGAGTCTCTCCAACCTCTTTCTTTTTATCAGGACACTCGTAATACTTGTGCCCATTCTTTCCACATGTGAAGCATGTGATTACTCCACCTCTTCCTCTTCCCCGACCTCTAGTATGAGGAAAAGTATTATTATCAACATACCCTCCTCTCTGCTCAGTATGTTGTCCTCTCTGTTCAGCATATCGTTTCCCTCGTTGTGAGGTTCCACCTCTCTCTGTCCGTGTCTGAGGTTTCTTCCAGTCCTCGTTGGGCTTCTGATATCTATCTTGGGCAACTGATTTGCCTCTGGGTTGACTCCTGCCTCGACCCCTCTGACTCTTCTTTCGTCTCAGCTTCTCTTCTGCTCTCAGAGCCATCTGATAAGCATCTTCCACCGTCCGGATGGTTACCATGCTCATCTCATCCTGAATCTCATATATCAAGCCAGTCATATACCTAGCTACTTTTTCATCATTGCTTTCACGATGACCTGCCCTCATATTCAACCTGTAAAATTCCTCAGTATATTCCTTCACTAACATCAGTTTCTGTCTCAGGTTCTGCATTCTCCTGAACAGAGAAATCTGATAATCCCTGGGGATGAATTTTTCTTTCATCTTTGCAATCATCCTGTCCCAGCTCTTAATTTTATGCTTGCCTTGGCAATGCCTATCCACTTGTAGTTCATCCCACCACAATGCGGCATGTCCTTTTAATCTCATGACAGCATGCTTGACCTTCTTGTCTTCTTCGACATCTTCATAGTCAAAGTATGTGTCCAGAGCTCTAATCCAGTCTAGAAGCTCTTCTACATCCAGATTTCCCTCATAAACTGGAATGTCCATCTTCGCCTTTTCACCAATTCTTGCAACAACTTTAAGCAAGAATTCATTTGCTGCATCTTCTGTCATGACTTCTTCATCTCCATGCCTAGCATCATCTTCATTTTCAGACTCACTGATATCTCCTATATCAGTTGTGCATTTTTGTCTTATCTCCATGTCCACAAGTCTGGTGCGTATGTTATGTAGATCTCTTTCTACTTCTAGATTCTGCACTTGCCTACCCCTTCCTCTGGACATCTCCCTTTCCTCCTCTGGATCGAGTGATTGTCTATCTCTTCTCCTCGACGGCATGGTGAATTCTCCTTTTCCCTGCTATAGAAAGCAAAGAAAATTTTCTGTGCTCTGATACCACTTGATGGCATCCACCCAGGCACCTACCTTAGCCGGTCCTACGCCTGACCTCCTAGTCTTAAGGATCATTCTAAATTACCCTCGATCCGGAGTGGCTCCTTTGATTCCCACTGAAATCCTTATTAAGATTTGACCCACAGGTCTGTCCTACTCGTTACATCCTTTAGGCCTGAGCGCTTCTCCGTTCTCAATAGAAAATAACAATCAGGTTTCGGGGTTTTCCAATCCCCGATGTCACCACCACTTGCTTCCTCGAATCCCCGATCTATGATATCCTGATGCGCTCCCTTTTTGCTTCAGCCCCTTATGGCTATGCTCCCAGTCCACATGACCCTGCCTTATATGACCATAATTCTATGTCTTATCGGGATTCAGGGTTTCGAGTGTCAGTATGTATTGGGCCTCTTGTCCATGGGATCCCCGATTTCCCGACTCTTGATTTCCCGACAATTGACTTTTCCTTTTGGGGAATTTCCTGAAGGCTTCGATCTCGCCCATGCATCCTCTAGAGATGAACGGCCCTGATTTTCTCTCGGGGTATCTGCGACTTCAAATTCCCAATGCCTCGTTCTGACGAGATGACGTCAGCTGGGTCCCACACGGAGCTCTCTTTTTTTCAGTAAATCAGACTTCGCGATTATGAAATGCAAGTTTTCCTCATCTCTAGAACTCACGAAATGTTGATCCCCGATTCTCTTCTGATTTCTGACATGCGTCCCAAGTGACAGACGACCCCAATTGATTCCAGGATTTTCACTATGAAAATTTCCGACCACTCGTCCTCATGATTTTCGATTTCGCGAATGCCGAAGTCCCGATGACCACGCCTCTCGTCGAAAATTTCCTCCTCCCATCCACGAAGCTTAACCTTCATGCAACTCCCGATCAATCCAACGGCTGACGGACATCTATGTGCAGATCTGGCGGTCCACAATCTCCTGAGCTTGAACTCCGGATGCAACTGTAACCTCCTCGCTTCTCTGATAGATCTGACGGCTGGCGGGGTTTCTCTAATCCTCCCCACAGATTCCTGACCATCGATTTCTTCCCTTTGAGGATTTATATGAAGGAAAACCAAGAACTCCTCACTGGCCTTATCCGCTTGCACTACAAACTTCTAATGTCCCTCAATGTTTTCAAAGGCCTTACTCCTCCAGAGCTTCTCACAACTTCGAGCCTCAAAGAGGGTCCTTTCACGCACTCCTTGCGGAAACCTTTAGATACTTTCAAATATCTAAGAACCCTTAGACTCTGCGCACACCTGCAGCAGTAGTCTTTCGATATTTAGCTCGGGTTCGCAACCCTGAGACCTCACTCGGCCTGAGAACTCCTTGCATGACTCCTGTGCCCAAATGCACTCTGGGTGAATGAGAAAAAGAGTTAAACTACCTATGCCCTTCGTCAACGCACTCCTTGCGGACGACTTCAACTGCACTCCTTGCAGGAATATCTTGCTCAGATAGAGAAACAATTGAAACTCATTCCCCTTACTCTTCCTCTCTCGGATTTCAAACACTCAACATAAATCATTCATACATAGCATAAAAGCAATTGCATGGCATAAAGAATAAACCATTCATGAACGTAACATTCAAAGACGTTTACACAGAGAATAAGTAAAACACCATGAGTCTGAATCACAACTTTCTTTATATAAATTCAGAACTTCTGTACATGGAGTCTGCTACACAGTTGTCTGCTTCTCTCCTATGCTCTTCAATAATGTTACAATACACAATGAGGGTGTCTATATCCGTTTTCCTCCACTCCTTCTAAAACTGTCTAATCTAATATTCAATTCTACCTACCTATTTCATCTCAACATAAATGCCTCTATCTACTTCAGACGAGATCTACAAGGCTCAAGGTCCGATTACAATATACAAGTGCACCTCATTTTAATGGCTCATTTAAGATCGCGCAACAACTCCCAAGGTGTTTCAAAATTTGTGCTAGCTTGTCCAACTGTCCTTCACTTCCGCGTTGGCTCGCTTGATGTGGGCGATGCTCTTACATCAAAAATCATTCTCCAATCAGAGGCCATATGGGCCACCCTGAGGCTAGCCAGGGAGATTTGGAGTATCAACCAACTTGTGAGGTATTGACAAAATCCAGGGGGAACAGACAACCTCTGTGAGTCAAACCAAAAGTTAGGACGAATGAGATGCTATGTGACTCTAATGAAAAAGTCAGGGGGAATGTATAACCTCTGTGAGCATAGACAGTCTAGTGCAAAATTCAGGTGAAACGTACAACCTCTGTGAGCGTAGACAAACTAGTGAAAAAGTCAGGGGGAACATACAACCTCTGTGAGCCTAGTCAAACCTTGTGAGCCATGAGAAAAATTCAAGGTATCTAGCAAAAGTTAGGTTGAATGTAAAATTCCTATGAGCTAGAAACAAACGATATTCCTAATATTGAAAATGATGTAATTGTATTGATCTAGTGCCTTGGCACGTGTAAACATTATCCACCATGAAGAGAATTTTGAATCGCCTTTTCAAGAGTTGTAACTAAAGTCTTGAGTCTAGTTCTATGTTATAACTAAAGTGTAATTCTGAGTTGCAACTAAAGTCTTGAGTCTAGCTCTATTTTTAGTAATGTTGAGTTGCAACTAAAGTCTTGAGTCTAGAACTAAAGTGTAATGTTGAGTTGCAACTAAAGTATTGAGTCTAGTTCTATCTTAGAACTAAAGTGTAATGTTGAGTTGCAACTAAAGTCTT
>JZKD02S1899494.1:2362063-2381774 GCA_000966675.3 Picea glauca
ATCTTAGAACTAAAGTGTAATGTTGAGTTGCAACTAAAGTCTTAAGTCTAGTTCTAAGTTTGAACTAAAGCATGTCAGTCTCAAGTCTAGTTCTAAGTTCGAACTAAAGTGTAATGCTGAGTTGTAAGCAATCTCATGTCTAGTTCTAAAGTTCGAACTAAAGTGTAATGCTGAGTTGTAACTGATCTCAAGTCTAGTTCTAAGTTCAAACTAAAGTATGAAGCTAAGTTATGACTAATGCATGCAATCAGGTTACTATTTCGAGCCTCTTCTCTACCCCTCTTCTGCCTATATAAGAAGAGGTTGAATCCTCTCTTCAACAGAGTTTTTGCAAGACATTTTTGCAACACAATTTTGAAACAGAGTTTTCATATGCAGGTTGAGGGTGAAGTAATAGAAGAGCACATTAGTGATAAAGAGGCAGCATATCGAAGGTGTATTTTAGCAAGGTCTTGTAAGTCTTTTTCAAGCCAGAGTCATCTTGGCAAGCTCTTTGAGAGAAGTACATTCATGGTGGATATTTGTAAGAGATCTTACATTATTAATGCAATAAAGGAATATTGTTTGATGGGGTTTTTCTCCCTATAAAGTGTTTTCCCAGGGTATATGTGTTGTTGATATGCATGTTTACTTATCTACATAATTATTGATATTTGATTATGATTTGAAATTGTTGAAGTGTATTAAGCTGGAATCAAAGTATTAAAGAAAATAAAAGAATTAATTTGTATAAGAAATCAAGCTCATAATTTAACACAAGCTACTTAGAAAGTGTCAAAATGAAGAAACACCTATAGGGGTAGTCGTAGAATTTGCACAATTCATAAAGGATACAGTTCTTAGTTGGGCATTGTATTTTCTCAACCTATTCTTAGAAGATTGCATGGATGCACAAGATGTTGGAATGGATTTCCAGTACACTTGGTTGTTGATATTGATAGTTCTAGAGGCATGTGTAAAACAAATTTTGGCATGCATACATGGAAGGTTTTATGGATGGATAGACCTATCTCGATCGATTTCAACATAATTTCTAATCTTATAGGATTGCCAACAGATGGTTTAAATCTTGAGTAGTATATTGATGACAAAACAAAGTAAAAGGATATTACAAAAGAAGTGAAGGCCCAATTTGGCACTGATAGGGGAAAAAAAAGTATTATCATTTAGAACATCAATGACCTAGCTACCATATTTTCAATGAATTTTATGGCTTACAATCTACTTAGAAAGTGTCGCAATGAAGAAGCACATGTAGGGGTAGTCGTAGCAGCTGTATAGTTCACAAAGGGTACAATTCTTAGTTGGTCACCGCATTTTCTCAACCTATTCTTAGAAGATTGCATGGATGTTGGAATGGAGTTCCACTATTCTTGGTTGTTGATATTAATAGTTCTAGAGGCATGGGAAAAATCGAAGTATTCAATTTTTTGTGAAAGAAGAGGAAAGTGTGGCGCAACAAGATATGAAACTCTGCAACACAACACAGATGCCAAGCAGGTGAAATCCAACTCAAGAATTTTTTGGATGTACATACATGAGAATATTGTATATACATGGAGGATTCCACCTGAAGTGGTGAAGGAGCATGAGGGGATATCTGATTTTAAGGAATCCAGGCACAATATATGTATACAAACCAGAAGAGACCCAAAGAAGACGTGGCTAAAGATGCAGTATTGCATGGCAACAAAATAATTCCAATGGGTACTAGAAGAATGGCCATAGAAATGGAAAGTTCCAATAGCAAGAAATAAAGGAGAAAAGGGAAAAGAGTAGGTAGACGCTGCCATAGCGGAGAAATCTAGTAGCCCAACAACTAATACTAGAAAAGTAGTAAAGCGCAACAAACCAATAGTTAATGGTACAATAAAAAATAAACAAAGAAAGAAGGAAATGATATGAAGGGCCTCAGTGTTAGGAAATGAGGGAGAAGAAATAATAAAAAGGGGAGCATAGAAGAAATATGAGATCCCAACCCAGGAGATAGGGACTAGAAGCGTACCAGAGGTAACAAAACCTGCACAGATGAAAAACAAGAAATCGACAATGCAGATAAGAGAATAGAAGAAGAAGATGAAAGCACAGAAGAATCCTCTTGAGCTCATGATCATTGAAGATGATGCATAAATGGTAGTAGATAAACTACAATATAGGGGAGAAGAAGCCTTATTTTCCACAGAATCGCAAAGATAATAATTGATGAAGAAGTTAATAGAAGTTAAAGAAGTTATGGAAAGTGTTAGCACTCATTTTTTCATTAAAAAATTTGGGTGCATCTTCCGCATATTTATGTTGAAATTATCAAAAAATTTCGAGTGTTTTTCAATGTCTAGACCTCAGAGTCTCCAATCTGTCTTGACAAGTTCATATTGATCATTTTTTCCCAACTTCCTTTGGCTTTTCCCTCTTTACCTGCAATATAAAAATCTTTAATGCTATCCAAAAGCTTAGGTATTATTGAGATTTTGTAAAAAATTATCAAAGCAAGAGTGGTGTGTGTTTTAGTGTCAAACTATCAATACACTACACAAATCCAAAGGTTGAGTTAAACCACAAGCCTAACTCTCATGCTAAGTCCAAATTCAATACCACGTTGAAATCCCAAATCCCAGCATAAGTGTCGAGCCCGATACCAACCATTTGGACATCTTTTTGGGCTGGTGTTGCTGTGGAGTTGTTCCACATGTCAATCAACAAACCAACAGTCACCAAAGCTGAGTTCACATGTTGAAGCCCAGTATTGAGCACCAAGTCTACAATGCTCATTACAACCCATCGATTTATTATGAGAGTGCTTGGCATTGAATTTATACAGGCCCTTGTTGACATTCGTGGATCAGTGATATGCAAGGAAGGATGCGACTCCTTGGTTTCTATTTCACTTACTTCACTAGCTGTCAAAGGTTCAGAGAAGTTAAAGTCTATAAGTTTGAAAAATGAGAGAAGGGACTTCATATTTGAGAAAGTATTACCCGGTGCATGGCTTCTTGAGGTAAAACATGGACCTTCATCTGATTTGTTAAACTGAGATGATGACTGGTGTTGGAGAGATAAAGGTTATCGATGTCAATGTTGGTGTTTCTGATCATACAGATATTACGTTTATCCAAAAGGGATATTGGATGCATATTAAGTCTACTCATTCTGTGGCTTCTTACATCTTAAAGCCAAATCAAGAACCCATGAATTTGTTGTTTGAGAAAGGATGGCAGCAAATCTTCTTAGAAGCTCCTGCATTCTGAAACTTAGGAATGGCCACAGAAGACGAGAAGGGCTTTAAACACTCCAAGGATATTCGTAGCTATTGCTTCAAATCCTGCAGAATCAGAAGATCAAAACATACTCTGCTCGAGTATCATATACTATCTAGCCATGGTCAAGAAGCCCTATAAATGATGAAAGATTCGCTTCAGAGGCAGAAGATCAGAGCTACATGCGTTTGCCTAGTGGATGGTTGTTTTTGTAGTTATAAGAGGTAGGACCATTTAAATTGTCATTTGATAAAGCATGAAGGAAAATTATTTGTGTGCCCTAAAGAGGACTGCAAATTGCAATTATCATATATGTATAATTTAAAGAGTTATCTAAAACGACATGAAGGGAGAGGCGAGTCATGGCAGAGTATAAATCTAAAATCTAGAAAGGTGAAGAAATATCCTTGCCCAAAGCTATGTTGTGGGAAGGATTTTTTTTAAAAGTCCATCAAGGCTAGTGAAACAACTGGATGATGTGCATTCTATGACATATATAGAGATTGTTTTCTGTGAGCCTAGCTATTTAAAGTACTTTACAAATGCAGAGGATTTGAGAGAACATGTGCAGTAGAACCACAGTTGTGTTTGTTGTGAAGTCTGTGTGACTCAACAATTAAAGAAACATATCAAAAGGCACATGCGCATTCATGAAAGACAATCATGAGAAGACAGGAAGACATTGCTATGTAGAAGGAGATTTCTTGGAGAAGGATGTTTCCTTTTAGTTAAGGTCACATGGTGGCCAAAAAAAAAAAATATTTACAATCAACTCTCTCTTGAAAAAGAGAGTAGCATGTCCAGATCGAAGCAGCACTGTTTTTGACAATGGATCCTCTTTTCTTGATTGGTTAACCTTGGCATAGCAGGATGAAAGACCCAGCTCTTTAAGGGAAATTGGAGCATCATCCAATCGGCTTTAACTATTTCAGAACAATCAAGGTAAGGCAGTTTATATATTTTAAAGATTTGCAAAAGTTACAGCTTTTGGTGGCTTAGGCGAACATTTCAACTATTCATTAGCCACCAAAAGCGGAGATTTTGGTAGTTAATATGATTAAATTTTGCCTCTCCTAGCCACCAAAAGTGCAGAACAGGGCAGAGAGATCTTCTTTTTTCACAGGTCCGAGATTTTTGTCCCAAATGCCTCGAGGATGGATTATAATGATAAAACATGATTAATTGCATCAATATCAAGGTTCTATTTTTGTGTTTGAGGTGTTTAGCAAGATGGCAAGGTGGAATTGGTTACTTATTTTCTGGGCAATAAACTGTTTAATGCCAAAGATGGAAAATTTGACTTATCCATAGCTTATTGAGGTGTATCACATCTGTTGAAGACTTGAAGGAGATCGAAGATTGCTGAAGATTTATTTGATAAGGGTTTGATCATCAAATCAGGACTTGATCTTTGACATTATATTAGTTTGATTTGGTTCTATTTTTTGTATATCAGATCCAGTTTTCTAGGATCTGGAAATTGTTTGTAAAGGATATAAAGCCAGGAACATTTGATGAATAGAGGGTTCAATTTTGAGTTCTAAACTATACTACTATTGTGATAAAACTCTTTCTATAATATATTCAGCCAGCAAGCTTCTTTCATTGATATTGTCAGATCTTCTTTTCCTTTTCAGTTTTATGCTTATGAGTTGAACTATGTTCTTTATCTGAGTTTACATAGTCCATAGGTGACTGTCATATCACCATTTGATTAGTGAACAAAGGATCATAAGTAACCTTACTAGTTGCTTGACCCGTCATATGTATTTTTTTCTATATGTATGGTCTGGTTAATTGATTAGTTTCTCATCTATTTGATATACTCCTATCTGATAATAGCTCTTGAAGGACTTGCACTGTTGAATACACTTAGATAGTCTTGTGATACAATCCAGTGAGTTAGATATTCATCTTGATCCAAACCCACACCTATATTTGAGAAAATAGTTTCCAAAAAGATTTAGTTACCAGGCATCTCTGACTTACATCCCAGGAGAGTTTCCTGGAGTGATAACAGAAAGCTTTCATATCAATGTCGCATATCAGAGAAGCACAACGTAATAGGATTTGATACATGAATAAAAGGACATGGTCCAGATAGAAATAATGGGAAGTGCAACATTCTAGATAAGTTAGATCATGCAACAAGTAGATGAGGATATCACATAGAAACCTTTGAAGGATGTGGACCAATTAGGCTTGGTGTTATCCAATATCCCAACAAAGGTGTTATATAAGTTGCAGATGAGTGTCACACAATAATTTCAATCAATATCTAGGACAGATGCAACAAAATTGGAGACAACCAATGAAGAGAAGGAGGTGCTAGAGACAGTTCTCAAAGAAGCACAGATTGAACAAGAGAAAATACTTGAGGAAGTATTCCAAATGATTCCAAACAACACACTAGAAAGAGAGATCAAATCATAAGAAAAGATAAAAATAATAGCATAGATGATGGATGGGTATAAATAGGAGATAATAGAATTGGATGGGAAGCTGGCACCAACTACCCCTCCATAGTTCAGATAAGATAGGGAGCAGAAGGCCACATAACACACATATAGTATCACACTAGAAGTAAAAGAAGTAGCAGAGCTCTACGAAAGGACCGCATAGATATGGATAAGCCTCTCATAAGATGAAGGGATCTAGTAGTTGGATCAGAGGGAAGAGAAGTTGAATGTATCAGTTCAATATTTAAACCAAAGATAGAAGGCAATGCCTATATCTGAAGGTCACATAAGAAATACAAAATCTAGAAGTAGAATTGAAGACAATCCAAGAAGAAATATAGAAAAGTTAGGCTAAGTTGGAGCCACTTCAGGAGCAAGCAAAGAAGATGATAACCGAGTTCTAAAGAGAGAAAGGAAGACTATAATAGGCGCACTGGAAAGTATAGAATTTTTGAAGGAGAAAATAGCAATGCAAGTGGTGGAGACCCTGACATAAAAAAGTGCAAAGGTGAAGACACAAGTATATGCACTCATAAAGAAGTTTCAAACATTGGAGAAATCGGTGCAGGGGGCACACACTTCCTGAATGGATCAGGATGATCCACAGGAAGGTGTTGGGGGATTGTTGGAGTAGGAAATTTTTGGGTAAGGTTTGAGATAAATTGCATAAAACAAGGTAGAATGGACCAAGGAAGCAGTGCACGGTGGGAATAAGAGAAAATCAGTGTGATATAATTGTGGATTAGCATGCAAAAGGAGTTACTATGTGGACAGATTGAGTCCACTTAGAATTATGGTTTTGTGTTATGATTTAAGGATTTTTACCCAATTTTGTAATATAAATAGAGGATGTATGAGGTAGCTAGGGGAGGCTATCTTATTGGGTTGAAGATGAACTTATGTATGTCAATAAATACCTTTTTAGTTTTGAGTCACAGTGCTAGCTTTTGGTTGAGAGATGTCGAGCTCGGGTTGTATCCGTTTTTGGAGAATCATGAAGTATAACTCAGGGTCGAGTTGCAAGTTGTGGAGATTGGTACAACACTATTCTGCCTCACTACACTACACTTATGTGCATTATAAATGCACCTTTTGATGTAACATGTGCAATACTGAACTTTTGATGAAGAATAATAAATAGGCAAAATATCTTTGTGGACATATCCCGGGGGGGTGAATCATAGTAAAATCATGTGTTGTGATGTATTTGAATGATTTTTTTGTTGTTTCTTCAATTTTGAATGAATGATGAATGGCTATAATAGTATCTTGTAGTGCATAATACTGATAATGTAGAATGAAATAAATGTTAGATCTAGATGAATGGTAAAATATGATGCATGTTAAAGAAAAATTAGAAGAAGTATAACATCCCTAATCCCTTCCATAATAGCAATCGTTTTCATCTTCCAGTCACACATAAGTTATATTGGGTGAGACTGCATTGTGCACTCTATGCGTAGTGTTTCCTTCTAGTTTACCAAAGGATTCAATGGTTTCTGGGGTTTTTTTGGAGAAACTATGGTAGAACTTGTGTCATCCCATATATGCAACAATTTCCTTTTGAAATATGTGCATTTATGTTCTCTTCAACACCCATTCACTGCATCCACAATGGCTCAAATATTCATAGATAATATCTTCAAGATTCATGGCATGTCTCATTCTATTGTCTCTGACAGAGATACCACTTTCACCAGTAATTTTTGGAAATAATTTTACAAGATACAGGGCACCCAATTACATCTCATCAACACCTATCACCCAAAACTGATGGCCAAACTGAAGTTGTCAACAAGTGTTTGGAAAAATATTTGAGGTGTTTTTCATCTGAGAGTAAAAATTGGTGGGATCAGTGGTTACCCCTATCTGAATGGTGGTACAAAACATATTACCATACAACTACTTGCATGATTCCTTTTGAAGAATTATATAGACAAAATTCATCGTCGGTTCTCTCATACATGCCATAGTTTTTGAAGGTTCAGGAGGTTGAAAAACATATTACAGTCAAAGAATATATTATTTGTGCCCTCAAAGAAAAATTGGTGATGTCCCAGAATCACATCAAGAAACAAGCAGATCAAGGTTATTTTGAATGTCAATTTGCTGAAGGTAACCATGTGTTTCTTTGACAAAAATAATTATAAGAAGACTTCACTCAAAGATGAACACTATTCGAAACTTGCTCCCAAATTTTATGCTCCTTATACAGTGCTCAAGCGAGTGGGATTTATGGAATACCAGTTAGCTATACCCAGACATTATAACATCCATCATGTTTTTCATGTCTCCTTCTTAAAGAAGTTGATTGGAACTAAGTTCCAAACTGAAACTAGTCTCCTTGAGTTGGATGAAAAAGGTTCCATCTAGTTGCAACCATAAGCATTATTGGACCAGCGAGAGTGTCATCTCCATCAGCGCACCATAAAGGAAGTGTTATTCCAATGGAAAGATATAACTGCAGAAGACGCCACCTCATAGCTGACCACCATTCTACAACAATTTCCTCATCTCAAGATTTAAGGACAAGGCTTTTATTCAAGGGGGAGGGCATGTTAGGGACCTAACCTCCCTAACCCCTCACATAGATAGAATAATATATTTCTATGTAATAAAGGTCAATATTAATAAGGCCTAGTAATAAGGAAGAATAAGTCAAATGTAAGAAGACCTAATAAAATCTTCTGCTTCTAGAAGGATATTCCTCTAGATTGTTATTTTCGATAGAGAGATTTAGTATAAATAGGAGTAGAGGGTATGAGAAGTTTTTTCTTGAGAATTATTGTAATAGAGAGCTCCTTTATTCGAGGTTTCCCCCTCGAAGAGGAAAGTGAACATTGTTTCCTATCAATAAAGGTATTATTTTAGTGTTGTGGTTTCATAAATTGTGTTGTTTCGTTGTTATTATCTACAATATTTTTGTTTCAACTATTATAGTAGATTTGGTACCTTACATTCACGTATGACCCATTTGAGGTATTGGAAAAGGTGGGATATAATTCCTAAAAACCGATTCTACCCCCATACATGAGCATTTACTCTGTAGTGAATGTGGATAATCTCAAACTCTATGAGCCCTCCATGTTGGATAAATAGGAGGATAAGGTCTTACCTTCCATAGAGGATTTAGCACTAGATGCTTAGGAAAAGTTGGCATAAGACATAGTTTTGCAGAAGCGTTCTAGAACTGTAAGAGAGGGGAAGCATGACCTTTGGCATATTGGGTTGAAAGGACAACATCCAAGCAAAACAAAGTGGTACTCTAGGGAAAAGGTGGAGGAAAACTTTCCTCACCTCATTCAGTAAATATTTTTGGGACCAAAAGCGTCCCTAAATGGGGAGGTATGATCCAGATTGTATCATTATATTATTTGTCATCTATATCACTACGTTTTTGGTGGGAAAACTGGAGGAATCATCTTGTAGGTCCATTTCAATGACTGGCCCAAATTTGGAAATTTGGATAGAAAAAATAGTCAAAAGTATTTCAGAGCCATTTTTGAGGCATCAAACAACATTTTTTGGGGCCAAACCTTATTTTAGTGGAATATTATAAATTCTACACATCGATACCTTTCCAGACCATTCATCAATCAAAGTTTGTATGAGAAGGTTATGCCTCCCACAAGTTGACCTACCATATTGATCACCATGGTGTGAGTGGATGCCAAGTCAACCTCCATTACTTAGACATGTGGGGCTAGCCACATAGTTTATTTTCTAATAACATTCTAGAAGGTCCAAAACCTTATCATAATTGAAGGTTGAGGAAGTCAAAAACCTATCTCTAAATGTCTATCGAGCTATGTTAAAAACCAAGCCACTAGGAGGATAAGGGGTTCCATTATTGTGCATTGTATCTTGTTACATAGCTAAGAAGAACATCTAAGAGTGGTATTTTGTGAGCATAATAGAGGGGGGGAGATTTTTTAGTAGACATACAGGACATGTTTCAAAGGAAACTCCATAGAGAATGCCTCTTTCTTCGTACTTACATCATTTCAATACCATAGAAAAGAGAGTAGACCAGCCTCACCTTTTAGCTGGTTTTTCTCCCATATTGGGTTTCCTAGGTCATATCTTTTGATTATTTGTGGATGGTTTGAATGTATTTTTTTTTCTCTATTTTCTGCATTTTATTTATTTTATCAGTAACTAAATATTCTGGAGATGTAAAGGAAATTAACCTTCGTAGTAAATATTTTAGTATTTTATTAGATTTGTTGTGACGAAATATTGTCGTGGAATATCCACAAAAATTTATAGATTAGTTGCACTCTCCACTACTTGCCAACATGCACGATACTAAATGATGGAATTAACAATAATAAAAAAATATAGTTACATCATTATAAAATTATTATACCACTTCATAGATTACATCATTCCCCCAAGTTGGGCCTAAAGTATCCCCACTTTTTCTCACAAACACAAGAATTGATATTGAAATTCATCATATGTGAACGACTTGGACTAAGTCGAGACATGGCCACACTATCCCACTAAATAATAAATATTAAATCCATGTCACTATGAGTGAGTACACAATTGAATCAATATATCTTCTTGCAATGGATTAAAAAAATCATGAATATTATGAGTGGGATGTGTGACAAGAACTTCTTCTTCCAGGTGAGAAGGTTCACAGAACATCATATAATTCATATTAATGATTGGATGGATGCCAAGTTGATATGGAAGCTTCATATTGAATGTATTGTGTCCCACTTACTGGATAATAGTATAGGGATCATAGCAAAAAGGATGGAACTCGTGATATTGCTGACACTTAAAGCAATTCTTTTGGTAAATGAAGCTAGACTTGATTTCCCACTTAGAATGAAGTAGGAACCCTATATTGATATTGTTGGAGTTTATATTTGCATTATGTTTTAGCAATATTGTGTTTCTCCTAAGTGTGTATATGAGCCAATATATCATGTAATGAAACAATGTTTTTTTGTTTCTTATGTTGCTTAGGAAAACTATCATTGAGTGGCAAAAGCATCAGGAGTTCATAAGGCGTAGAAGGTAGAAAACCATAGCAAACCTCAAAAGGGTAATAAATTGTGTAGCTATAAACTACTTGATTATAACTACGTTGTGGTGAGCCCCTGAATTTCCTACTTGAAATCATCATTTATTGACTATTTTACTTTCCATCAGCCCTCCAAACATTCATTTCCAGACCTAAATTGTTTCCATAGTTATCAATTATTAGCCATTTCATTTTATATAGTATTTTCTTATGAATTCATGTGTTTGGCATAATTATAAGATCGTTGAGTAACAACATATTTTGATTTCATGAGTAAATCAATAAAGAGATGTCCTTTCCATATGTTGTAGCATAGCATGCTACAAAATTGCATTCTGCATAATGATGACAAATCTAATTTCCCAGTCTCTTATCGAATGTTGCTAGTGAATCCAACTCTATATCCTCCTATTGAATGTCGCAAATGAATTTTGTTCTATAGAATGTTTATGAATCCAAATGTGTATCTTGTTGACGAATCCAAATCTGCATCTTCATGTTGAATGTTGCTATCAAATTGAGTTAATGAATTATGTATGCATGTGTTATAAATGGGTATTATGAATGCATCAGAAATGAAAGAGTTATTATAAAATCTTGTAGTACAACATTATAGGGGTTTGGTATATGCCTTTCACCACATGGAATAGTAATAATGATGTGAAATACTTTAACGTGTCCATGTAGAAATTCAAGAAATAGAACTCAACTCACTTGGCCACTTCTCATATGACTCATAATAGAAAGAAACGAGTCATTGATTTATAAGAATGAAGTTTGAGAGAACCATAAATTATTTAGGGTCTATTCCATGGAATCATTGAGATTGCATTTGTATTAAAATTAATTTATGTATCCTATGATAGGTTAGGAATCATACCAACAAGTTTCGTGATCAATTTTCCTTCATTTAACATTGTAATTTTGAATTCCTTACCTAATGTGAGATAAAATTTATATTGTTTCCATATGATTTTTGCGAATGGAATTTTTCTTTGATGGATTCAACACATTGATTGCTTAAGAGTGGGGGGCTAATTTGAAGATACAATTGGTTATTGAATCCCTTCTACCCATAGATTGGATTGTGTGTTATTTATTTTCTTAGTGTTTGTAGTTTTCTTTCATTGTTTTGTTGTATATTTATTGTTATTTTTATTTTATTGTGTAGTTGTATATTTATTGTATGTGATTATGAATACACATATTCTCCAGCTACATGTTTCTTCATAGAAAAATTCATTTTTCATTCATTACGTAGTTGTAACTACTTGTGGATTGATCTTCCATCATGTCATGGCCATGTAATTAGCTGAGGAATCAATGTGTTAGTGTGAGCAGTGCATTGTAGAGTAGACTTCTTTCTTTTTATAGAATATATTTTCTTCTTTAACTGGTGTGTGATTCATATTTTAGCATTCCGTGATCTTGTATTTATATGAGGAATAAATTTACTTACTTTCATTATATTGTAATTATTATCCGATAAGTGTATTTAAATTCCCATAAGGTAAATTCATTTTGCAACAACGAGAAAAAGTACCAAATGGGAAAAATATACCCATTGAAACTCATGCTACAAAATTCCCACACCTTTATTCCATGAATAAGAAATGACATTTAGGTTATCAACACATAGAACCAACAATACAAATTTCGTTCAACAACACTTGAAGTATTGAGGGTTGCATTTCCTATACATAACACGTCACAATATAACACTTCTTGGTTGATAATTTGACTACAAGTTAGGGATTCAATAAAGTTTATTGCTTCATTTCTTTACCTCGCCACTTTTTGGCACCATTATTGAGGAAGTGCTAAAACCTTCAAGAGAGAAATATCTACTAAATGAGGATTCCATTGTAAAGTGGAGAAGGATCCTAGGTTCCTAAGATTTTGATCTACACTAAATATGGATAGATTGACCATGAGGTTGGTCCTTCTAGCAATTGAATATTAATAGATCTTAATATAGCCAAGGTGAAAGGAAAGAAGCAAATTCCCTTTGCAATTCATTTTATTTTCTATATTGAATTGTTTTTATTTGTGTGCCTTCATGTAACGATATGTTAGATCACTTTCATACAAATCAATTTTAAAAATTGGTGAAAAACAAGTAGAATACATTCACAAAAGGATATGGAAAACATGAAGAAAAAATCATGGAAGAACCCCTCTTTCATTGCTTTAGTTTTTCACTACTATGAATACTTTCAACATTGAATGACAATTTGGATTTGTGTGTGAGTTATATTCCATATGTTCATCCACACCATTCATTTTTTTTTCTTATTACAATCTTGGGAATGCATAATTTGTATTTTGGCTTAGGAGAATTTTTTCACTCCATTCCACCTTCCATTCCTTGCTAGCAACCACTGCTTTGTTTTTATAAAGTTAATGACAACATAAAAAGGTAATAGGGTGAACAAATATTGCATTCATTTAACTTTTCCCTTTTAGTCAACTATTGGCCTCCTCATCCAACACCTATGATGCATTAGATGCACATATATGTAACATGAACATAGGTATTATTATCACACATCTTTTAGCTAGGAGTAAAGGATATAAGGTAGAAGGCCAAACTGGCATAACAGGAACCTATCCCACCCAATGTCACCACGATGGGTAGGTTCTTTCTCTTTAGGGAGGTTAGGCCCAGGGGAGACGTCCCCGATGACCTGGGGTTTTGAAGAGGCAAAAGGTTAATAGGATGAAGATAAGTTTCCCCCCCCCTTCACTGATCACCACCAATCAGAGGTTCTGGCTAAACAACCAATAATAAAGTAAAACCCAATGAAGAGTACCTGCCTAGAAGAAGACAACAACAAACTGATACTTGCAAGTGTATTTCAATGGGTTAGTACTTCATATAAATCAAGAACTATCTGATATTCAATATAGGCAATTTGAAAGTAAATGTTGACGAAGTCAATGTTTACACAATAGCAATGGAAATATAATGTCACTTTGCCAATAAATACTAGAACGATGTGGCATTCAATGTAACCAATCAACACTTTATTCAATTAATTTCTTAACCATCATTCAATTGCTCATAAAGTAAAACATTGTTGCAATAAAGATGAAATATTCAATGATGACGTTAGCAACTTAGGGTTAGTAGGTTATTATAGGCTAGGGTTAGTGTATTTAGGGTTTCAATTCAAAAGGTTTGAGAGTGTTTAGATCCAATTCTACTTCAACGTTTGAGGCTTGATATCAGTGCCTTAGGGCTTAATGGAGTCATAGGTGAAGGACGCAAGAGTTGAAGGAGGTGAGATTTTAAAGGACTAGAGGGATAAGTTTTGAAGTGTTGCTAAAGCAGGGCCTCAAAATCATAACCCTAGGGGAGAGAGGCTCACTCTGATGTTGCTAAAGCAAGGCCTCATGATCTCTCCTCCTTCTCGGCAAACAACTAGCTCAAATGAAATACAAAATCAAGACAAGAGGGCTTAAAGAGGGAGAGTGTTGCTAAGGAAAGGCTCTTTCATCAAACCCTAAAAGAAAATAGCCCTAGGTGTAGATGACCTAGGATTGGGACATTCTCTTCCTCTTGAAGTTAAAATGGTATGGCTAGCTAAAGGGAGGAAGAAAAAGGAGTGTAGCTATGGATAGGCTATCTTATTCTTCTTCAATGGCTAAAGATTTTTCTATCAGGGGACATGAGACAAGGACCTACTTGTGTGCTTGTCACCTAGGGTTTTTATTCAGAAAATTATAAATACATGTAAGAAAATAAGACTACAACCATTCAATCAAGAAGTTTTGCAGAAAAATACTTACAATTCATCAAGAAATAATCACGCAAACCATAGTTGTAACACCTTCCTTCAAGAAAAACACCATAGAATGCCAAAAATCTCTTCCTTCAACAAGTGTGCCTTCCTTAGATCAGCCAATAACCCAAATAGGGCGCTAAAAATCAGACCTCACTATGAGTGAGTATGTTGTTCTACTAAAATGAGGATCAAAATCCTCAATATATATTGTATCAATGACCTAATTTTACTCTTTAGGTCATAAAAAGGCCGACAGGGCCATAATGTCAAAATCATACTATTTTTACATTAAATGCTAAGTAAAAACCCAAATTAAGCATAAAAGAGAGTAAAATCCCCTTCAAGGGAGGCATTATCCCTTTCTAGGGAAAATGAGACATCCAGGAGCAAAATGTTAGCCCCCCAAGGGCCTCTCCAACATGCCACATGTGCCACTTCTGCCCAGTCTTCCTCCAAGAGCATCCATGAAGTTGGGTGACATCATGGTGAATATGGGGACATCCTAAGTCATCCAAGGCTAGAGTTCCACTCAAAATGGGTCATTCCCCCTAGGTATAGTCCTGTCGGAATGTCTATGGTGGAATGTCTTCTTCCTCTTAGGTGCAAAATCCCTGATCAAGCTCTGTCCTGTCTCTGCCCCCATGATAGGGTCTCAACATCCATCTGGTGGGCTCTTCATCCCCATGGAGGTCCAAACTGGTCATTTCCCCATGTGTACTAGTCTGGATGGTACTTGTTCATCGGGTATGGTCCTGCACATCAAAGGTTGCGCCCTCCATGGGCTCATCAGCCACAGGGATCATAGAAATTTCAATCACATTTCATCACTAATATCACTAAACACATGCATAAAATACCTAATACATTAGTCAATAGCTCAAAGACATTACACAAGCCTACGATACAAGTTTGGGGAAAATACAAGGTGTCTTATTGGGCTAGTGTCCATGGGAAAAGGAAAGTTCCCAGAAAGACCTCTTCCAAGCCATGTAAGTGGGTGGTGTGGTCAAGGGATGTCCAAGCATGTGGGTGCAATGATGGCCAAGGGTGCAAAGATGTTACCTGTGGGTGCCTTTATAGAAGGCGAGTTGTCCCTGTCATGGATGCCATTTTTCCAAGCCCATTCTTGCCTTTATTCTTTTTATTCTTTTATTTTCTTTTTTGTTCAAAAGCTAATCAGGGGACACTACCTTGGCATGGTGACCAGAGCTGATAATGTTGCCCACAATTACTTTCGCAGAGATGAGAAGGTTGGCTCATGATGAGACTCCCTTTCCCTTGGCCATGCAACCAAGAGTCACTGCCGTGGTGTGGTAACCAGTTGGTGGCAATGTCATACTGCTAGGTACCCATCGACCTAATAGGATGGCTCGTGATGAGACCCCCTATCCTCTGATTAGCTCTTGTTTTATTATTTTTTTGGGTCCCTCTTGTTTCTTGCTGAGAAGCTTTTTATTCCTTTCTCATGGATCCCTGGGCGAAGCATGTCGAGGTTTATTCTTAGGCTTTTATCTTTTACTAGCTTGCTTTTACCTTCTGGGCCTTTAGCCCCTTCTTCCCATGAGGTAAGGTGTAGTCCTGAAATAGGTCAACCCAATGCCTGGACAAGGGGAATGGGATATGTGAGCGGGAAACATGATGTAAGAGTGGTTCTATGATGGGAGTAGACGATGGATTTTCAGAAATTCCCCCCAGTGGCAAACCAAAACCTACAGACACAGGCTTGCTAGGGCACCCTGTCAATCCCCCCAAACATGGTCAAGTGGGAAAATGTAAGATCCAAGCTGTTGTTAGAGATAAAAGGAATCAGATGCATATATTTAAAGGTTTTAATGATCAAAGGTGACACATTCCATGATACCTCGACCAATTACCTCATGGAGCAAGAACCCCTTCTAATACAGGGCCAAGCCAATGGTGATGGATGTTGTTGTTGCTGACAAAACAAAGACAATGGAAGAAGAAAATGTGGGCCCTCCAGGGCCATTCTTAGGTCAATCCTACTCTCGGTACTTGTTGACGGGCAAAATTGACCGTCCGTCAACTGAGAGAGTGGAACTAGTCTGGGGTTTTCTAATAACCCAAGCCGTTTGGGATGAACCACCCTGACGGGTTTTACGGCTCCGTTGGCCGCTCTAAGGTACTAAGAAAACCAAAGAGAAAACTAATCTAAACTAATTAATCTAACTAAAACAAATGAAACAAACTAAACTAAATAAAACAATCCAACTAAAACTAAATACAAGAAACTAAACTAACTAATAATAAATAAAACAACTATTACTAATACTAAAACAAACTAATACACTAATCTAATTAAAACAAACCACTAAATAAATTAAACTAAAACTAAATATAAACTACTCTAACTATTCTATATACAAACTACTAATTACTATTTCACTAACTCTACTAATTAACTGCCTAATTATTAATTGAATTACAACTTATTCACAAATATACAATATCTATAACTGGTAGATTTGAATAAAACCTATAAAAATCATTTGTTTTCTGCCCTAAGACAGCTAGAGATATATTTTTGATTTTATGATTTTATGAATAAGAAATAAAACTTACTGAAATTAAATGATCTAATATATTCACTGAAATTAAACAATCTAGTATACTAATTCTACCTATAAATCTAACTAAACTTATATCTAAACTAAACTACTAATAAAAACAATAAACAAACAAGTGACTAACTGACCTGGAAAYGCTCCCAATTYGTCCTGTGTATGATRACTTCGAAGCTGGTCGAAGGAAGGAAACTCGCACCGGATAATCCAGAAGCTTCTYGTAAACAATAGGCTGCACTGCTCTTTAAGTTTATTTACAGGACAAACAAGACATAWAMAATCATAACAATTATATGATTTATAAATCTCTRCAATAAGGGAAACCTGTTATGCAAAAAMTTATACTTAATAATCCAACTTATGAAGAAGAGAAACMTGTCATTCACAAACTGAATCAAGCAATTGCTATGTTTTTTAAACACTTGGAAGAATTCAGATATGGATTATATTGATTGAATTATATCATTTGCAAAAGACTAAGATAGCTAAAGTAGTCATTAACCAAATGAAAATAGATACACATAAACATAAAACAAAATATTGATATCATGAAAAGCTAAAGCTGTAGCAGAATATCAAATTTTGTCTCAGTCTACATTAAAATTCCATATCCTTGTTCTCCCACAAATGAGGATGCCATTATTACAAAAATAATAAGTATTTATAAGTTTCTCCACAGGGTAAAACCTCCCTGTGGATAGTATCAAACTGTTTACATAATCTGGGAAGATATTCCCAAAATCAACTAAACTAGGAAATTAAAATGCAAGTAAAATATCTCAAATATCCTCTAACTGCTCATCAAATCCACTGCAATTTCGAATTCATCTGCAATAGACCAATAATAACAAATTAGAAAGGTATTTTATTAGCAAAACAATACAAATATAATCTTACAGACTTAGCTACAGAATCATCTGATTCTGTAGCTAGTCTAAAATAACGTACATGATCAGAATTGAAATCAAATCAAATCTTTTAAAATAATTAAAACCAATTTTCTTCCAATGATCATTTAAAACGAATCACTCAAGATTCAAATGATTTTATCATTCAATATTAAACAAAATCAAAAGTGATTCAATCGAAAATAGGGGTAAGAATACTCTGTTTCTCTGTTACCATAAAATCGGGTCAAACAATGACAAGACTGTTTCATATCCAAATGAAATCAATAATGAGTTATATCGTATGTGATACGATCTAATACAACACAACCATTTTCCACTCGTTATAGCTATAATGAAATAGAAAAATATTCACATCGTTTAATCAAATACACAGATGGAAAAATTGTTTCGATTATGTATAAACGAAATCATAAGTAACAACATTGTTAGGACCACATATTGTACCCTTTTTGCCCATACTTTTTGCTATTATTATACCCTTCATCACCTGTATTTTGACTTATACTATTATTTCACCTGATCATTCCAAGGTACACAACGTCCTTTCTCATTATTATATGCTTAATCCGTTTTGCATAATACTTTACATTACCTTTGAACCTAACCATTGATTAGAAGTGCATAAGTGTCCATATTTGCAGAATAGTATTTCAGACCGATGCTGAAACTCAGAACTGCCCAAAGCCGTTGTTGAGCTGATGCTAAAACATGGAAGCTGCTACACAGCCCAAGGATGCATATGCCGAAACACGGAGCTGCTACACAGTCCGAGGATGCATATGCCGAAACACGAAGCAGCTACACGGTTCAATGCAGATGATGAAATACGGAGCTGTCACTCAGTTCAGAACAGATGTTGAGACACAGAGGAGGCCGCCACGATGCTGAAACACGAGTCCTGACAGCTAGCAGTCAAAACCTACACAGGACGTGAATTGCGTACTAACAACATTAGCAGCTATATGAAGAAGCCGTTACACCAGCCGTAACAACAATGCTTCGTCCAGCCCCTGTATTAGCATTCGGTTGCATAAGAATAGGACACCCTATGCTGATTTAGAAAGAAGATCCGATTTAGTGTAGGATCCAGATCTGCCTTGTAATGATTGTAGCGATGGGATTTCCCTTTAAATTGAGGGGAAATCACCATTCGGAGGCCAACTTTTTATGTACTAAGAACTGAAGAGAAGCGGGATGTGTTCGATCTTTCCAATCTGTAATGTGATATTTCAACAGATGAATAGAAGACTACTTTGATAATTCGTCTCTAAGTTTTCCCGTTCAGGGGAATCTTGTGAGAAGGGAGGGCCCACCTTCTTCACAAGATTCACCCCCTTAGTTAGAAGTGTGATTGTTTAATTCTTGTTTAAATTTTGTTTGACTGTCATTTGCTGAAACATTGTTTTATGGATTTTGCGTTGCTGAAACACTACTGACTCTGTCTTAGTTATTGAATAGAAATTGTAATTCTTTTTATCAGCAATCTTGTGTGGTGATTCTATGTTAGCAAGGATTTGATTAAAGATTCCTGCACAGACAGAAAGGGATTAAAATATCAGAACCTCTGTAGAATTCATCCTTACTTCAGTCATGTTAGACAAGGGTCTGGATAAAAGATTCCTGCTCAGACAGGAAGGAATCTAACCATCTTGACTTCAGTAGATCTCTTTCCCTTG
>JZKD02S1899494.1:2403447-2415512 GCA_000966675.3 Picea glauca
ATATGCTCAATGCCTCACAAGTTTAATAAAATCAAGTTATGCAAATATAAGAATGTCCAAATAGGCATAGTTCGAAAATCCTTTCAGCCACATAATGATAAACCAAAGGTAAGTGTCATTCAAAATATCAATAAAAGGATAATGACAGTTCAGATAGTGATCGAAATATGACCTCGAAAGAAGAAGTTTTCACGCTTACAGTCGTGAAAACTTAATGGAAACAAATTTGCAAGTGTTGCAAGAAATGAAAATATCGTCTTATTTGAAAAATGCGACGAAAATTTGAAGTTCGGAAGACATAGGTGTAGGCAGCTTATAGGACAATAAAAAAAAATTTAATTGGCTGCCAACAGTACTCCATGTCTAGGACCTGTGGGACTTGAGACATGATCTCCTAGTTATCCCTAAAAAGTGGGGATAACATCTGGCTCCAACTCAGGGACATGTGCTCACTGTAGAGCGCATGAGAACCTCAACATCTCTGGCATAACCTGCAGACCTACTCAATATCGATAGAAGTATCAATAAAAAAATTGGGGTGGTAATGCCACCCCAGCATACATATATATGTATATATACTAAAGTAAAACAATCAATATGCGAATGTAAAGAAAAGTACCTACCTTTACTTACATGTTGGCTAGATGTTCAATGTAGTCAAACCACCACTATAGATAATCTAGCAATGTCCCACGATACTTGCCTTTGTGCTTCATCATAAACTAAAATAGTGATAAATCAAGAACAAAAATGTCATGAGTTAGAATATATATCTTATCATCGAAAATCTCAAAGTCTAACTCATGGAGGTGGGTGGGAGGGATAAAATCCTACCAAGTCCATCTCTGAGGAAAGTACTCAATCCACTTCAGGATGGGGTCAATAAAATTCCAAGTTTCAAAACACTGACTCAAAAGTTCGGCAGACTGGCTACCTAAGATGTTCTCATACTGTGAAGTCTGCGAAGGGATTGAAAAGGATGTATTAGACGATTGGAAAATTCTCAAGGGATAGTTGAAAAGCTGAGAAGATACACTTAAGATTTTAATATTTAACCAACCCTTGGACTCTAGGGTTTTACCCAGAGGAAACTCAAAATCAAAAACATACTTTCCAACCACAACTCTAGCAACACAACAAAGTATAGTAATCAGAAGTGGTTGGGGAGAATTGTCACAAGGATCCTCCTTTAAGCAAATGAGTTCCTTACTTGTATTAAGACATGAGCACAATGGTGGTTGGTAATCATCTTCATGGAGAGAATCCAAGTGCTCAAAAGGGTACTCATAAAAAATCTCAAGGTAAGACTGAAAATCATCAAGAAAATAAGGTACTAGGTCATCCTTGGTTTTTTGAAAAGTACGAGTAAAAATCTCATCTCCTTGTTGCCACTGGTCAAAAGTAACCCGCTGTGATAATTGCAAGGGAAACACTTGGAAATGAATCTCAGTGTCATAGATGGGATCTAGGTCATAAGCAACTATATCCCACCTATGTCTCCCAACATGTATGAACTCATCAATGTTATCAACAATGTCACTATCTGTGTCATAACATGCAGGGTTTGAAACATTTGAAAATTCATTCTCCTCCTTCTCATTTCCTTCATCATAAAGTAAAGCATCATCAAAAACTAAGGGAGGAGGGCAACTTGTTCGAAAACTAAGAGGGGGGGTGTGAATCAGTTGTTATCGTTCTAAAACAATTATGCTTATTTTAAACTCTTTACAGATCACTCAATGACAATCACAATAATGTAGGGAAGTAAGCAATAGAACATTCAACATCATTCACACATATGAGATACACATAGACATATATTTCCTGAGGAAACCCATAAAGGGTAAAAACCTCTTCTTCTTTATATGATAAGTAATATTTAGACTCTGTACATTATCATACTTATGAGCATCAACTCATAATGAGGATACAACCTCATTTTTGCAAGCTGCTACTTGCTGAGAGCACCAACTCTCTGGATTCTCTAGCACCTACTAGAAGGAATCACCGACTCCCTAGTTTCTCTAGCACCCACTAGAAGGAAGAACCAACTCCCTGGTTTCTCTATCACCCACTAGAAGGAAGCACCAACTCCTTAAGAGTTCCAGCACCAACTGGATGGAAGCACCAACTTCCAATTACACAGGCACTGACCTATATATCAAAGAACCAATGTTCTCCCTTGCACCACCCTGCCACCCTAGTTTCTCTGGCTGCAACCAGATGGAAGCTACAACTCGCTATGTTCAAGCACCCACTTGAACCTATGAGGACATAGTCCTTCCTAGCGCCTCCCTACCAACCTGAAATATAAATCTTTGCTAGTGAAACTTATTACAGTGATATAATGTTCATCAATGGATTACCAGTCTCATCACTATTCTGCTACACTGCTCTGCTCTCCTGTATCAGTGTCTCTCTGCCTGCATCTTCTTGCTCTTTCTGATCTTTTTCTCTTCTCTACAAGTGCACCTCAACCTTCTTTTACTGTCTCAGCTATGCATCTCTGTTCTTTTCTTCTGTTGTGCTTTATGCTCTGCGTCTTATTTTGATTCTCTGAGTTACGCCTCTTCTATGTATTTTAGCTCCTGCCCATAGCATGCCATTTCTCTGTGTGTAACTCCTCTCTCCAGAAGGCCCCATCTCTTCTTTGTTCTACATTATTATAGTCTTTGTGCACCTTGTGCATGCTATGTATGCAATTATTTTGCATGTTCTCCCCATGTCGAGTGCTCTGCCTGATCATCACTGCAACTCTTCAACTTCTCTGGTGGTTAAACCCATGCACCCATCAACACTGGGTGTTATGCCGAGATTCCTTATCCTCTCTAGTAGTCGAGACTCTTCGTCTTCTCTATCACAGTATAGCTCATTCCCTCTGTTGCAGTTCCAGGCTCCAACAGTCTTACATCTATCCATATCCTCTATGAACAGTCTTCATGCAACTGGAAGATGCCTCAAGACTCTTCATCTTCTCTGGCGATCACCCTAAATTCTCTTCGAGTCCTCTGATAGAAACCATTAGTCGTTTCTTGCAGTTACATTGTGAACCTCCAAGAAAATGCATTAGCAACTGAAAAATAACTGATCAATTAATTGTGAATAGCAACAGTAGCCCTTCGATCATATTCCTGATTAACCTGCATCATTGGATCATAAATGATGGGTCTCGTGCTTATTTTTCAATTTCACAATTTGGCATTTCGGTATTTCAACATTCCTGTGGTGAGGCATCTCGACTCTCCAAGTCACGATCTCCAAAATGGAGATTATCTTCATGCTACCTCCTCCCTTCATCCTTCGTCGATGTGACCATAGGTTATGACCAGGGGCCAATTATGAACACGCATTTCACATTTCGTGTTTCAGGGATTCTATGATGAGTCGTCTCGACTCTCCATGTCCCAAACTCCAAAATGGAGCTTGTCTCTTTGAGCTCTTCTCTACAACTCTTCGACGATGTGACCACAGATGGTGACCAAGCACTTATCCATAAAGCGCTTTCACAATTTCACATTTTGACATTTCTATTATGAAGGGTTTCGACACTCCAAGTCGCGATCACCAAAATGGAGCTTGGTTCCACTAGCTCCTTCCTCCATATTCTACATATGTGACCACTGGCTATGACCACAGCCTTATTCAAAAGCGCATTTTGGTGTTTCTCCATTTCAGCATTCCTGTGGTGAAGTGTTTCAACACTCCAACTCTCGGTACCCGAAACCTACACCAAAAGGTGTTTTTCACATTTCGGCATTCTGGCATTCCTTGTGATGAAGTGTTTCAACACTCCAACTCCCGATATCTGAAACCTACACCAAAAGGTGTTTTTCTCATTTCGTCATTTCAACATTTCAGCATTCCTTCTAATGAGATATCTTGACGCTCCATGTCGTGATCCCCAAAATGATCTGAAGGTATTTCGGCGTTTCGCATTTCACGACTTTGGGACTCCTGTGATGAAGATTCTTGACTCTTGACTCCTCCAACTCCTGGTATCTGAAACTCCGGTTGATGTGCCTATTTTGGGATTAAAGTGTTTCACATTTCGCAACTTCGGGACTCCTATGATGAAGAGTCTCGAGTCTTCACTCCTCCAACTCCCGGTATCCGAAAATCCAGTTGATGTGCCTGTTTCAGGATTTCAACGTTTCACATTTCGATGTTTTGTCATTTCTGTGATGAAGTTTTTCAGCACTTCCAACTCCCGGTATCCGAAACTGTCCTCTTGCTTTCGGGATTTTGTAACCGCACTTCACCTTTCTCTTTAAATAACATGCAGGTTCTCCTAGATCCAACGCCGTTCAAACCTCGAGCTCACATCTGATGCATGAGATCTGTTCTCTTCTACTGTGCGCTCCTCCTATATGAATTCAGATCTGACGGTCATCGGGAATTCTCAATGGGATCCAATGATCACTTTCTCTTCTCCTCCCGAGCTTACACATCCTCCTAACTTAGAATAATTTTTAAGTGTCAAAGGCCTCGACCTTTGATCCATCTAAGATCCTAATTATGCTATCTCTCTTGATCTTTGGCAATGAGTTAACCTCGTCCCTGTTGCACACCTACGCACTGCATGTGACTCTATGCTAATCCTCCCGATCTTACGTTGTTCTTATTTTTCCATCGCTGCACACTCTAATCTTTCCATGTGATATTTTTTGCGCTCCTGGTCTTGCCACTTTCTCTTGTTCATCATCGTCAGGCTGAGCTTGCCATAAATGAAAAACAAATACTCTACCTTCTATCTTCCTGTTTTCCATTGTTGTCTCCCAACTGTAAACCTACCAACGTCTCCACTATTCTTTCCTGTAGCCATACCTTTGTCGTTGTTATTATTTCCATCAATAACTATAAGCATTCTATCATTGTTGTTGTTCTTTCCTGTAGACATGCCATCATTGTTGTTGTTCTTTCCATCAATGACAAGCACGTTGTTATTGTAAACATGCCAACAATCTCCCCCTTTGGCATTGATGGCAACCCTGAACAGCTGCGCTAATCTATTTTGACCTCCAACTGTAGCATCCGGTTGGGACCACTCCTTTTCTCCCCCTTTGACATCAATGTCAAAGAAAACGTGCCCCCCCTGAGTTGTTGCAGTATTTTTTAGGAGGTATCAGATATTAAACCAGCACAAACTCCCCCTGACAGGATGGACTCTGTTATTTGAGGCTTGCAAAATATTTGTATCTAAACCAGAGTCTTCTCCTTCTGATTCTTGGACCTGTTCATCTTCAACTTCTGTTGTATCCTCTGTAGAATACGAAAAAATGCTCACCTCTCTTACCGGGACTCCTTCATCAACCTTTTCTTGTCATAACTGGATGACTCCCCCTGTCACTGTTCTCTCTCTGCATCTGACTATTTTCCTCCTTTGTTCCTAAAAGGTTAGCTTTCCTTTAAAAGGTATTTCCTCTTGTTATCTCTACAGGATGTCATGTATATCATTTTGTAAAACAAAATGTTGTTGTTGAAGATGTTGTTGTCCTACTGACACACTGCATAATTGAAGCTCATACTTTTCAAACAACCCTTGGATCTCCCCATTGATTCTCAACGATCTCTATTACTGCAATTTCATTTTTCTTCCATAATGCATACAATCCAAGGCTTTTATGACCATATTCAATCACAAGAAAAAACCGCTACAACCACTCTCATACCTTCTTTTCTTTCTCACAGACGAAGGACCTGTATCAGGTTTCTTCGGAGTATTGATTTCTTCCTTGTTGTATCCAATACCAGATTTGTCATTTGGTGATCTCTGACTATCCAAGAGCTTATCCAGGGTCATGGAGATGTTTAAGAACTTTCTTTGGGTGTTTGACTTATCAACCTTCAAAACTTCATCTTCCATCTTATGACATGATTCTTCTTCTACTTGTTCCATGGGATTGATGCTAACTAAAGATTCTTTTATTGTATCTATGTCTTCTTCTTTACTTGCAGGGGAGGATTCAATATCAACATCATTAATTGTCCTTATGCCTTTATTCACCACTTGTCCTGAGTTTACATTTACCTTACACTCTTTGGACATGAATGCCTCTTCACTGCCTCTGTCACACTTTTGACTTGTTCTAAGCAAATTATGTTTTAGACCATCCACAAGCAGAACGTACTGGGCATCTCCTTTGTCATTACTCAAACTTACCATCCCTCTATCCTTGATTTTACCTGGTTCATAATTTTCAAGGATCACATTTCTTGTTTTTTCTTTTACTTATGGACATAAGCTTATCCTTGTCTCCAGTTATGTGTTTGGAACATCCACTGTCTATATTCCTGGAGGCCTTTTGATTTGAGTTGAAAGTGCTAGACCATATTTTTCACTATCTTTCCTTTTCCATGTGCTAGCTTTTCTATCTAAGAACTTTATCCTTGGATCTACTTTGTAATTCTTCAGATGGCATTTTGCAACTTTGTGGTCAAATTTGTGACAGTTATAGCATTCAATATTATTGTTCAATAGGTCAAAGTTATTGTTGCAACGTTGTCTACTCATTGACTGTTTATTGTTTCTTGACCTCCTTAGTTGCATGTCTTTAGACTTAGTTTGGCAATTTGCAATATGTGAAGGTTTGTTACTTGGTTGTATCATTCTTTTTTGTGGCAGATATTTATTCCTTGGAAATCTTAATTTCTCATGTCTAATTCTTAAGGAACAATTTACAACTTTGTGACCAAAGTTAGAACAGTAGAAACAATATCCATAGAAAAATTCTTTGTACCTGGAAAATGGTTGTCTTCTTTGAGAAAATCGATTTCTTCCATGCTGATGATTTCCTTGAGCAGTGAGTGTATTATTTCCTTGTTCTACAGATTCAGTTCTGGCACCTTTTTCCTTACTCCTCCTGGGTGATCGATTTTCTTCCTTTGTTTCTGTAGTTTTGTTGTTGTCATTGGTTGTAGATTTGACAAACTTGATGTGTTCTTTGTTTCTTGGCTGACCACTACTTGATCCCTCTTCATAACCCAAACCTGTTTTCAACTTTGGATTCCTTTGCTAATTCAAAATGGTGGCTAATCCTTCTGAAGCTTTGATACTTGACAGATTCTGATGATACAAGGCTTGAAACTTCTCCAACTCTTTCCTAGTTTTCACTACTTCTTCTTCCAGAGATTCACAACTTGCCTTCTTTCTGATAACTGTTGTTTCAAAATGTCCACGATTTTATTTGCCTCTTCTAATTCCACTTTTAGTAGGGAAAAGTCTTCATCAGGTTGTTTACTGTCTTTCTCGAACTATATCAACAATTGTTTTTGCTTTCTTATCTTAATTATGAGTCTATCAATCTCTTCCAGTGCACTGGTCAATTCTCCTTCCATATCAACCATCGCTTCTTCTTCATTATCATCATTGCCTGTGATTTTATTATCATAATCCTCTTTGTCCATAAGCATGAATTCATTTACCTTATCATCACAAGAAGAGTCACTATCGGTGTCTTCTGAGGAGCATGGATGATTTTAGGGGCTAAATTTCGCTCATGGGATAATTTTCCATGGTTTTTCCAAAAGCAAGATTCGCTATTTTAAAAATGATTCGCCCAAATTCTACAGGATAAAATTATTTTACCTTAAAAATTGCAAAATTTTTATAAAAACTATATAAAATCCTTTTAAATTTGAATATTTTTACAAAAATATCGCCAAACATTTATAGTTGGCTTATAAAGAATTAGTAAGATTTGCCAAAGTTTCTACATTTTAAAACAAATTTCCATCCTTAAAATCATCCCTGCTGAGGAGTCATCATTGTTTACACATAAAAATTTCTTTCTATCAAATCTTTTGGATTTGTACTTCTCTTCACCTTTAGAGTTCTGATCATGTTTCTTGTGTGGACATTTATTTGCAAAATGACCTATATTACCACAGTTGAAACATTTGAAGGGAATATTACCTTGGTACTTGCCTGATCCTTTCTTTAGTCTTCTCACGAATTTTTCTTCAAGTTCATTAGGCTCAGAATCTTCATTCTTATCTTCTTTAAATGATGCTTCTCTAGAGGTGGGTTATCTGTAACTATCCTCATTTCATATGCAGTCAACGTTCGTAGAAGTTGATCAAAAGAAAAAGACTTTATATCATTAAGTTCTTCTATAGCTGAGACCTTTGGGTTGAACCTATCTGGAAGAGATCTCAAAATTTTCTGAACTAAAGAGGGTTCCTCAATTTTTCCACCAAGTTCTTTCATTGCATTTACTAGTTCTTCAACTCTCAAAAAATACTTCCCAATGGTTTCATATTCTTTCATCTGTAGATTTTCAAACTGTACTCTATAGGTTTGAAGGTTGTCATCTTTTACCTTCTCATTACCTTCATAACTGCTAATGAGTTTGTCCCACATTTCTTTGGTAGTTTGAAGATTCATCACCTTTACGAACTCGACTTTTGCAAGTCCATTCAAGATAGCATTCATTCCCTTAGCATTAAATATAAATTCTAACTTATCATCCTTGGAAGCTAGCACAATAGGCTTTATGTATCCAGTCTCTACTGCATCCCAAACATCAGCACCTAAGGCCATTAGGTATGTTCTCATTCTAACCTTCCAGAAGGCGAAGTTTGTTCCATTGAATAGAGGGGCCTTATTGGTTGAATTTCCTTCATGGCTTGACATGTTTAAGCTCTACGATCTACCCTTAGATAAAAGGGGTCGGATCTAATACCAATTGTTAGACAACTGAGGGGGGGGGGGTGAATCAGTTGTTACCATGCTTAAACAATTATGCTTATTTTAAAATCTTTACAAAGCACTCAATGACAATCACAATAATGCAGGGAAGTAAGCAATAGAACATTCAAAATCTTTCACACATATGAGATACATAGAGACATATATTTCCTGAGGAAACCCATAAAGGGTAAAAACCTATTCTTCTTTATATGATAAGTAATATCTACATTTTGTACATTATCATACTTATGAGAACAAACTCATAATGAGGCTACAACCTCAGTTTTGCAAGATGCTACTTGCTGAGAGCACTAACTCTCTGAATTCTCTAGCACCCACTAGAAGGAATCACCGACTCCCTGGTTTCTCTAGCACCCACTAGAAGGAAGCACCAACTCCCTGGTTTCTCTAGCACCCACTAGAAGGAAGCACCAACTCCTTAAGAGTTCCAACACCAACTGGATGGAAGCACCAACTTCCAATTACACAGGCACTGATCTGTATATCAAAGAACCAATGTTCTCCCTTGCATCGCCCTACCACCCTGGTTTCTCTGGCTGCAACTAGAAGGAAGCTACAACTCCCTATGTTTAAGCACCCACTTGAACCTCTGAGGACAATAGTCCTCCCTAGCGCCTCCCTACCAACCTGAAATATAAATATTTGCTAGAAAAACTTAGTACAGTGATATAATGTTCATCAATGGCTTACCAGTCTCATCACTATTCTGCTACATTGCTCTGTTCTCCTGTATCATTGTCTCTCTGCCTACATCTTCTTGCGCTTTCTGATCTTCTTCTCTTCTTTACAAGTGCACCTCAGCCTTCTTTTACTGTCTCCACTATGCATCTCTGTTCTTTGCTTCTGCTGCGCTTTATGCTCTGTGTCTTATTTTGATTCTCTGAATTACACCTCTTCTATGTATTTTAGCTCTTGCCCACAACATGTCATTTCCCCATGTGTAATTCCTCTCTCCAGCAGCCTCCATCTTTTCTTTGTTCTACATTCTTATAGTCTCTATGCATCTTGTACATGTTGTGTGCACAATGCTTCTACATGCTCTCCCCATGTCGAGTGCTCTGCCTAATCATCATTGAAACTCTTCAGCTTCTCTGGTGGTTAAACCCATGCATCCATCAACACTGGGTGTTATGCCGAGATTCCTTAGCCTCTCCAGCAGTCGATACTATTCATATTCTCTGTCACAGTCGAGCTCATTCCCTCTGTTGTAGTTCCAGGCTCCAACAGTCTTACATCTGTCCATAGCCTCTATGAACAGTATTCGTGCAACTGGAAGATGCCTCAAGACTCTTCATCTTCTCTGGCGATCACCTTGAATTCTCTTCGAGTCCTCTGATAGAAACCATCAATCGTTTCTCATAGTTACACTGTGAACCTCCAATAAAATACATCAGCAACTGAATCGTAACTAATCAATTAACTGTGAAGAGCAACAGTATCCCTTCGATCATATTCCTGATTAACCTTCACCGTTGGATCATAAATGATGGGTCTCGTGCTTATTTCGCCATTTCACAATTCATCATTTCGGCATTTCGACATTCCTGTGGTGAGGCATCTCGACTCTCCATGTGGCGATCTCTGAAATGGATATTATCTTCGTGCTACCTCCTCCCTTGAGCCTTCTTCGATGTGACCATAGGTTATGACCAGGGGCCAATTCTGAACACGCATTTCACATTTCATGTTTCAGGGATTCTATGATGAGTCATATCGACTCTCCATGTCCCAAACTCTGAAATGGAGCTTGTCTCTTTGAGCTCTTCTCTACAGTGTTGGAAAATATTTAATAGACAACGGATGCTTGTATACTTGTCATTGATGGAAAGTACAATAGTGAAAATGGCATGAGTGCAAAAAGTATGTAATAGATGGGCATTATGAGAAGAAGCTGCAGAGAAGATTCAAATAAGCTCAGAAGAGATAGTGTAGAGGATTGTTGGCAGATCATCGATGGCAAGATCAGAGTAAGAGGAACTAATTAAGCTTAGGAGGAGAAGCAACATTTATGATCATTGGATCCCATTTACAATTCCCGATGACCATTAGATGAAGTGTTGATCGGGACTATTGATCCCACGCCATTTTTGGGTTTCGTGATTCACGACTTGGAGAGGAAAGAAACATAACCACAAGAACGCCAAATTCGTGATATGGAAAATCGTGATTTAATCACATCCATTAGATCAAGGTGTGATCTGGACCATTGATCCGACTCCATTTCAGAGTTTTGCAACTCACGACTTGGAGAGGAAAGAAACATAACCATTGAAATCGTGATATGTGAAATTGCGATTTAATAGCAGCCGTCAGATCAAGGTGTGATCTGGACTATTGATCCGACTCCATTTCGGAGTTTCGCGCCTCATGACTTGGAGAGGAAAGAAAAATAACCACCGAAATCGCGATATTCTAAATCGTGATATGATTTGAGCCATTGAATTAAGATAAAATCTGGACCGTCGAATCATAGGACAAGTTGTTGACTTAGAGTCAATGGAGCATGGTGTGGAAACTCGCGAGATGCGAGATCGCGATAAGATCTGGACCATCGGATCTATGGAGATTTCAACCGTCGATTAGACTCAATGAAGTTTATAGACTCAAGAAATATGAAGTGCCTTTTGGCACAGCCTATGGTCACTACTGGTGGTCATGAGAAGGGAAGGAGTCAAGTCAGATAAGCTCCATTTCGGGGTTTCAAGGATCGCGACTTGGAGAGTTGAGATGCCTCATCTCTAGATTCACAAAATGCGAATTCACGAAAATCACTTTATGCATAAGCGCTTGGTCATGGCCATGGTCATATTGAGGAAGGAGCTATCACATAAAAGCTCTGTATCAGAGTTTCGAAGATCGTGACATGAAGTGTTGAGACACTTGGCCACAGGAATGCCAAAATGTCGAAATCTGATTTAAAGGAAAGTTTAATAAATTTCATCCAACGATGCAGATAAACTTGAATATGATTAGAGGGCTACTGTTCTCTCTCATAGTTAATTCATCAGTTACGATCAGTTAGCAAAACTGATTCATTATTCCTGATCGATTGGTGTTTCAGATGCTTAGATGGTTTTGTTTTTTCGAAGAAGATGCGAAGTGTAACTGTTGTGGGTGTGGTGCATAAAAGAAGAAGATACAGACTGTGCGTGGTTGGTTGTTGTGGACGAAAAATGAATTAAACTGTAAGAAAGGGAAAATCACAGGATGCGCAGTCTGAGACTGAAAATATGCGTAGTGTGAGATAAAAATCAGAGAAGAGTAACATATGAAGAAAAGACTTGAAGCAGAGCAAAATGACAGAATAAGTTGAAGCAGAGCAGATTTGCAGAACAAAAAAAGGAAGAGAAGAATT
>JZKD02S1899494.1:2415562-2467801 GCA_000966675.3 Picea glauca
TGTTCTCTGTTATACAGGTTGGAGCCTGTGTAACTGGAAGTTGGTGCTTCCATCCAACTGGTGCTGGAACATTAAGGGAGTTGGTGCTTCCTTCTAGTGGGTGCTAGAGAAACAAGAGATTCGGTGCTCTCAAAAAAGTTGCAGCTTGTAAAACAGAGGTAGCAACCTCACATTGAGTTGGTGCTCAATTATTGATGATGTACAGAACTTAAAAGACTCCCTATCATTTCAAAGAAGAAGAGGTTTTCTCCCTTTATGGGTTTCCTCATGAAAATTTGTCTCTGTGTATACCTTATGTGTGATTGATGTTCATTACTTTTATTGTCCATATGCTGTATAATGTTGATGATCACTTGAAGAAAGATTAAGAATGTATTAATAGACTAAAAAATGTTTAAGCACAATAACAACTGATTCACCACCCCCTCTCAGTTGTCTTGGTAATTTCAACAATTGGTATCAGAGTAGGTTCCTTTTTTTCAAAGGTAGATCTGTAATCTTAAACATGACAAGTCATGAAGGGACTTGAGCCTCTAAGCCCCCTCTGTTTGATGGAACAATTTTTTCCTTCTGGAAGATTAGAATGAGAACATACTTAATGGCCTTGGGTGTTGATGTTTGGGATGTAGTAGAGACTGGATATACAAAGCCTGTTGTGCTAGCCTCCAAGGACGATAAGTTATAGTTTAGTTTTAATGCTAAGGGAATGAATTCTATCTTGAATGGACTTGCTGAAGCTGAGTTTGTAAAGGTGATGCATCTTGAAACTGCCAAAGCAATGTGGGATAAACTTATTAGAAGTTATGAAGGAAATGAGAAAGTAAAAATGCCATACTTCAAACATATAGATAGAAATTTGAACAACTAAAGATGAATGAAGATGAAACAGTTAGCAAGTATTTTTTAAGAGTTGAAGAAATTGTGAATGCCATGAAGGGTCTTGGTGAGAAGTTTGACGAATCACTCCTAGTTCAGAAGATTTTATGATCTCTGCCTGATAAATTTAATTCAAAAGTATCTGCAATAGAAGAACTAAGTGATCTTAAAACTCTATCCATTAATCAACTCCTAGGAACTCTAACTGCATATGAAATGAGAATTAACAAAGATAAATCCAGTACTAGAGAAGCATCTTTTAAAGGAGACAAGAATACTGATTCAGAATTAGATGATATTGAGGCAAAATTTGTGAGAAGGTTAAAGAAAGGATCAGGAAAATATCAAGGGAAGTTACCCTTCCAATGCTTTAACTATGGTAAGATAGGTCATTTTGCATCTAAGTGTCCCCATCAGAAAAGGGACTAGAACTCTGATGATGAAAAGAAGTACAAATACAAGAAATATAATAAGAAGAAAAGTTTGGTTGCAAATAATGACAATTCCTCAGAAGACGACGATAGTGACTCTTCCTGTGAAGATAAGGCAAATGACTTCATGCTTATGACCAAAGAGGATTATGATAATAAAAGCATAGGTAGTGATGATAATGATGAAGAAGTTGTATTTGATATGGAAGGAAAACTGATTAGTGCACTAGAAGAAATTGACAGACTCAAAATCAAGAACAGAAAGCAAAAACAATTGTTGATAGAGTTTGAGAAAGACAATAAATAGCCTGATGAAGACTTTTCCCTGCTGAAAGTGAAATTAGAAGAGGCAAAGAAAATAGAAGACATACTAAAACAACAGTTGTCATAGAAGAAAGCTAGTTGTGAAGCCTTAGAAGAAGAGATAGTAAAAACAAGAAACAAAATGGAGAATTTTAAGGGATTGTATCATCAAAATCTACCAAGTATTAAAGCCTCAAAAGGATTAACCTCCATTCTAAATCAGCAAAGAAATTCAAAATTGAAAGCTGGATTGGGATATGAAGAAGGATCAAGTAGTGATCATCCAAGTAATAAAGAACTGATCAAGTTTGTCAAATCCTCAAACATTGACAACAGTCACTCTGCAGAAAGAAAGAAGGAAAATCAGCCACCAAGAAGGAATGAAAGAAAAAGCACCAGAACCGAATTTGTATGTTAGAAAGATTATTGGCATGAAAGAAATCAACCTCCTCAAAGAAGACAGATTTTTTCAAGGTACAAAGATTTTTTCTATGGTTATTGTTTTTTTTGCTCTAATTTTGGTCACAAAGCTATATACTACTCTTTAATATTTAGATATGAACTATCAAGATATTCAATGAATAACTATCTTCCACAACAAAGATTGAGACAACCAAGCAACAAACAATCAAAGACTATAAATCATGTGATGAATGGGAGAAGGACACAGGTGAAACACAACAACAATTATAAGAATAACAATCATTATGATCTATTATTTAGTGAATCAGAATGTTACAACTGCCATAATTATGGACATAAAGCTGCCAACTGTCACTTAAATAATTACAAGTCATATTTGATCCCCACTACTAAAAATGTCAAATTTTGGAAGAAGAAAGTAGATGACAAGTGTGGACTAGCGCTATCAGCCCAAAGAAAAAAGAATCCCTGGTATATTGATAGTGGATGCTCCAAACACATGACTAGAGACAAAAGTAAGTTTCTAATTCTAAGTGATAGCAAATCAGGGAATGTAACTTTTGGAAATGATGCACCAGGAAAGATAAAAGGTAAAGGAATTGTAAGTTTGAGTAATGGAAAAAGGAAAGCTCAATATGTGTTGTTCATAGAAGGTTTGAAACATAATTTGCTGAGTGTCAGTCAAGTTTGTGACCAAGGGTGTGAAGTTGTTTTTACCTCTAAAGACTGTAGAATAAAATATGTGGATTCAGGACAACTAGTTGCAAAAGGTATAAGAATAGAAAACAATGTCTATGTATTAAAAGAAGAAAAAGAAGAATGTCACTTAAGCAAATATGATGAAATTTGGTTGTGGCATAGGAGACTTGGTCACCTAAATTTGGATCACATAATCAAACTCAGAAACAATGGGGCAGTAAAAGATATTCCAAAGATATCAAAGCCATATGACTCTGTTTGTAAACCCTGTCAGATAGGAAAGCTTACTCGCACTCAGTTCAAATCTAACAACATTCCTTCAACAGAAAAAACTCTCCAGTTAGTACATATGGATATATGTGGACCATCAAGAAAAAAAGGTACAGGAAAAGAAAATTACTTTATGTTGATTATTGATGACTATTCTAGATTAACTTGGGTTGCCTTTTTGAAAGAAAAATCTGAAGCATTTGAAAAATTCAAAGTGTTTAAGGCTTTTACTAAAAATCAAACAGAAAAAAGATTAAAGGTAGTAAGGTCTGATAGAGGAGGAGAGTTTAGTTCAGGGAACTTCAAAGAGTTCTGTGATAAACATGGGATCGAAAGAGAGTACACAATTCCAAGGACTCCACAACAAAATGGAGTTGTTGAGAGGCAGAATAGATTAGTACAACAAATGGCAAGATCAATGATGAATGAAAGGAACATACCTCAGACATATTGGGTGGAACCAATTCATACAACTATTCATATCCTTAACAAAGCTCATATCATGCCACACAATGACAAGACTCCTTATGAACTATGGTTTGGAAGACCTGCTTCAATCAAGCATTTTAAAGTCTTCGGGAGTAAATGTTATATCAAGAAAAATAATGAAAATATTGGCAAATATGATGATAGGGCTGATGAAGGTATCTTTTTGGGTTATGCTACAGATAGTAAAGGGTACAGATGATACAATAAGAGGCTGCATAAACTAGTTGATTGTATAGATATAAAAGTTGATGAAGAAATCCCAGTCAGAAATGTAAGCAGTGTTGAACCAACAATAGAAGGTATAGTTGAAGATGAAGATGAACAGGTCCAAGGATCAGAAAAGGAAGAATCTGAATCAAATGAAGATACGAATACTCACACTAACACAAATCAGCAGAAAGAAGCAAAATCACCTCTCAGAATTATTAGAAAGAATCATCCTGAAAATAAGATAATTGGGGATATAAATAAAGGAGTTCAGACAAGAAGGAAATTGATTAAATACTCAGAACAATCTCATCTTGCTTTTTTTTATCTATGACTGGACCTAAAATTTTTTATGAAGCCAGCAAGCATGATGATTGGATTAAAGCAATGAATGAAGAGCTTGATCAAATTGAAAAGAACAATACTTGGGAGCTTGTCCCTAGACCTGACGATAAGAATGTCATAGGTTCCAAATGGGTGCTCAAGAATAAAATGAATGAAAAAGGACAAGTTGTTAGAAATAAAGCCAGACTGGTCTATAAAGGGTATGCACAAGTTGAATGTCAGGATTTTGATGAAACCTTTGCACCAGTTGCAAGATTGGAAGCCATCAGAATGTTTCTTGCCTATTCATGTCATAAAAACTTTAAAGTTTATCAGATGGATGTTAAGTCAACATTTCTTAATCGAGATCTAGAGGAAGAAGTATATATGGAACAACCTAAAGGATTATCATTGACAGATAATCCTAATTATGTTTGTAAGCTGAAGAAGGCCTTATATGGACTAAAACAAGCACCACGAGCTTGGTATTATAGACTGGACAAATTTTTACAAGAAAAAGGGTTCAATAAAGGTACTGTTGACAGTAACCTTTACATTAAGTCTGAAGGTGATAATTTACTAGTTGTTTTGGTTTATGTAGATGATATTATTTTTGGCTGTACTAATGAATCATCTGTCCAGTGGTTTTCTAACTCTATACAAACAGAATTTGAAATGTCTATGATAGGAGAACTGCCATATTTTCTTGGCTTACAGGTAAAACAAAGTTCTGCAGGAATATTTATTTCTCAAGAAAAATATTTGAAAGAGATGTTGAAGAAATTTCAAATGGAAGATTTCTCTCCAGTTAGCACACCTATGGTGGTTGGTTGCAAGCTCAGTAAAAATTATGTTTCACCAGATGTTGATCAAAGGACATATCGCTCTATGATAGGCAGTCTTCTGTACATCATAGCATCCCATCTTGATATAATGCAATATGTTGGAATGGTAGGTCATTATCAGTCTGCTCCTAAACAAAGTCATTTGGTAGCTGTTAAAAGGATATTTAAATACTTGAAGGGAACAATGACTTATGATCTGTGGTATCCTAGAAATCATAATTTCTAGTTAACTACTTATTGAGATGTAGATTGGGCAAACTGTGTTGATGAGAGAAAAAGCACTAGTGGAGGAGCATTCTTTCTGGGTGACTCATTAGTTGCATGGATTAGTAAAAAGCAAGGATCCATTTCATTGTCAACTACAGAGGCATAATACATTGCTGTTGCTACTTGCTGCACACAAATTTTATGGATGATACAAACTCTTGCAGATTTGAAGGTAACTTACACTGATCCCATTCCAATTCACTGTGATAACACCAGTGCCATTAGTGTATCCAAGAATCCTATTCTTCATTCCAAGACTAAGCATATTCCAATAAAGTATCATTTTCTCATAGAACAAGTTACGAATAGAATAGTTCAACTGAATTATATACCTTCTACAGAACATATTGCAGATATATTTACAAAACCATTAGCAGCAACCCCTTTTGGATATCTTCGTCAAAAGTTGGGGGTTATAATTTCTTGTGTCTAATCTCTCACCTGGTCAGGGGGAGTACTTATTGAATATCTGGTGTATTTCCAAGATGCTCATAGTTGACAGGGGGAGTATGTTTTGCAACAACTCAGGGGGAGCATGTTTCTTCTTTGACATTGATGTCAAAGGGGGAGAAAAGAGTCCGAGAGGAGAGTTCGAATGCATGTGGGTGCTTGTGTTTCCATCAATGCCAAAGGAGGAGAATGTTGGCAAATATTTAATAGACAGTGCATGCTTGTATACTTGTAATTGATGGCAAGTACAACAGTGAAGATGGCATGAGTACAAAAAGTATGTAATAGATGGGAATTATGAGAAGACGCTGCAGAGAAGATTCCAATAAGCTCAGAAGATATAGTGCAGAGGATTGTTGGTAGGTCATCGATGGAAAGATCAGAGTAAGCAGAACAAAGTAAGCTCGGGAGGAGAAGCAACATTTCTGATCATTAGATCCCATTTACAATTCCCGATGACTATCAGATCAAGTGTTGATCGGGACAGTTGATACCATGCCATTTCGGGGTTTCGCAATTCGCAACTTGGAGAGGCAAGAAACATAACCACAATAATGTCGAATTTGCGATATGAGAAATCATGATTTAATCACAGCCGTCAGATCAAGGTCTGATCTAGACCGTTGATCTGACTCCATTTCGGAGTTTCACAACTTGCGATTTAGAGAGGAAAGAAACATAACCATCAAAATTGCGATATGCGAAATCGCGATTTAATCACAACTGTCAGATCAAGGTGTGATATGGACCGTTGATCCTACTCCATTTTGGAGTTTTGTGACTCACAACTTGGAGAGGCAAGAAAAATAACCACCGAAATCACGATATGCAAAATCACGATATGAGCTGAGCCATTGAATTAAGATCAGATCTGGACCGTCGAATCATAGGACAAGTCGCTGACTTGGAGTCAACGGAGAATGGTGTGGAAACTCACGAGATGCGAGATCGAGATAAGATATGGACCGTCAGATCTATGGAGATTTCAACCTTCGATCAAACTCAATGAAGTTTATAGACTCGCAAAATATGAATCAACTTTTGGCACAGCCTATGGTCACTGCCGGTGGTCACGAGAAGGGAAGGAGTCAGGTCAGATAAGCTCCATTTTGGGGTTTCGGGGATCGAAACTTGAGATTCGAGATGCCTCATCTCCAGATTCACGAAATGTGAATTCGCAAAAAGCACTTTATGCATAAGCGCTTGGTCATGGCCATGGTCATATAGAGGAAGGAGTTAGCGCAGAAAATCTCTGTATTGGAGTTTCGAAGATCGCGACATGAAGTGTCGAGACACTTGGCCACAGGAATGTCGAAATGCCGAAACCCGATTTAAGGGAAAGATTAATAAATTTCATCCAATGGTGTAGATAAACTTGAATATGATCAGAGGGCTACTATTCTCTCTCACAGTTAATTCATCAGTTACGAATCAGTTAGCAAAACTGATTCATGATTCCTGATCGGTTGGGGTTTCAGTTGCTTAGACGGTTTGCTTTTGCCGAAGAAGATGCGAAGTGTAACCACTGTGGGCGTGGTGCATAAAAGAAGATACAGACTGTGCGTGGTTGGTTGTTCTGGACGAAAAATGAATTAAACTGTAGGAAAGGGAAAATCACAGGATGCACAGTGTGAGACTCAAAATATGCGTAGTGTGAGATAAAACTCAGAGAAGAGTAACAAATGAAGAAAAGACTTGAAGCAGATCAAAATGATAGAACAAATTGAAGTAGAGAAAAATGACAGAAAAAGTTGAAGCAAAGTAGAATGAAAAAACAAGTTGAAGCAGAGCAGATTTGCAGAACAGACAAAGGAAGAGAAGAATTACAGAACAGTTAGAAGAAGACCAGATTTACAGAACAGAGAAGAAGTGGTAAGAATTGATTTATCTATGTAGTTGGTTGTTTAATTATTCATTTATATTCCACAGTGGTTGGGAGGTGCTAGGGAGGACTGTTGTCCTCAGAGGTTCAAGTGGGAGCATGAACACAGGGAGTTGTAGCTTCCATCTGGTTGTAGCCAGAGAAACCAGGGCGGTAGGGTGGTGCAAGGGAGAACAAGTGTTCTTTGTTATACAGGTTGGAGACTGTGTAACTGGAAGTTGGTGCTTCCATCCAGTTGGTGTTGGAACATTAAGGGAGTTGGTGTTTCCTTCTAGTGGGTGCTAGAGAAGCAGGAGAGTTGGTGCTCTCAAACAAGTTGCAGCTTGTAAAATAGAGGTAGAAACCTCACATTGAGTTGGTGCTCAATTATAGATGATGTACAGAACTTAAAATACTGCCTATCATTTTGAAGAATAAGAGGTTTTCTCCCTTTATGGGTTTCCTCATGAAAATCTGTCTCTGTGTATACCTTATGTGTGACTGATGTTCATTACTTTTATTGTCCATATGCTGTATAATGTTGATGATCACTTGAAGAAATATTAAAAATGTATTAATATACTAAAAATTGTTTAAGCACAATAACAACTAAGTCACCCCCCCTCTCAGTTGTCTTAGTAATTTCAACATACAGTTCTTCAACGATGTGACCACCGGAGGTGACCAAGCACTTATCCATAAATCGCTTTCTCAATTTCACATTTAGACATTTCTATTATGAAGGTTCTCGACACTCCAAGTCGTGATCACTGAAATGGAGCTTGGTTGCACTAGCTCCTTCCTCCATATTTCGCAGATGTGACCACTGGCTGTGACCACAGCCTTATTCGAAAGAGAATTTTGGCATTTCGTCATTTCGACATTCCTGTGGTGAAGTGTTTCGACATTCCTGTGGTGAAGTGTTTCGACACTCCAACTCCCGGTATCCAAAACCTACACCAAAAAGTGTTTTTCTCATTTCGTCATTTTGGCATTCCGACATTCCTTGTGATGAAGTGTTTCAACACTCCAACTCCTAGTATCTAAAACCTACACCAAAAGGTGTTTTCTCATTTCCACATTTCGGCATTCTGACATTCCTTGTGATGAGATATCTTGACGCTCCATGTCGTGATCCCCGAAATGATCTAAAGGTATTTTGGCATTTCACATTTTGTGACTTCGTGACTCCTATGATGAAGAGTCTCGACTCTTGACTCCTCCAACTCTCGGTATCCGAAACTCGAGTTGATGTTCCTGTTTCAGGATTTCAACGTTTCACATTTCACAACTTCGGGACTGTTGTGATGAAGAGTCTTGACTCTTGAATCCTCCAACTCCCGGTATCTGAAACTCTGGTTGATGTGCTTGTTTCATGATTTCAGTGTTTCACATTTCGATGTTTCATCATTTCTGTGATAAAGTGTTTCGACACTTCCAACTCCCGGTACCTAAAACTGTCCTCCTGCTTTCGGGATTTTGTAACCCTGATTCACCTTTCTCTTTAAAGAACATGCAGGTTCTCCTAGATCCAATGTCGGTTAGAACTTAGGCTTAGATCTCATGCATGAGATCTGTTCTATTCTACTGCATTCTCCTATCTAAATTCAGATTTGACGGTCATCAAGAATTCTCAATGGGATCCAATGATCACTATCGCTTCTCCTCCCGATCTTACACATCCTCGTAACTTAGAATAATTTCTAAGTGTCAAAGGCATCGACCTTTGATCCATCTAAGATCCTGAGTACGCTATCTCTCTTGAGCTTTGGCAATGAGTTAACCTCATCCCTGGTGCACACCTACGCACTGCGTGCGACTCTGCGCTAATCCTCCTGAGCTTATGTTGTTCCTGTTTTTCCATCACTGCACACTCTGATCTTGCCATGCAATATTCATTGCGCTGCTGGTCTTGCAACTTTCTCATGTTCGTCATCATCGGGCTCAACTTGCCATCAATGACAAACAAATACTCTTCCTTTTGTCTGCCTATTTTCCATTGTTGTCTCTCAATTGTAAACCTTCCAACGTCACTACCATTCTTTCCTGTAGCCATACCTTCTTCATTGTTATTATTTCCATCAATAATTGTAAGCATTCTATCATTGTTGTTGTTCTTTCCTATATACATGCCATCATTGCTACTATTCTTGCCATCAATGACAAGAATTCTCTTCTTGTAAACATGTTAACACAACTTACTGTTTCTTCTCATGCGGGGGCTTCAAGGACTTTGGCGTTTTCAGCATGTGTTATTGTTTCATCCTCATGGATTTCTTATTTGTCTTTGATTGTACAGCAAGGAATATCCATTTTGTTCAAGGATTTCATTTCTCCTTCATTTTCTAAATCAAGGAACAAGGTGTCGTTGTTATCCTGAAAAGGGAAACAACTAACCTCATTATCGTTATGTTGTGTTGGAGAAACATGCTCTTGGATGGCCTTATCAGAAGGAGGAGTGCAGGTTGATACTTCATCATCCTTCTTAGGTTCTTTCTCCTTAATCACACCATCATTTTGCTAGTCAAAACCTTGTTCCCTTCTCTCTTGTGGATCTTCAATAAAGGTTTCATGGGAAACTAGTTTTATCAAGTTGAGAGTGTCCATGGTATGGTCATTGGTTCTGGAGAAGGAGAGATTCTTTTTTATTCGAATGTCCATGTTGTGAGCTTCTGCAAGTGTTTTTGGATTCTTTTTATTTAGGAGGAAGCTCAAATGCCCCTAAAGTCCATTAGCATAGAGATAATCGAGGTACTTGTCTTTAGAACGATGGATTTCAGGAATCTGGTAAAGAAACCACTAGAACCTAACCCCCAAAACTCTGATGATCTCATCCTCTATTTTTTTTATGCATTCAAGACCTTTCAACAATGATTGTATATATTCCAATTTAATAACCCACCTTGCAAGGAATATTTCTTCAAAATGGTCCATAGATGTGACGTTGGTAGCTGGAAGATTATCATACCATCCTCTAGCCTCTCCATGCAGAGAGGCGGAGAAGAGTTTCATCACCAAATCTTCAGCCTCATCACTGACAGGGCGGTATTGAAAGAAAGCCCAGAATTTTCTCATGTGATAATCGAGACTTTCTCCATCGATGTTAGCGAATCTAGGGAGCCAATTTAATAAAAGGGGGGCATTCGTCTAGGATATCCTAGTATTTTACTCATGTCCAAAGGTTTGTAGTTCCCTGGATCCCATTGAGAATTCATAGTTGGCTTCGTCATCAGTGGAGTCGTCAGAGAGTTTTCTTGAAACTATCAAAAGATAAGGGAAAACACCCAAAGTGGAGTCGCCAGGTAAGCTTGTAAGATAAAAACCATAGGGGAAAAGCTTACCGAAAAAGTGTCGTCTAAGGAAGGTTTGACTCAGTGTTCCCTGGAAGCGGTGCCAAAATGTTATCGCACAATTTGTAGCTAGGAGTAAAGGCTATAAGGTAGAAGGCCAAACTGGTGTAACATGAACCTATCCCACCCAATGCCACCACGATGGGTAGGTTATTTCTCTTTAGGGAGGTCAGGCCCAGGGGAGATGTCCCCAGTGACCTGGGGTTTTGAAGAGGAAAAAGGTTAATAGGATGAAGACAATTCCCCCCCCCTTCACAGATCACCACCAATCAAAAGTTCCGGCTAAACAACCAATAATAAAGTAAAACCCAATGAAGAGTACCTACCTGGAACAATACAACAACAAACTGATACTTGCAAGCATATTTCAATGGGTTAGTACTTCATATCAATCAAGAACTATCTGATATCCAATATAGGAAATTTGAAAGTAAATTTTGATGAAGTCAATGTTTACACAATAGCAATGAAAATATAATGTCACTTCGCCAATAAATACTAGAACAATGTGGCATTCAATGTAACCAATCAACACTTTATTCAATTAATGCCTTAACCATCATTCAATTTCTCATAAACTAAAACGTTGTTGCAATAAAGATGAAATATTCAATGATGACGTCAACAATTTAGGGTTAGTAGGTTAGTCTAGGCTAGGGTTAGTGTAGTTAGGTTTCAATTCAAAAGGTTTGAGAGTGTTTATATCCAATTCTACTTCAACGTTTGAGGCTTGAGATCAGTGCCTTAGGGTTTAATGGAGTCATAGGTGAAGGACGCAAGAGTTGAAGGAGGTGAGATTTTAAAGGACTAGATGGATAAGTTTTGAAGTGTTTCTAAAGCAGGGCTTTAAAATCATAACCCTAGGGGAGAGAGGCTCACTCTGGTGTTGCTAAAGCAAGGCCTTGTGCTCTCTCCTCCTTCCCGACAAACAACTAGCTCAAATGAAATACAAAATCAAGACAAGAGAGCTTAAAGAGGGAGAGTGTTGCTAAGGCAAGGCTCTTTCATAAAACCCTAAAAGAAAACATCCCTAGGTGTAGATGACCTAGGCCTGGGACATCCTCTTCCTCTTGAAGTCAAAATGGTATGGCTAGCTAAAGGGAGGAAGAAAAAGGCATGTAGCTATGGCTAGTCTCTCTTCTTCTTCTTTAATGGCTAAAAGATTTTCTATCAGGGGACATGAGACAAGGACCTACTTGTGTTCTTGTCACCTAGGGTTTTTATTCAGCAAATTATAAATACATGTAAGAAAACAAGACTACGACCATTCAATCAAGAAGTTTTGCAAAAAAATACTTACAATTCATCAAGAAATAATCATGCAAACCCTAGTTGTAACACCTTCCTTCAAGAAAAACACCATAGAATGCCAAAAATATCTTCCTTCAACAAGTGCACCTTCTTTAGATCAGCCAATAACCCGAATAGGGCACTAAAACTCAGACCTCACTATGAGTGAGTATGTTGTTTTTCTAAAATGAGGATCAAAATCCTCAATATATACTGTATCAATGGCCTAATTTTACTTTTTAGGTCATAAAAAGGTCAACAAGGTCATAATGTCAAAATCATACTATTTTTACATAAAATTCTAAGTAAAAACCCTAATTAAGCAGAAAAGAGAGTAAAATCCCCTTCAAGGGAGACACTATCCCTTTCTAGGGAAAATGATACATCTAGGAGCAAAACATTAGCCCCCGAAGGGCCTCTCCAACATGCCACACGTGCCACTACTGCCCAGTCTGCCTCCAAAAGAGTCGATGAAGCTGGGTGATGTCATGGTGAAGATGGGGACGTCCTAAATTGTCCAAGGCTAGTGTTCCACTGAAAAGGGGTCATTCCCCCTAGGTCTAGTCCTATCGGAGTGTCTCTGCTGGAACGTCCTCTTCCTCTTAGGTGAAAAACCCTTGATCAAGCTCTGTCCTATCTTTTCCCCCTTGATGGGGTCTCATCATCCATCTGGTGGGCTCTTCAATCCCATGAAGGTATGAATTGGTCATCTCCCCATATGTACGAGTCTGAATGGTACTTGTCCATCAGGTACGGTCCTGCACATCAAAGGTTGCGCCCTCCATGGGCTCATCAGTTAGAGGGATCATAGCAATGTCAATCACATTTCATCACTAATATTATTAAACACATGCATAAAATCCCTAATACATTAGTCAATTTCTCAAAGACGTTACACAAGCCTACAATACAAGTCTGGGGAAAAAGACAATGAATCCTATTGGGCTAGTGTCCACAAGAAAAGGAAAGTTCCCAGAAATACCTCTTCCAAGCCATGTAAGTGGGTGGTGTGGTCAGGGGATGTCCAAGCATGTGGGTACAATGATGGCCAAGGGTGCAAAGATGTTACCTATGGGTGCCTTTGTAGAAGGAGATCTGTCCCTGTCATGGATGCATTTTTTCCAAGCCCATTGTTTCCTTTATTCTTTTTATTATTTTATTTGATTTTTTGTTCAAAAGCTAATTAGGTGACACTTCCTTGGCATGGTGACCAGAGATGACAACATTATCCACAAGTACTTTCGCAGAGATGAGAAGGTTGGCTCATGATGAGACCCCTTTTCCCTTGGCCATGCAACCAAGAGTCACTGCCCTGGCATGGTAACCAACTGGTGGAAATGTCATACTGCTAGGTACCCATGGACCTAATAGGCTAGCTCGTGATGAGACCCCCTATCCTCTGATTAGGTCTTGTTTTATTATTTTTTCGGGTCCCTCTTGTTTCTTGCTGAGAATATTTTTATTGCTTTCTCGGGAATCCCTAGGTGAAGCATCTCGAGGTTTATTCTTAGGCTTTTATCTTTTTCCATCTTTCTTTTACCTTTTGGGCCTTTAGCCCCTTCTTCCCACGAGGTAAGGTGCAGTCCTGAAATAGGTCAACCCAATGCATGGACAAGGGGAATGGGATAGGTGAGTGGGAAACAAGATGTAAGAGTGGTGCTATGATGGGAGCAGACAATGGATTTTCAAAAATCCCCCTAGTGGCAAACGAAAACCTACAGACATAGGCTTGCTAGGGCACCCTGTCAACCCCCCTAAAGATGGTCAAGTGGGAAAATGTAAGATCCAAGCATTTGTTAGAGATAAAATGAATCATATGCATATATTTAAAGGTTTTAACAATCAAAGGTGACACATACCATGATACATGGACCAATTACCTCATGGAGCAAGAACCCCTTCTGATACAGGACCAAGCCAATTGTGATGGATGTTGTTGCTACTGACAAGACAAAGACAATGGAAGAAGAAAAGGTGGGCCCTCTAGGGCCATGCTCAGGTCAATCCTGCTCTCGGTACTCCATGTTTAGGACCCGTGGGCCTCGAGACATGATCTCCTAGTTATCCCTAAAAAGTGGGGATAACAGGTACCTATTGCTAAAGAATGGTTCTACATTATTTTTTGTGGAATCCATTGTTTTTACCTTATGTTCCTAAATACTAGTTTTTTGAAGAGTCATTTGTTACTTCCATATTTGTTGATTTCATCATGTGCATTGTCATTTTTTACCCTATATGTCACATCCATAAAGCATGCCATGAAAACCATTTTTTGTTGGTAAACTACCTCCATTTCCCTAATCATACATTCCAACTACCTACATTGTAAGTCTCCATTCAATACCTTGCATAACAACACACTTTGTCTCTTTTTCCTTAAAATATTGTTTGGTTGAAATATTAGTACATAATAATACAATGTATTGATATTCAAAGTGTTTTTTTTTCATTAACATTAGAAGAATAATGAAATAGGATAATGACCATCAATACATCAACATGAGATAATGACAAATAAGTATGTTTCATCAACTATAGGAGGAAATGTCGATCACATCAATCACCTCAAGCTAATCCCATGAAAATCCTCAATATTTGTGGGGTAATCAAATGAACCATGTCCTTCCCACAACTTGGTATCCTCCAAGTATTTAGCAATGACCACTATAATCCCCACCTCCATATCCATAGAAATATTAAATATATTAGGGGTAGAATCCCATTCTTTAGTTATAAACAACAATAACAATCATAAATGGTCCACTCCTTGCTAACCTTGAAGAGCTCAACAAGGTTGGCCAAAAGAATTATTGTTTCCCCTCCTCAAAAAAACAAGGACCAACAATCCCTCTTTCCAACTCATAATTATGACTCCTTTCTAATTCTACACCAATTCTAACAATAAGTAAGATAGTACCAATAAGTGAGTTTTGTAGCTTGTAACAACTATAATCTACTACATAGATCACCACTTATATATTTATCCTAATAAGAATGACATATTTTGTATTTGAATTATTTAGGAGAGATATGTAATATTTTGATAATATTATCTTAAAAATAAGTGTTAAAGGATGTAATATATTTTTCACATGGGATTAGGCAATGCATTTCTATTTATTTAAAGTTGTCTAAGACATACTAGGCTACATTTATAAATCATCATTAAATAATCCCTAGTATGTAAATATTGATCCATTTATACCTAACGAATTAAAAAAAAAAATGGAATCATATTAACATTCCCCATCTTTCCTAAGACCCACATCATTTTCACTTAAAAAATTAAGTTCAACGTTTTTTGCATCATTTTGAATTGAGGAATCTGCCAAAATCCTACTCATAACAATTGTAATTTAAGGGAACAAATGGAGAAATTTTCAAAACCTTCTTCTAGGTCATATGGTCCTTGGAATTTTGTTTATGAACCAATTTGAATCGCTTCATTTGGATATCATACAAAAAGTTATGCTCAAAATATTGATTGCTTGTCCCAAAATTTACACTACTAAAAATATGTGTCCTTGATTTTTCATCAACATATTTGATTACTCATCATTATATTTATGTTGGACACAATTATATTAATCTACTTTCATCTCGCACCAAAATCATATCAATTGAAAATAAAAAATATATATTTGCACCCAAAAAAAAAAATATTGGTTCAAGCTAGAAATTGCAAACAACTTTGACATGCATGTTATTTCTTAGCATATTTGACATGGCAATGCAATGCATTTAAAAAAACTATTTTAATAAATATATGTCTATGAATACACTTTCATGCCCCACTAGAATCATGTCAATATGAAATCAAACAAATTATTCATGCCCAAAAAAGTAACTATTGTTCCAGGTTAGAATTTGTAAACAACTATGTCAAGTAGGTATTTATTAGCAAATTCAACATAGAAATCCAATGCACCTTACAAAATTGTTTCTACTAGATATGTCCATAGGAATCTACTTCAAACTATCTTTGGAATTACTCCAATCCAATAACATATTATAAAGTTATCATCAAAACATTATTGGGTAGTTTAGGCTAGCCACCACTCCTCGGCATGTTAAAAAAATGAAAATTGCTCAATGACTCATTTTTAAATACATTCTATATGCATTGTTTGAAACTATTTTTGTATGTTTATTGGAAGAATAATGTCCTAATATCTCTCATATTCCATAATCTCACCATATATTACAAAACAAGAGTTAGTTTTTTACAAATTACCAAAGTATCAACAAGGTCAACTTAACTATGAAGAAGTGATTATAGAAGAGTTCTATAAATTTATATATAAAGGGAAAGTAATAAAGGAACAAAGCAATTGAAAATACATATGTTTTTGAGTTCCTGAAAGAAAAATGTCTTTCATACAAGTTCCTAGGATCTTGTAACATAATCGGTCAAGCTACTAAACCAACAAGATAAATATTTTCCATAAAAATGTAAATAGAGAAAATACATGGAAAAGAAATATTTAATTTTGGGAATAGCGATACAAAACCAACTAATACCATGTTATGGAATTCAAGCATCCATCACATGTATTCATTAGCCTGAGTTTTGGGATAATGGGAGGGAGGGTGAATTAGTATGAGTGCTTTTACCACATTTAACCACAATATATATTATTCAACATTATGAATAGTATTCAACATTTTATCATCAATGTATCATCTATGATTGCATTTAATATAATGAGCATATAATCATAAGAATCATCACATCAAATACACAATACACCAAATTTTATGTGCAAAACTAAATGGGAGAAAACCATGGAAGGATTTCTTATATATTTTCAAGAATACATTCATTGGAGGCACCGACTTCCCAATTCTCTAGCTACAACTAGAAGGAGGCTACAACCCCCTATTTACAGGCTCCAACCTGAAGGAAGCTACAACTCCATAAATTCTCTAGATCCAACTAGAAGGAGGATACAACCCCCTAATTCTCAAGATCCAACCTGAAGGAAGCTCCAACTCCCTATGTTCTCTAGCACCAATAGAAAGGAGGCTACAACCCCCTTTCCTTACCCCGTCATGTTTCCCTGAAATATAAGTGAAAAACAAAATGTCACTACAACAATCACTGGAACTCGAACTATTGTTATATTTTCTTTATTTACAGAGCATTAGATTTACCAATGTTCTTTTACGTATTTACCATTAACTTATATATATCATGCACTAAGCAATAGAAACATAAACAAGAGACAAAATAATACAAGAGATTTATCCTGGGAAAACTCCAAATGGGGGAAACACCTAGCAACCTTTCTTATACAGATTCCATTCACAAATAAAATCCAATCATAAATGAATAGATAAACCCTATCACAAAGTCTATCTCAATATATAACCAAAAATACCACCCCAACTATATCAACAACATAATACCAAGGTAGTGCACCTTTTCCAAGAGTAGCGCACAAGAGAGAAATACCAAAAATACTGAACAAGAAGAATTTTTTTCACTATATCTACTGCGTCACCCTTCCTCATAATTTCACCTTAATTCTATGTAGATGAGAAATTGAGAGTGAGTGTGTCCAAATGAGCTAAGGTGCCTCCTATTTATAGTCTTCATGTCCTCTTTACTGGGTCGACTTCTCTTCTGGGAAGGTGTCACTTATTTATTCTTTATTCTTCTGGGTTGACTTCCCTTCAAGGGTATTTCCACATTTGTTCAATGGTTCTCTTTCTTCTGGAATCTTCTTCTCATATAAGAAAGGTAATATAGGAGGGAAAGTACCTCCCACATCTACAAAAACATCAACACTCCCTCTTAGCTAGGGAGGTATCTTTCACGATGTCTTCATCTAGTATTTCACTGACTACTCTGCAATCAGTCAGTAGCACACATCTACCACAATGCCATCTGTAGCTCAAATCATTTGCCATATTATTTGTAATCAAGTAGCACACAAATACTCCCAATGTGAACTGGTAGTCTCCATGGCATTCAGCTAGTAGTGCACAACTACTACAATGGCATCCAGTAGAACACGATTGTGTTGATCCATAGTAGTACATAACTACTATATAGTGGTAAAAAACCACTCCATGTATCACACTATTTTCCAGAGACACAATGTCTCTTCCCTAAAATCAATCGGTAGCTACATAAGCTACCAACATGTAGTCCAATAGTCTCTATGATTATGCAACAATCAACTAGTATCGCACAACTACTACCATTCCATTAACCATAATAATAGTTTGAAATGCCTATGAATATGAAGAAATAAGCTAATAGCACACATATACTACCATGTCATCAGTCATAGTCATAGTCTATAACTATGAAGAAATCAACTAGTATCACATAGATACTACCATACGATCATCCATAGTCATAGTTGATGTCTCTATAACTATGCAACAATCAACTAGTAGCACACGACTACTAGAATTCCATCAGCCATAGGTATGGTCTCATCTAGTAGCATGAATCTACTCCCATAGACCTCATGACTAAGTGTGTGATGTTTCTTCTCTCAACAAGCCCAACAGTGCATTACCCGCTTGTTGACCAAAATTTAGTCACCTATATATTCCCTCTCCTAGAATAATAAAAAAAATATATATTGAAAGATGAATATTTTTGAACTATTATATGTTCATTGCATAACCCTCAGTATCATCTTCACCATGCATTTCGCGGAATCAAAATCAGAGTTTCCATGACCAAGATATGCATACTTTTGTCCAGAAGTCTAATGGAGGTGTTATAAGAAGAAATATGAAAATGTTGTAAGTCACATGTTCTCTCCTCTCCTTTTCCTTCACCCATATTCATTCTCTCATTATATACTTAGTATTTTTTCACATTTTCTCATTACTTTCATATTCCTGTTACCATTTTCCACACTTAACCATTTTCATTTATTCCTTTCCATGTTCACATTCATTTCCTTTTTCCTTTATTTTCCCATTTCCTTCTATTTTCCTTTCCATATTTCTTTATCCCATTTTTTCATTTCCCTTTTTCCTCTCCCAAATTTCACGTAATTCCTTTATTTCCCATATATTTCTTTTCATTTTTCATATTTTCCATATTTCACGTGACCCATTATATACTTTCTAGACTTAGTTTTATTTACTATGGCTTACTGCAGGTTCATGGGTTGGTGATATTTCTTAAGAGTATGTGTTATCTCCGCTACCCTCACAATGCACTTTGACATATTACACCTTCATAATGCACCCAACTCTTTTTACTACTCTTTACTATGTAACCTCTCCAACACATAGCCAAATATATGAGTTACCGTGGGTTCACACGTTCGTGGGCCTTCATAATGCACCCAAATATTTTTACTACTCTTTACTATGTAACTTCTCCAACACCTAGCCAAATATATGAGTTAACACAGGTTCACAGGTTTGTGGGTTGGTGACGGTTGGTGTTGTTTATTTCATGTTATATGAGGTCGTAAGGGTTGGTGATGCTTATTTAATGTTATATGAGTCCATCCGACCAATTCTTAAGACTTAGAATATTTTACAACTTCTTTTTACTACTATTTACCTCTCCTCTCCACTTCACCCACACTTAGAATTTTTCACACTCATTTCTTACTGTATATTATCGTGGGCGACTTCCTCACCTACCTTTGCATTCACTTAAACCCGCAAACATGCCATATTATTTTAACAATATTTTGCCTATCCTAAGTTCGATGAGGAACATCTCCAAGTGACACATGGTGCTTTATTAACCAATGAGATACATTCACATGGTAGTTAATGGATGGTGCCACACAATAACTAATTAATGGAGACACGTCGCAGCCTGTGGACCCGCCATATTATTTCAATAATATTTTTCCTATCCTAAGTTTTGTGAGGAACATATCCAAGTGACACATGGCACTTTATTAACCAATGAGATACATCCACATGGAAGTTAATGGATGGTGCCACATGGCAAGTAATTAATGGAGACATGTCGAGGAATACAAAAAGTGACACATGGCATGATTTTATTGGATGACATATGAAAGATTCTTATGGGAAGATTGTTGTCCTACTGAGTGACGACATGTGGAAACATTTGGTTTTATGACTCATCATTTCTTACTGGGCATATTAGTGGTTGACTGGGCATACAAAATTAATATTATATTCAACAATTTTCCAAGGGTCAAAATCCTCCAAGATCCATAGTTCCTTTTCTTCTTGTGTTTCTTGCTAAGTATATTAAACACTTGGTTTTATATATCTTTAAAAATATAATATACCAATGCATGTGGGATAGAATTTCAAAAAAAAAAATTCGAATTTTATGAAGGGAAGCACGAAATTCATCCAAGGGCCCACATTTGCCCATCAATTTGATCGACGGTGGCTAAGTGGTGTTCTTGCGGAGGCCATAACTTGAGCTCCGGGTGCCGGAATCGCGCAAAATTTATACTGTTGGAAAGGTATTTCAACGTAGAATATGGTGGTATAGGTTTCAAGTGCTTAGATTTGATACATTTTTCTCATAAATTAAAAGAACCATTTTATTTCATAATCTCAAGCAATAAAGATTTAGGGTTTGCTTCCTAACATTCTCATAATCCAAGATATCACAGATATATCTTTTAGTCGAAGAGGAGTACCACCTCTCTAAAAAAAAAGGGGGACTAATGTCGTCCTGAGGTTTTTGTTTTGGTCCCGATGGATTCAAGCGTCAAGATGTTTGGTGACTCCAGTAGGGAGTGATTTATTTTCAAGATATTTGAGGAACTAGAAATATCCATGGCTCTAAGTTTTGAGAAGAATATTGAAGAAAATGGTTGCTTATTTTAAGCATGGCTCACCTTTTTTGTAATATCAAAAAGAAATGAGAAGCACCAAAGATTTGGGAGAATGAACTCCTTGGAAACTCCATTGTAAAAATTCAAAATGAGGGGTTCCATTCAGTTCATAATGCTTCTTTATCAAGCCCATAAATGGCTTTGCAAGACTCAGCAAAAGGGATATATACTCAAAGAAAGAGATGATTTCATAATACTCCTTTAAATCTACCAGAAGTAGACTTTAAAATGCCCAATATTCCTATTGAAGTTGTTTCTACATTCATTAGGGATGCTTCAGAAGATGCAGAGAAACACTTGATTAATTTTAAAGGTACATTTTATTATTTTAGCCTCACTGCAGACAATGTTACAAGTAGATTATTCCTACAAACTCTACGAGAGGATGATCTTGAATGGTATAGTTCATTAATGTCTAACTCCATTACTAGCTAGGATGTGTTAGAAGATTCATTTGTAGAAAAGTTCATTCCAAATGTGCATTCATATGTTTTTGTTGATGTTTTAAATGTTGTTTCCCATGCATCCTATCCCATATGGAAGAAAGATAACTAAATTCTCAATTTTGAAGAAGAAACTAATCAAAGAGTGGATTTTTTTTTAATTCAATTCATGTTTTTGAAGACGAAGATGAAACTTCCAAATTACAAGAAAATTCCAGCCTCCTATATACTCCATATGAAGATATTTCAAGCATAAAATTTGAGAATGCAATTGAGAAGCCTCCACTAAATATACAAGAAGATTGCATCCTTGTAATAGAAGATGAAACATCACAAGAGAACTTGCAGCAAGAAGAATTGATGGAATAAATGAATCTTGAGAAGAATGATGAGAAAGATCACCTTTACAAGAAAGAAGAGTCTTTTCGACATTTTTTTTATGAATCAAGAACCATGGAAGTGGTTGTAAATAAAGAAAAGGATATCATCATCTCATATACTCCATATGAGGAAGAAATTAAAAATTCTCCACCAAACATGCAAGAAGAATTCAGTCAGAATAAAGAAGAATTGGTGGAAGAAAACAATTTTGAGAATAAATAAGATGACCATTGCATAGAAGAATAACATTTCCAAGACATCGCCAATGAAACGATAATCTTGAATGTGGAAAAATAGGAGAAAGAGAATATATTCAAGAAATAAATTTCTCATTTGATTGAAGATAGTAGCACTCTGGGGAAGCCAAGAGTAGATTATATTGAATATTGGTTCAAGAGTATTGTTGTCAACCCCCCAACAAAAACAAGTCTTCTGCACACATTGCTTGATCCCATTGTGGTACATTTTGGGCATACTTCTGATTTTCATGCTCTTGATTTATTGGTAAAAACCCCAATATTTTTCTTACTGTTGGAGCCCATTTCAAAAGTCAATTGGATGCTCGAATGACTCTATTGGAAATCTGCCTATACCTAAGGTTCTCCTTTATTTCAAGTAAGTTAGGGTAGGTATATTATCTATGTACATATTTTGTTTCTTCAGTTCAGTTTTGCATAATACGATGGTCTTTATATTGAAGTTTGAAGATAAATCCATGAAAGAAGAAGAATTACAAGAGTTAAATTTGAAGATGACTCCATAGCCCAATGGATAAAGTAAATGGTCTTGAGATTTTGTTGTTCTCAACAACCCGCAAGAGGCCACTATCCCGTAGTTGGAGCCAGTTGTTGACCAAAATTTGGTCACCTATATATTCCTGCTCCTGGAATAATAATAAAAAATATATTGGAAGATGAATACTTTTGAACTATTATATGTTTATTTCATAGCCCTCAGTATCAATTTATCCATCCATTTCATAGAATCAAAATTGAAGTCTCCATGACCAAGATATGCATATTCCTGTCTAGAATTCTAATGGAGGTGTTACAAGAAGAAATATGAAAAATGTTATAAGTCACATGTTCTCTCCTCTCCTTTCCCTTCACCCATATTCATTCTCTCATTATATACTTAGTCTTTTTTCACATTGTCTCATTACTTTCATATTCCCCTTAACATTTTCCACACTTAACCATTTTCCTTTATTCCTCTCCACATTCACATTCATTTCCCTTTTCCTTTATTTTCCCATTTTCTTTGATTTTCCTTTCCATATTTCTTTATCCCATTTTTCCATTTCTTTCCTTTCCCGTTTTTTTTTCCCAAATTTCACGTATTTCCCATATATTTCTTTTCATTTTTCATATTTTTTTCCATATTTCACATGACCCATTATATACTTTCCAGACTTAGTTTTATTTACTATGGCTTACCGCAGGTTCATGGGTTGGTGATATTTCTTAAGAGTGTGTGTTATCTCTTTTACCCTCACAATGCACTTTGACTTCCGCTACCTTCATAATGCACCCAACTCTTTTTACTACTCTTTACTATGTAACTTATCCAACACTTAGCCAAATATATGAGTTACCACGGGTTCACACAAGGTTGGTGATGTTTATTTCATGTTATATGAGTTCGTCCTACCAATTCTGAAGACTTAAAATATTTTACAACTTCTTTTTACTACTATTTACCTCTCCTCTCTACCTCATCTACACTTAGATTTTTTCACACTCATTTATTACTATGCATTACCATGGGTGACTTCCTCACCTACCTCTACATTCATGTAAACCTACGGACCTGTCATATTATTTTAATAATATTTTTCCTATCCTAAGTTCTATGAGGAACATCTCCAAGTGACAAATGGCACTTTATTTACCAATGAGATACATCCGCATGGAATTTAATGGATGGTTCCACATGGAAACTAATTAATGGAGCTACCTTTGCATTCACATAAACTCGTGGACCCACCATATTATTTTAATAAAAAGTTTCCTATCCTAAGTTCTATGAGGAACATCTCCAAGTGACACATGGCACTTTATTAACCAATGAGATACATCCACATGCAAGTTAATGGATGGTGCCACATGGAAACAAATTAATGGAGACACATGGCAGCATACAAAAATTGACACATGGCATGATTTTATTAGATGAGATATGACAGATTCTTATGGGTAGATTGTTGGCCTACCGAGTGATGATAGGTTGAAAAATTTGGTCCTAAGTTCTATAAGGAACATATCCAAGTGACACATGGAACTTTATTAACCAATGAGATACATCCACGTGGCAGTTAATGTATGGTGCGACATCAGAACAAATTAATGGAGACACGTGGCAATGTACAAAAAAGTGACACATGGCATGATTTTATTGGAAGACATATGGTAGATTATTATGGGTAGATTGTTGGCCTACCGAGTGATACAGGTGGAAAAATTTTGCTGGATGACTCATCATTTCTGACTAGGAATATTGGTGGTTGACTAGGAATACAAAGTTATTATTATATTCAATAATTTTCCAAGGGTCTAAATCCTCCAAGCTCCATAGTTCCTTCTCTTCTTGTGTTTCTTGCTAATTATATCAAACACTTATTTTTATACATATTAAATAATATAATATCCCAATGCATGTGGGATATACTTTCAAACCAAAAAAGTCAAATTTTATGAAGGGAAGCACGAAATGCATCCAAGGGCCCACATTTTCCCATCAATTTTGATCAACGGTGGGTGAGTGTTGACCTTGCGAAGGCCATAACTTGAGCTCTGGGTGTTGTAATCGCACAAACTTTATACCATTGGAAAGGTATTTAAGTTTGGAAGATGGTGGTATAGGTTTAAAGTGATTAAAGTTGATATATTTTTCTCATAAATTAAAATATCAGTCAACTACATTTTAATGGGCATGCGTGACAACCCTTACTTCATTATCTCATATATTGACATCCAAGTGATGGATTTGGGAAAATTTGATATAATATAAAATATGAGATGATGAAGAGAACATAAGAATTGGTTTACATGGAAAAACGTTGGTTTTCACTTCCATAAGATTAAATTAAAATCGTCCTCTTTTAGTGGAAAATTAATTAAATTTTAAAAAATAAAAATTTAATTAAAAACTTTTATTAAAAGGGGAGAGGGACCCAATTTCAATGTACTTGTATTAATGATGTGAATTCATTAATTAGGAATTAATGAGACATTAATTAAAGGTAATTTTTCAAGAAGAAACTTGTACGTGAATTTCAAGAGAGGAAGAAAACCCTATATGCTCAGGTAGTTAGAAAATATCTTCTTAAAAAGAGAAGAGAGGCTTCATCAAGGGGCCAAGAATCAGTATTGTAAAAGGGGAAGAGAAGAAGATAAGGGGAAGAAGAGGGTACATCCATGGATACACAATCAAGTTTATGATCAAAAGAAATAAATCTCTATCTTCTCCATTTTTTTTTATATATATTCTTCTACACCACTTCTTATAGTTTTATGCTCGAATCTCATAGTTGGGCACAAGGTTGAGTTGTTGAGTGTTCTTATTATATTCTTATAAGATATTTTATTATATCATCATTGATTATTTGCAGCCACCTATATGGATTTCAAATATTTTGTAATGAAGAACATCTTTCATAAATAAAACTCCACAAAGAATTGCTTCGGGGTTGATCTCGACTGTGCTTTGTAACCCTGTTTTCATAATATAAAGTATTTGAGGTTGACCTATCAAATTCTCTTTTGATCTTGATTGTAGTACTCTGCTAAAATTATTTGAGATGATCAAATCATTCTCTCCTATGAAGAAGATATCGATGTATTTATATATTGTTAAGAAGATTGTGTGTGATGTTGATCACAATTTAATTCTGATGTTGAAGCCCTCCTTCAATATTTTCTTTTGATGCACATAAAGATTGTACTCAGACTATTGAAGAACCATTTTATTTCATAATCTCAAGAAATAAATATTTAGGGTTTGTTGCCTATCATTCTTCTAATCCAATATGTCGCAGATATATCTTTTAGTCCAAGAGGAGTACCATCTCTCTAAAAATGAAGGGGGAATAATGTCCTTGTGAGGTTGTCATTTCAGTCATGATGGATTCAAGCTTCAACACCCCTCATTCACCTCACATGACTGATCTAGGGAACCCTTGGCTAGAGGGGTTAGTCAGCATGAGGAGAAACAACACAACTCCCTCTCAATGAAGGTGTTCATTCTGCATCATGCCAATATTGTCTATGAAGTTGGCATAGGGGTAGACCCTGGATTCAATGCTACAATAGTGCACCAACAAAGCCCTACCTATAGGCCCTTTCAGCAACACCTGTGAAGCAAATGAAGTCTCACCTGAGGTAGAGGTGGGGGTGGTTGTAAGACTCAGGTGTCTGCAACCTTAGATGGGACACAGATCTGTGATTATAACACTTAATACATCTCTTAGCACTATTATCTCCTCAATATGCAATCATTATTCATTTCATTGATAAAACAGAGCTTTGCAACATTCACACTAATCTACAGTATTTAAGAACTTAGCATACATAAATGGATCATAATGAGCACATCAAGCACTATGCATGACTATCTTGATCAGATCTAATATTCTTACATATTATGAGCACAAAGCAGAATTAGATATATCTAAACATATCAAAGCACTTAGAAAATAACATGTGAACACATCAAGACAAAGCACAAAGCACATAACATAGTGTTTACGTGGTTCAGCCCCACCCTGGGGCTATGTCCACCAACTCTTATTCTTTATTATCTTCAGTCAATTGGTTACAAGCATAAATCCTTCAAAACCCCTACTCCGCACAAGAAAGAATGTCTGCATAGCTCGTTGGATCCTTCTTCCTTGCGTTACAACACTAATCCCTCCACAATCTGCTATAAGGACCTGCACTTAGCTCTACAAGTCTCTTACAGTCATACACAAAGCACTTACAGAATCTACTCGCACTTAGCATACATTCACATCACATATATGCACTATTCTCCTACTACTCTTCTATATGTCCTAGACATCTATATATATTAAAAAATAGTCCTACACATGGGTAAACCCATGGGCCGACATCTCATTCCCGTTACATATTCCCATATCCCAAAAGGGGGCCAAGATCCCATGATCTCCGCTTCTTCCTGTTCTCCTCCTTCAACAGGTTGTTGAAGTCCCAAAATAGGTCAACATGACCAAGAAATTCCCAAAACTTGGTTAAGGGCCAACAGACCCCCAACACTCACCTATGACTCATCCCGATTCACTCTGGTCTGAGAAATTCTGCCTCGATCTTGGCTCGAGCTGCTTCAACTTGCTTCTTTGATGTGGCCTCTTATTCAACAAACTCTTGGATTACTATGTCATTCACTGGCCCTTCTAGGTGTTTTTTTATTGCGGTGACAACCTATTCTAACTCTGCTCCTCGGCATTCAACCTCTGTGAAAAACTGGCATGCCTTATCTTGCACAGGTTGAGGTCGTTTAGTGACTTACATCACTTTTCTTTGAAGCATATTGATCTTTTCTTGAGTTGTGCATTGTTCTTGAGACCTCTTCACTCTTTCTACAACCAACAGGGCCTTCAGCTGTGCCTGTAGTGTATCTGCATGCTGCTTCACTTCATGGAGTTGTGACTCCAGTGTCTGTAACTCTAGGTTCTCAGTGATGTTTTCATATGTCTGGGCATTGCGGTTACTCATCTAATTGCATTTCAATGAAAGAGCTCTTAATATGTCAACTACGTTGTCGGCAGTTGCTTCCCTTAGGTATCTTATATCTTGAGGGGTCTCGGCCACAGTGTGGAGATCCAGGTATGCTATGCGCTATTGGAGTTGTTGTATTACTTCTTCAAGTTGTTCCACCTATTGTGGAACTCTATTGCTTTCTTTGTTCTAACTGGGATTTTTCTTCATCCCACTTCACTTGTAGAGAAATATTTTCTCGTTCTACAACACTACGTTTCTCCTCAAGGTCTTTCTATATTTGTGCTAAATCTTGGGTGGCTTGCACTGTCTCCTCCTATGCTCGTCAAAGGCGAGCTTCAAATGTATCAACGATCCAGTGTAATTGAGCTAGATCATGTCGTAGTTCTGGTGTTTCTGATGGCAGAGGCGCAGTGGAAACTGCGCGGATGGATTGTAGTTCCTGCTGCACTCCTTGAAGTTCAACCTTGATCCGATTGAACACCTCCTCCTTCTTATCTTCTTGCTTCTCTACTATCTCCAATGAAGCATCGTTCAATGCTGCGATGATGAAGTTGAAGTTGCCTGAGGTGAGGGTGGTCTCAAATTTGGTCCTGGTTTCTTGTGATTTCTTCCTTGAAGAAGGTTTTGGAGGGGAAACCTTCCTTTTCTTCGAGGGGTCCTCCTCATCTCTAGGAGGTGTAACCTCGCCTTTGTTTTGTTCAAATTCTATGCCATCTATCTCTCTTCCATCACCTCCTTGCTTATATTATATAGAAGCAATGTTTGTTGAGGTACTTCTTACATCTTGAGCTTCTTCATTTTTCTTAGTCTTGCTCGGTCCAGGTGTATCGTGCGCTTCTTCTAGACTATCCATATCAGATAACTTCATGGGGTCTTCTGGGATGAGGAGGTTTGCCGACCATTCCTTAGTAATCTATTCTAAGTATTTCTCCGTCAGCTTGTAGTATGACTACAACTATTTTTTATGCTCATCAGCACACGCTATGATATAGATGAAATGGAGGTCTGCACTAAATTTCATCAAGGGCCTGAACCTATGGAGAGTGTTTGGGGTTATACGATGCTCAGACTGGATGGTTGTCTTCAACTAGTTGTAATAAGTGTGGAAGATGACATTTGATTTCCATTTCTTTCTCATGTCATTAGAGTACCACAATGTATTGAACTTCGCAGCCAGAGGTTCAAAGGGCTCGATGTCCGAGAAGGTCTCACCTTCCATCATCTTCCATGTGATAAAAGTGATCAAGATGAGAAGCTAGCTAAAGTGGAACTCATATCCTAGGTTTTGCGCTTCCTTGCATTCCGGTTCCAGTTGGTTTATGAGGTGCTTCACCCAATTCATTTGTAGGCCCTCCACGCATTTTCCTGCGAGGTCAACTACAAATCCAGTCACTTGGGTGGGTCGGTTCTTGCGAATTGATTTTCATGTGATCAATTGACAAGTCTGATGATGAAAATTTATTGGTTTTATACCCATTCAGAGCGTTGATCGAATGGTTATAATATCCCCAATAACTATATTGCTTCGCCATGGTGAAGTGTCATGTGTCGTTTTTCTCATTTCCCGATGAAGATCCCATTCTGCAAATTTTTTGTCTGCGAAGTTCCTTCTGGAACCTTCTGCAACTTATCTCTCTTCTTACTTTGCTTTCTATCCTTCTTTCTAGTGAGCTTCATCTTAGTAGTTCATTTTCCATTCTGATTCTTATCTTTCATGGTTTTAGTTATTTTTCACTGTTGAGATTCTCTCCTAGGACTCAGGGGTAACATCTCTTCTTTATCCGAGATAGGTACTTCAGTATCCTGTGAGTCTTCTAATGTTCTTGCAGCTTTGACATATGGGTTTCTAGTGTTAAATATCTTTGATCTGTTCTCCTGTTCTTCAATCAAGTGTGTGATCCTCTTGTTCATGATTTTTTTTAACTCTTGTTTCTTTTGCTCCAAGACTTCTTCTTCTTTCTTTCATCTAGCTTGATCTCTGTCAATCCAAGGTTTTCCTATTAACATGGTAAACAGGGCATTGTCTTCAAAAAATTTAAAAATCTCAAAATATTCCTCTGTCTAAGTTCCATTAGTGGTCATAGGTATCTGAGCGAGCCTTCCACACAGGTTTACCAGTTTTCCTCTGAATAACCCTAGTCCTCCTAATGAAGGAATCATAGCAGGCCTCCCTATAGCTTCCCAAGTTTTGTTTGTCATGATATTCACCTATGTTTCTTCATCTAGTACACAGTCAATGTCGAAGTCTCCTATTCTTTCCTCGATGCATTATTTTCCTTTGAATATCTTTGATAATCTGACATGTCGGTGGTCATTCAAGGTTTCTTTCATCTGTAGAAATGTCTTCTCTTATTCTTTCTAGGGTTCTTCTATAGCCTTAGTTTATGGATCTGCCTTAGGTTTCTCTTCATTCAGATTCATTCATTCAATCTTAGCAATCATTCTAGGGAAATCCAATACTTCATGGTTTAGAGATTTACAACAGAGGCAAGTAGGTCTTCCACCAGGGCATTCTTTAGCAAGATCCCAATTTTCTGCAACTGTAACAGAGGTTTAATATTCTCTTTCTTTTAAATGATACCCAACCTCTTCTGTACTACGCACTAGGATCATAGGAGCTAACCTACAATAAATTATTTTTGGGATCCTACATCCATTCATTAGTCCAAACATTCTTTCTATGCATAGGTATAACATATCTGTCACCATTCTTATCATATCTACTCATATCAAACCTTCTTTCATCTATTAATGCCCTAGTTTTCAAACTAGGACAGACTCTATTAAACATACCTAGATCCATACTATAGAAACAAAAATTTCCACGTATCCTACTTCTAGAGAGAACAAAGCTTCCAGGTCTAAATATTTTAACTATTCTTACCTTTATCAAAGCACAGAGCTTACAGATCTTACCTCTTTTAATCATAAATTGTCACTTTTACCTTTCATAGAGCACATAGCTTTCAGATCTTGCTACTTTCCTTCAGATTCGACCTCCTTTCTTCAGATCGAGCTTCCTTATTTTAGCACAGAGATTTATAATTCAAGTAGAATGTTGCGCACTAGGGCACAAATATACACACAAAGATTTCACAATCCTAAGTCGAATCTTTGCACAAATCTTCTTCTTCCTCAATTCCCAGCAATCACAGTTTCACGTCCCGAAAATGGAACCATTTTTTGGAATAAGGGCAGACCCCCTGTTCAATGCTACAACAGTGCACCAACAAAGCCCTAACTACCGGCCCTTTCAGAAACACCTACGAAGCAAATGAAGTCTCACCCGAGGTAGAGGAAGGGGTGGTTGCAAGACTCATGTGTCTGCAACCTTAGCTGTGACACAAATCTATGATTACAACACTTAATACAACTCTTAGCACCGTCAATTACTTAATATGAAATCACTATTCACTTCGCTGATAAAACAGAGCTTCGTAGCATTCACACTAATCTACAGTATTTAAGCACTTAGCATATATAAATGGATCAGAATGAGCACATCAAGCACTAAGCATGACTATCTTGATCAGATCTAATATTCTTACATATTATAAGCACAAAGAAGAAGTTGATCTATCTAAACATATCAAAAAACTTAGAAAATAACATGTGAACACATCAAGACAAAGCACAAAGCACATAACATAGTGTTTACATGGTTCATCCCCACCCTAGGGCTACGTCCACCAACTCTTCTTCTTTATTGTCTTCACTCAATTGGTTACAAGAACAAAGCCTTCAAAACCCTTACTTTGCACAGGACGAAACAGCGAAATCGTTTTAACTTTTCACTCAAGACATTAACGAGGGTAAAGTTTTCCCTAACTCATGATTAAACGTCGTCGAGGTTTTGTGCCTCGGAATTTGCCGAACCCAAAAATTTATTGTCATAGCCCCGATAGCCGAGAACACGAGGTCCTTATTTGAGTAACTCATGTCAAGTTTAAGGGTAAAAGCTAAACCATGGTAAAAGATTCTCTCGGCATTTCGCCACTCAGTGCTGTCCTTTTCGAAAGTTTCACTGTCTAAACCCCGACTCATGAAATCACGATGCAGTTATAACGTAATTAATTGATTTCTTAATCGGAGATTAGCTTCCTTTTTAACTAAGTCATGTTGTTGCGATCTCGCGGTTTCGCAACTCGGCATGTAAATCTTCCAGAAAATTATCTTCGAAGCTCTGAGTCGCGATATGGAGAATATAATGATTATAAAATTAACTGAGCCCCTAATCATGATTTTGTTTTTATTAACCAAAATCGGTCATCACAGTCTCGGGTGTTAGAGGTTCAAAATGTTTAATTAAAATCCCCGATATAACGAGTACCGAAACATTGTTAACAGTGGTAAAACCAAATTAATTAAGCTAAATCAATGAATATCTCGTGCTTTGATGTCTGCATGATTTACGAGGTAGCCTTTTTCATCCATACGCCAACTGAGATTTTAAAACCGCCAAAATTTATGACATTAATGAGGAAGTAGGGCAAATTGATGGATATAAGATCAGATTTTTATGGAAAAATTTATTTCTAAAGATGATTTGACAGAATTGTTCTGGAAGGTACCGAGTTTTTTGAGTATATATAAGAGTTGTGGTTCATTATAACAAATTCATTTTCATAGTACGCAGAGCACATCACCTCTGAGTAAACTGACTTCTGTATGTATATGCAGTTCTATCGCAGAAGAGCTAAAATGCAAGCTTCAGCCATGGCTCTGCAAAAAGCGTCAAAGGTGAATGTTGAGGTTTCAGGACAGGGCTCAGACAATGTCTCTGATACTTCACCCTGAAGTATCAACTCGGTCCTGAATTGGTCATATGTTTCAGATATTCTGCAAGCATAATTGGTGGATTATTCCGACGACTCCAGCGACAACGAAAAAGATGATATAACCACCAAGTATAAAATAGTCATCCAATCCAGAATGCACAGAGTAGTAGCCAGGCCACGGTTGCTTCCATATTATGATATGGTCATATGGGCATTGGACCATGTAGACATACTGACCCGAACCATCATGAACGAGTAGAAAGTCGCCATCGGGACTTTCAGGCCGGAACATCTGCAAACCATGTATAAGCTGCCCACGACGTCCGACCACACATATGGCACTGAATTCTTGGACGAGTTCAAGGAGAAGGAATGCGTACAGTATGATAAAACCATGTCCAGTTTAATAAAGGATTGGGTTTCTAACACCGCGAAGTTCAGGGCTGATAGCCACGACATATATTCAATCGCTTCTTTAGAACTGCAGTACAAATATGTAGCCATGATGACATGCAGGTTATTCGGAAAAGAGGATACCTCGCATTTTTTCCTTGCGTGGGTACCTCTAATGTTTTGGGTCGCCGAAGGCAGTTCCTTTGACTGGGCAAAGATGCTTTCCGATAGCTTGACCACTCAGGTCACAGAGTATCGGGTGCAGAAAGAAAATGGGAAGGCATCTTCACTCTTCATGTATGCATACATTATGGACGCAATTTGTTCTATGACACCATTTCCATTAATGAGTTGGAGTTGGACTCCAGCCGAAGACAAACCCATACATGTATATCATGCAAAATTATGGGAAAACAAAGCGGAACATTTTGCGTATGAAATCTTTAACTAGGTGATGGTGCCCCTGCATGTCGCCATTTTTGGTCACCCGCCACCTCGGATCTCGGACAGCATAGTAACAAATATGAGCAGCATAGCAGACTGGTATGTGGAAGCAGAATTTTTTTACCTCAGAGTTTTCGGGGCTTCTGTTCCCCCGCATGCACTTCCATTGTTCATTCCTGACAAGCTGGCTTGTTGCAAGGTTGCCCGACAAACAGTAATTGGCGGTGTAAGAAAAGAACTTAAAGGGTACTCGAAAAAGGTAAGGCCGTCTTTTCCTGTTCATTTGAATTCTTATTCTTTATTAGATTTAGGGCATGCCAAAGTTGAGGCGGCAGCCCTGGAAGACCTAAATTTGGTCTCCATCGAATACAAAAAGCACGATCCGTAGACGATCGTGAGCAATCATTTGTCCATTTGCGGGCTCAAGAGATTTGAGCACGAGAATTCACCCTCGGATGATATTTTTTGAGGCACAAGGTCCTATGCCGAAATTATCTCTCGTATACAAACTTTAGCACCCAAGGAAAGAGCCAATGTTCTGAGGTTCCAAGAACATCGACATAGTTGTCTTCCCGCAGTGTTGCGAGGTGAGGATCCAGGTACTTCGGAGACGAAACAGAAGGATGCCGAAGGTTCTAAGGATGTGACTCCCGACCAAGGAAAACACCAGGATGAGGGGGAGCAAACAAAGAGTCCGGAAGCAGAGAAAAAGACTCCAGACCCGCCGAAGAAGAAGAGTCCGGAAGAAGAGATAAAGACTCCCAACCCACCAAAGAAGCAGAGTTTGGTCGCTACTCTGGGAAAATCCACGAAGCAGATCGGGGAACCTATCACATCATTTACCCCCTTGCAGTCGACGCAGGGAAATATCGATGCGGGATGGATATTCAATGAAGAATTGAGGCCCATAAGGGTGGAATAACTCCCTCTGAATGAGTTTTTCTTTGATAAGAAGAGAAAGGCAGTAGTAAAAAGGGAATTCTACCAGGAAGGAGAGTCAAATTCCAAGAAGTATAAAGTTATAACTGAGGGAAAGGACAAAAAGAATGAGCAATTCGCCACTGAAATAGCAGGGACACTGGGAGCATATGCCTCGGCGAATCAATTTTCAGTCGGGCTCTTAAAAAACCAACTTAAAAGAAAAACTCTCCTCATTAGGACCCTTGAAGCCAGACTGGCCACAACAACAGAGACTACAAAATATCAGGAGAGCGTAGGAATAGAGCAGGCCAGGTTGGCCGATAAAAATGAGACAGAGATGATCAAAACTAAACTCGAGCAAGCACAACTCATGGTCCGGGATGGTCGGATGCAAGCGAGATAGCAAAGGTATTTGATCGAAAAACTACAGGCTAGGGTGGAGATCGCCAAGAAAAGAATGATAAACATCATAATGTTTAAATCCCAGGCGATCGAGATTCGGAGTAGAGTCTCTGCGGAACAGCAAAATTTGTTCGCCAAGGTAGAAGCGATCCGGGACAACTGTTTGCTAGTCAATCAGGTTTCCGAGAACTTATCTACCAGAGAAAGGGATGTTGAAGCAGCTCGGGTCTCCTTTCAAGAGGCTGTGATAGCCACGAACAACAGGGTTTTGGCAGGTACTCCCAGGTTCACCATTTCAGAGCAAACCAGAGGAAACATTCTATTAAAGGAATGGGAGCATAACATCGGCGAAGGCAAGCAACAAGCCAAAGAGATAACCAATTCCTTAGAGGAGGCCTTTAGTTCTATAGATGGTGATCTGCTAGGCATTGACAATGGAGGTAATGCTGAGATGTTGATGCAAATGAATGTGGAAATGATCTCGCTTGATCTAAAGGAAAAAGAAGAAAGAGATCCGGTTGATATTTCTCAGATGACTATGGTAGACATAGTCCAAGTAGATAAATGCATGATTAAACCCAGCACACAATTATGCGCCATCGACATCGTAGATGGACAGATGGAAGATAGACTGCAGTAGCTAGCCCGAGAATGTTACTTCTTTGAAGCCAATTCTATCAAGAAGAACCATTGCGGCTAATAGCTCAACTAGTTGAAAGGTGTGTCACCTGTACCGAGCCTGTGCGAGGACAGATGTCTGGCACCAAGTGAAGACAGAGAAGAAGAAATGGAGCGATTTCTCTCCTCCTTGTCATAACTGAAATTTTGTGACTATTGAGATTCTATCTTATTTATAGAATTGTATAAATATACCACAGAAAGAAATAAACAAGGCTAGACCTTTTTGTGTCGATTGTAACAGAGTTTTTTACATTTGAGAGTTAATACAAAGCAAATCTGAAGATTCTCAATTCCGTCCCAACTGTGTTACAAGTTTGTTTCCTTGTATATCATATTTAATTTCATTTCATATTCTTAACTGATGTGCTTCATTATAATTTAGTACGACCACTACTATAGCGAATTAATTTTGGTTTTCTGTAATTGTTTTTTGTTTTTCCTCTGTACCAGCTATCAGCGGGTGTAAGACTAGTCCACATTTTCAGAATTCTAAACATATTCTCTGCTACATCGGTTATTTCCTTACAATTTTCTTCTTCTATTTATACGTGAGATTCTCCCCTGATAGGAGCCTTACACCATAGACAACTAAATGTTTTTCTCCCACCTCATACCTTTTATTAAAATATAATACAGTGACAGGAAAGAGCCTTTGATTTGCATCCCCATTTCATTCCTGAAACCGTAAATTCTCTTTTATACGACCAAATTGAGACAGCATTTAATCTCTCTCTGAAGCTTTTCCTACTTTTTCTGTTCCTCCATGACTGTTCCTGTACCAGCACAGCCCAATATCGAACCCGGATTATCGAACCAAACACACAATGCCTTAAACCTTTTCAACACTATTCTTAAAACAGCTACTAACCGGGTCGAACTTGAACGTTCATGGGCAACCATTGAACAAGATATAACTATCTAGGAACAGTTGGAAGCTAGACAATGCCAACGTAGAAATTTTCCCTAGTTTCCTTTGCCGAAGGTTGATGTTTCTCCCTTCTCTACCTTTTACCCACTTTCGCATGCCTAGACACTGTACTTCTAAGCCTTCAGTACAGACTCTGGAACAACATCTTTCTGGCGCCGTTGTCGGGGACCGAAGTTATGAAATCTTTTTCCCTAGGAAAACGACATTTGTTTTTTCGTTGAAAGTGTTACCCTTTGATAGTGAAAAAAGAGTACACACCTTTTAAGGCTTTCTAATCTTTCACTTGGCGACTCCACAAATAATAAACTGGCATCTGCTCGAAGGAATACCAGACAAAACCCGGATGGTAAGCAGATTACACCTGTTACTGATCCCGAAAAGATTCTAAAGGAGAGAGGCTCTCTTAAGCCAACCGCTGCAGTTTACAAACTTAAAACCCCATCACTGAAGACTAAGAGTCCTTCCGAACCCTCAACTTCACTCAGTCCTCTTTTTGATGCTAAAGATTCAACACCAAGCTGCTCCGAGGTTAGGAGTGAGATTTTTCCGACAATCCCCTTAGTTCACAAAGGAAAGGGCCCTCTCGAAAGTTCATCGGCAGTTGACATACCAGCTTTCCTTCAGTTAAATTTCTCAACCTCACCAAATTCGGAAGAGTGTGTTACACACTCGGTTTCCACACCCGTCGGTTCTCCTGATTTCGTCTCTTGCAAATCCAGGGAACCGATTCCTTGCGTTCCTTATATTTCCTCTTCATATTTTCCTCTTTGCAAAGAAAAAAAAGAGCCACTTTTAATTTTCCAAAACCCCCTTTATAACTTTCCACAAATAACGATGGTAGCTTCCAGAGGAGGAGGTGGAGGGTTTGTAGGAGGAGGTGGAGGGTTTATCGGAGGAGGAGGGGGAGGAGCCCCTCTAGGAGGAGTTGGAGGCCAAGGGCCTGCCCCCCCTCCTAGAGTTTTTGCAAAAGTTGCAGCCAGATATGCTCCCTTAGTATTTCACGTCCCTCTACACAACCTTCTCGAAAATTAAATAAAAATTTTACCGAAGTTCACTGGGGAAGGGGATTTGACAGTGGCTGAACATATTAATTTCTTTGATCAATTCGCCAATATCCCGGGTATCGAACATGAGTACATATATTCAATACTTCTTGTCCAAACCTTCGAAGGCTAGGTCCGAACTTGGTTTCGGAGCCTACCTACAGCATCTATCTTGTCTTACGACACTTTGGAAGATGCTTTCCTCAGACAATGGGGCGAGAGAAAAGACCATCTATATTATTTAACCGAATTTGGGTCTTTAAGGAAAAAGAACTCAGAAACAGTAATGGAATTTATTCAGAGATTCAACAAACTGTATAATAAAATCCCAGCCGAGGTTAAACCATCCCAACCTGCGGCCAAAGTAACTTTCGCCGGAGCTTTCGAACCGGATTTTGCACTCCTTTTGCGAGAAAGAAGGGGAGCCACCCTAAACTGAATGCAGGATGATGCAGTAGAAATCGAGTCTAATATGATGGCTTTGGGTAAGCTTAAATCTAAACTAGAAACTAGAAACTGAGAGACCAAACACTTTAGAGAACAAGCGGGTCCTTCAAGGTCTAATATATCCACAGACGATAGGGTGGACGATATGGCCAGAGTGATTAAAGAACTGTCAAATAAAATATCCAGAATGGAGATCGAACAGGCCAAAGATGACTCTTTCCCCAAAAAGGATTTCAAGAGGAACCCCAACCCCCTGAACCAACAAAAACAAATAAAAGATGAAGATAAAAAAATACAAGCTCCCTTAAAGAATGAAAATTTTATAGGAGCGAACGATTTTCAAGACTTCAGAGATTCGGATAATGATGTCACGAACTTCGGTGATGACTGCACTCAACCATATCTGAATCGAGAAGACTATGAAAAATATCTAAACACGCCATGACTGTCGAATAAGGGTGAATAAGGTGATCACACTGATCTCTATGAATCTCAACCATAAACTGAGATGATAATGGCTGAGTTTCAACCAAAGTACAGCTTAAGATCTAAGAGTAAGCCCACCTCAACTACTCAACCCAAGAAAATCCTCCAAATAGGTCAAGCTTATGAGCCTCCTTTGGAAGATACCTTATTACCCAACAACAAAACTAAAGTAGTAAGCGCACAAGAGTCCGAAGGGGAAAAAGTTGAAACCCAAGCACAAGGAACCGAACCAGTAAATAAAGTTACGTCTTCAACCAGGACCATGAGTGATAAAGCAGTCCAGACAAATAAGTCAGAAAGGAAGGATTCAGAAGTCTCAGCCAAAGAAACAGATAAGGTGAGTGGAGCTTTCAGTTTTGAAAATGAGATAAATAAAATTAAGATACCAATCCCTTTGGTAGAATTAGCGAAAAACCCCGTTTATCGGAAGCAAATTACCAAAGAGATGGGTGTCTCTGAGCTAGAAAGCTAGTCTGATGTTTTAAACTTGGAATATGAAAAACCTAAAATCACCTTTGGTCCCCATTTTGAAGGGGCCAAAGACACTATTTCTCCCTTTTATATCACCCTGAATGTGTATGATCAGTTGCTGCATAATTGCATGTTAGACTCCGGAGCCTCCCATAACGTTATGCCTAAGATTATAATGGACAAGTTGGGTCTCCAGATCACCAGAACTTATAGGGATCTATGCTCTTTTGAATCAAGAAGGGTTAATTGTATGGGGATGATAAAAGATATGGTAGTTACCCTGGCGTAGGTCTCGGTTAAGAGTATCCTGATGGATGTGGTTATCGCAGATATTCCCCCTAAGTATGGCTTGCTGTTATATAGGTCATGGGGAGCCAAGTTGGGGGGTTCTCTTCAATTGGACATGACATTTTCCACAATTCTTGTGTTCAGTGGTCAATTCACTCAGTTGTACAAAGAAACGAGACTAGCATATACAGTGAGTGACCCTCAAAACCCAAACAATTTCCCTATCTACATTGCGGACCAAGATCTGGGAAATTGTATCTTGTCTTTTGATGATGGTCTAGATGGTTGTCTGGGGGAAAACAATATAGAGAGAGAAGAGTTATATTACATGATAGAGGATTTGTGTAACACCGATGTCTTGAAAATGTATTTTGATGGTGCTTCATCTTCTGAATGGGCAGGTGCAGGAGTGCTTTTAGTGGCTCCTGGAGGTAAGTTCGTTGTTCCATTTTCCTATCGACTGCAGTGGGATATAGATTACAGTAGCAACATATGCGAATATGAAGCGTTGGTCTTAGGATTAGAGGTTGCCAAGAAGATAAATATAAATAACTTAGAGGTATATGGTGATGCAGAGTTAATAGTCAAACAAATAAACCGACAGTACCTAGCCAAGCATCCCAGATTAAGAACATACAGAAATTGTGTTTGGGATCTCATGGAAAACTTTTTCTCATCAGTAAATGTCCACTTTATCCCTCGTGCAGAGAATTTACATGCTGATGCATTGGCAAAAGCAGCTTCAACCTTCTCTCCTCCCATGACTTTCAAATTGAAATATCACATTGAAATCATATACAAACCCTCTATACCAGAAAATATCCGACACTGGCAGGTTTTTGAGGATGACGAACAAATTAAGAAATTTCTTGCAGCAGTGGGTGTATTCTCCGAAACTCATGCAGACCAGGAAAATCAAAATGACCCAATGTGGATCATGCAAGAAGGGGAAGATCCTGAAACCTTCCGAGAAAAAAATGCGGATCATCGTATGCTGGTCCTAAAAAACAACCAGATTCCGAAAGGATTAATTCCTTTAGAAAGACTTTTTGATCAGAACGACGTACCGGTAAAATCCACTTTACAGCCCCAACCAAAAGAAGTGGAGGACTATGATATAGGAAATGAAAAAGAATCCAGGGTGGTAAAAATATCCAATATCCTCCCTCCCGAAGTAAAAGTGAAGTATAAAAACCTACTTAGACAGTATAAGGATGTTTTCGCCTGGTCTTATGATGCGTTAAGATTATATGACACTTCCATAATTGATCACAAGATACCTTTGAAGCCTGGGGTCAAACCGTTTAGGAAAAAGCTTAGGCAGATTAACCCCATTTTGTTACCTATGATCGAAAAGGAAGTTAAGAAACTTTCAGACGCGAAAATAATCATACCCCTGAGATTCTCGGACTGGGTAGCAAACCTGGTCCCGGTCAGGAAAAAGAGTGGGGAAATCAGACTGTGTGTGGATTTCCGAAACTTAAATAAGTCGTCTCTCAAGGACAATTATCCGTTGCCCAAAATGGACCATGTGCTAGAAAAAGTAGTTGGAGCAAACCGAATGTCTATGATAGATGGGTTCTCTGGTTATAATCAGATCGCCATAAATGAACAAGACAGGGAAAAAAATGCTTTCACCACACCATGGGGTATGTTCATGTATGACAAAATCCCTTTTGGTTTGATGAATGTAGGGGCCACCTTCCAGCATCCTATGGACATCGCTTTTATAGGAGAAAGGGACAAGTTCGTATTCATTTACCTCAACGATTTGATGGTTTTCTCTAAAACTGATGAAGAACACTTGATGCATCTCAAACAGACCTTCGAAAAATGCCGCAGGTTTGGTCTATCTTTAAACCCAAAGAAATCACATTTCTCCATGGGGGAAGGTAAGATTTTAGGTCATATCATATCTAGGTATGGAATCAGGATTGATCCTAAGAGGATTGAAGCAATAGATACTATAAATATTCCTAGAAATATAAAGGAGATTCAATCTTTCTTAGGAAGAATAAATTTTTTACGAAGGTTTATCCCAAATTTTGCTGAGATTGTAAAATTGATCACAGGGATGTTGAAGAAGGACAACAGAGTAAATTTGACAACCGAGGCTAGAGCATCGTTCACGCATATTAAGAAATTCATAAGCGAGGCACCTGTGTTAGCAAGTCCAGACTATCTGAAAGATTTTCTTATTTTCTCATTTTCCTCTGAACACACTATCGCCACGGTGCTCCTACAAAAGAATGAAGAGGGATTCGAACAACCAATCACATTTTTTAGAAAAAGCCTTAGAGATGCAGAACAAAAGTATGACATAATAGAAAAACAGGCATACGCAATGGTAAAAGCATTAAAGGAATTCAAAACCTATGTGCTACATTCAAAGATAATCGCGTACGTGCCTACCAGTTCTGTGAAAGATATATTGGTACAGCCAGACAGTGATGGAAAAAGAGGGCGATGGCTCGCTAAAATCCAAGAATTCGATCTGGAAGTTAAACCGACCAAATTGATAAAAGGGCAAGGACTGGCCAAACTCTTAGCTGAGTCAAATTTCAGAGCCCTTGATATCAATTGCCTGTAGGAAGGCGACGGAGACACAAACCTAAACGAGCTGGATGAGCAAACAGACCCAAACAAGATCGAAGAGAAGTTCATATTGTCAGGCTGGTATAGAGACATACTTTTTTACTTGTTGAACCTAAAATGCCCAAATGAACTATCACCATCTAAATGCAGAACTTTAAAACTCCATGCAGTTAAATATTGTATCGCCGAAAGTCAGCTATATTGGAAGGATCCACTCAGTTTCCTGTTAGTCTGTTTAGTCGAATCGGAAACTCAGCAGGTTATAGATGAATTTCATGAGGGAGTCTGTGGGGGGCATCACGCATGGAGAGCTACATCTTACAATATCTTGAGGGCTAGGTACTACTAGCCAAAAGTCTTTTCGGACATTAATGCCAAAGTGCGTGCCTGCAACCCTTGTCAACTATTCGCAGGTAAACAGAAGCTCGCAACACTGCCTCTAGTTCCAGTCAAAGCTGAAGCCCTATTTCAACAATGGGGTCTAGACTTCATAGGCGATATTAATCCCCATTCCAGTGCTCAACACAAGTGGATCTTAATAGCTACAGATTATTTTACTAAATGGGTGGAAGCCATTCCAACCAAAAGGGAAACATACTCGGTGGTAATCGATTTCTTGGAGGACAATATTTTGTCAAGATTCGGTTGTCCCCGAAAGATAGTTACTGACAATGCCCAGGCCTTTAAATATATGGCTATGATCGGCTTCTGTCAAAAGTATAACATCGTTCTTGGCCATTCCATAGCATATTACCCCAAGGGGAATGGATTGGCCGAGTCATCTAACAAGATCCTGGTAAATATAATCAAGAAAGTATTGGATGAAAATAAAAGGTCATGGCATGTGCACTTAAAATACGCATTATGGGCAAACCGCATCAGCACTAAAAGGTCTATCGGCATTTCTCCTTTTCAAATGGTCTATGGGACAGATGTTGTTCTACCTATAAACCTAGCGCTACCAGTGATGAAGTTATGGTAGGATCAAAATGAAGAACCCAATCACGTAACCAGGAGAATAAATCAGTTGATTGAGGTTCAACAACATAGAGTCAAAGTTGATGAAAAGATGCAGAAGTACCAAGATGACATGAAAGCATTGTTCGACCACAAAGAAAAGGACAGAGAATTCCTTCCAGGTGATTTAGTGCTAATATGGGATGCAATAAAGGAGGAAGCAGCGAAGCATAGTAAATTTGACCACCTCTGGTATGGACCATTCAGGGTCTTGGCTCCGGAAGGAAAAAAATATTTCCTTCTGGAAAATATAGATGGAGAATTCCTCAACGCCCTTGTCAATGGGTAGTATCTAAAACATTACATGACATAACAATCGCCAGATCAAAAAAAAAAAAATTGTACATATATGTATTTTCATTTAAACATTTCTTTTGATTTGCTTTTTTCGTTCATGAACTTTCGACACATTTCGAATAAGATTCATATTTTCTTTTTACAGGATTCCAGCTGCATACGAAACAAGTAGAAAAAGTGATCTAAAAGTCAGTGTCAGAAATAAATCGGCATAAACAGGTGATACCTAAAGTAGTTTCATATTGCACAAAGAAAGTGAAAGGAAAAGGTAAAGATGAGATTTCTCAAAAGACATGTTATTAAAGAATGTTAAAGAAAACCAAGGTAACGCCATTCAAACTGCAATATTAGTTGAACTGATAGATAACAGAGTTGTTTCTTGGTTGGATAATCTTAAAAAAAAAAAATTACAATTTAAACGATTCACCCAATCCAAAAAAACAGTGAATCAAAGTAAATTATCCCCGAAAACATCTACAAGAGACAGTTTTGAATTGTTTGACCTCTGTATTTTCAGTCAGTAAGTCACTACCTGGAATCCTTTCTATCTTCGTGTTTAACTTTTAAAAAGTCACCATTTTTCCTTTTCATTTACAAAGGGATAAAAGTTTTTCGTTTCCACCTCGTGAGCTTCAAAGAAGATTGTGGAAAGAAAGTGGGTCTTCACAACTACTTGATCCCCTGCCGAGCGAAGGAATGTTTAGAGTGATCCTAACTTTCATAGGTTTTTCAACGGCATCGGAGGATTGAAGCTTGCTCAAATGGAATGCCCTTAAAAAGTTATTTTCCTTTTTCTCCCTAAGAACGAAGATGTTTTGAAGGTCAAGGGAAGGTTGGTACAGAGTAATCAAAGTAAGTTGACAAACCTATAATGCAAAATATTACACAGATATCAGCCCTGGTACAAACTGATTGCCCCCATCTTCGCGCTCTAAAAAGAAAATTATAAGACAGGTGGTGAAAGGAAATTCAGAAATGATTTCTCCCACCTAGTCTGAGAGACGATGAAAGGAAATTCAGTAATGATTGTCCTCGTCTCAACATTTAAATGCATAAATATATTCCAAAGTGGTGAAAGGAAATTCAGTAAAAAGGGGCTAGATAAATTCACCGGGTTACTGAACAGGCTCACTGGCAGTGAAGCAATGTCTGAGATATCTGTAAGGCTGTTATACATGAATATCACTCTACTCTGGTAACCAATGATTTTTAAAGCCTGATCCACATCCCAAATTCAGACGAGACTCCCCAATTAAAAACATATAATCTTATTCTTTTGGTGCAAGTCGATAATCGCAAGATCCGTTGGGTCTCCTAGGACCGTTTCGATTGTCTTAAAACACACCTAAATTTAGTAGCGGGAAAGGGAAAATTGTGAAAGGGACTACAACTATGTTTAAAAAGAGTATCTGATTTTGTAAAAGATTTTCAAGGTAAAGAACGAAGTCCTTTTCCCCCTTCGATACCCTCTTCTCGGGAATATTTTCACCTGATTGAGCTTTTGACTCCATTTACCAAATATTGGCACGTGGTCTACTATTCTTCCCGCCTCACAGGAAGGTGGGATCCCTAGTTGGAGCCTATGTTGGAGCCACCCCTATTTTTCTAGCCCGTCACAAATTTCATTCTTAATGCTTGATGTCTAAAAAATGGTTTTCATTTTTTCCTTATAAGATATCGAGATCTCTAAAGCTTTATCACGCGAGCAGCGATGATTATTCTACTCTCAAAAAAAGTCCTACCTTTCGTAAAAAAAATTCCTCTTTTTGTTCTACTTCGGGATCTCGTAAGTCGGATACTATAACTCATGTAGTTCACACGTCCCGAGTCATGAAACAGCGAAATCATTTTAACTTTTAACTCAAGACAGTAACGAGGGTAAATTTTTCCCTAACTAATGATTAAACGTCGTCGGGGTTTCACGCCTAGGCGTTCACTAAACCCAAAAATTTATTGTCATAGCCCCGATAGCCGAGAACATGAGATCCTTATTTGAGTAACTCATGTCAAGGTTAAGGGTAAAATCTAAACCATGGTAAAATATTCTCACGAAATTTCTCCACTCGGCGCTATCCTTTTCGAAATTTTCACTGTCTAAACCCTGACTCGCGAAATCACGATGCAGTTATAACATAATTAATTGATCACTTAATCCAAGATTAGCTTCCTTTTTAACTAAGTCATGTTGCCGCGATCTCGCGGTTTCGCAACTCGGCATGTAAATCTTCCAGAAACTTATCTTCGAAGCTCCGAGTCGCGATATGGCGAATATAATGATTATAAAATTAACTGAGCCCCTAATCATGATTTTGTTTTTATTAACCAAAATCGGTCATCGCAGTCTCGGGTGTTAGAGGTTCAAAATGTTTAAGTAAAATCCCTGATATAACGAGTATCGAAACATTGTTAACAGTGGTAAAACCGGATTAATTAAGCTAAATCAATGAATATCTCGTGCTTTGATGTCTGCATGATTTACGAGGTAGCCTTTTTCATCCATATGCCAACTGAGATTATAAAACCGCCAAAATTTATGACATTAATGAGGAAATAGGGCAAATTGACGGATATAAGATTGGATTTTTATGGAAAATTTTATTTCTAAAGATGATTTGACAGAATTGTTCTGAAAGCTATCGAGTTTTTTGAGTGTATATAAGAGTTGTGGTTCATTATAACAAATGAATTTTCATAGTACGCAGAGCACATCACCTCTGAGTAAACTGACTTCTGTATGTATACGCAGTTCTATCGCAGAAGAGCTAAAACGCAAGCTTCAACCATGGCTATGTGAAAATCATCAAAGGCGAATATTGAGGTTTCGGGACAGGGCTCAGACAATGTCTCTGATACTTCGCCCCGAAGTATCAACTCCATCTCGAATTGGTCATATGTTTCAGATATTCTGCAAGCAAAATTGGTGGATTATTCAGACGACTCCAATGACAACGAAAAACATGATATAACCACCAAGTACAAAATAGTCATCCAATCCGGAATGCACAGAGTAGCAGCCAGGCCATGGTTGCTTCCATATTATGATATGGTCCGATGGGCATTAGACCATGTAGACATACCGACCCGAACCATCATGAACGAGCAGAAAGTCACCATCGAGACTTTCAGGCCAGAACATCTGCAAACCATGTATAAGTTGCCCACGACGTCCGACCACACATATGGCGCTGAATTCTTAGACGAGTTCAAGGAGAAGGAATGCGTACAGTATGATAAAACCATGTCAATTTTAATAAAAGATTGGGTTTCTAACATCACGAAGTTCAAGGCTAATAGCCACGACATATATTCAATCGCTTCTTTAGAACTGCAGTACAAATATGTAGCCATGATGACATGCAGGTTATTCAAAAAAGAGGATACCTCACATTTTTTCCTTGCATGGGTACCTCTAATTTTTCAGGTCGCCGAAGGCAGTTCCTTTGATTGGGCAAAGATGCTTTCCGATAGCTTTACCACTCGGGTCACAGAGTATCGGGTGCAGAAAGAAAATGGGAAGGCGTCTTCATTCTTCATGTCTGCATACATTATGGATGCAATTTGTTCTATGACACCATTTCCATTAATGAGCTGGAGTTGGACTCCAGCCGAAGACGAACCCATACATGTATATCATGGGAAAACAAAGTGGAAAATTTTGCGTATGAAATATTTAACTAGGTGATGGTGCCCCTGCATGTCGCTATTTTTGGTCACCCGCCACCCCGGATCTCAGACAACATAGTAATGAATCTGAGAAGCATAGAAGACTGGTATGTGGAAGTAGAATTTTTGTACCTCGGATTTTTTGGGGCTTCTGTTCCCCCGCATGCACTTCCATTGTTCATTTCCAACAAGCTAGCTTGTCATGAGGTTGCCCGACAAACGGTAATTGGCGGTGTAAGAAAATAACTTAAAGGGTACTCGAAAAAGGTATGGCCGTCTTTTCCTGTTCATTTGAATTCTTATTCTTTATTAGATTTCAGGCATGCCAAAGCCGAGGCGATAGCCCTGGAAGACCTAAATTTGGTCTCCATCGAATACAAGAAGCACGATCCGCAGAGGGTCGTGAGCAATCATTTGGCCAGTTGCGGGCTCAAGAGATTTGACCATGAGAATTCACCCTCGGATGATATTTTCCGAGGTGCAAGGTCCTATGTCGAAATTCTGTCTCGTATACAAACTTTAGCACCCGAGGAAAGAGCCGATGTTCTGAGGTTCCAGGAACATCGATGTAGTTATCTTCCCGCAGTGTTGCGAGGTGAGGGTCCAGGTACTTCGGAGACAAAACAGAAGGATGTCGAAGGTTCTAAGGATGCGACTCCCGACCAAGGAAAACACCAGGACAAGGGGGAGAAAACGAAGAGTCCAGAAGCAGAGAAAAAGACTCTAGACCCGCCGAAGAAGGAGAGTCCAGAAGCAGAGATAAAGACTCCCGACCCGCCAAAGAAGCAAAATATGGTCGCTACTCTGGGAAAATCCACGAAGCAGATCGGGGAACCTATCACATCAGTTAGCCCCTTGCAGGCGGAGCAGGGAAATATCGATGCGGTATGGATATTCAACGAAGAATTGAGGCCCATAAGGGTGGAAGAACTCCCTTCGAATGAGTTTTTCTTCGATAAGAAGAGAAAGGAAGTAGTAAAAAGGGAATTCTACCAGGAAGGAGAGTCAACTGCCAAGAAGTATAAAGTTATAACTGAGTGAAAGGACAAAAACAATGAGGAATTCACCACTGAAATAGCAGGGACACTAGGAGCATATGCCTCGACGAATCAATTTTCAGTCGGGCTCTTAAAAAACCAACTTAAAAGAAAAAATCGCCTCATTAGGACCCTTGAAGCCAGACTGGCCACAGCAACAAAGACTTCTAAAGATCAGGTGAGCGTAGGAATAGAGCAGGCCAAGTTGGCCGATAAAAACGAGATAGAGATGCTCAAAGCTAAACTCGATCAAGCACAGCTCATGGTCCGAGATGGTCGGATGCAAGCGAGCCAGCAAAGGGATTTGATCGAAGAGCTATAGGTTAGGGTGGAGATCACTGAGAACAGAATGATAAACATTGAGATGTTTAAATCCCAGGCGATCGAGATTCAGAGCAGAGTCTCTGCGGCACAAAGAAATTTGCTCGCCAAGGTAGAAGCGATCTGGGACAACTGTTTGCTAGTCAATCAGGTTTCCGAGAACTTATCTGCCAGAGAATGGGATGTCGGAGTAGCTCGGGTCACCTTCCAAGAGGCTATGATAGCCACGAACAACATGGTTTCGGTAGGTACTCCCAGGTTCACCATTTCAGAGAAAACCAGAGGAAACATTCTATTAAAGGAATGGGAGCATAACATCGCCGAAGGCAAGCAGCAAGCCAAAAAGATAACCAATTCCTTAGAGGAGGCCTTTAGTTCTATAGACGACGATCTGCTAGGCATTGACAGTGGAGGTAATTCCGAGACATTGATGCAAATGAATGTGGAAAAGATCTCTCTTGATCTGAAGGAAAAAGAAGAAAGAGATTCGACTGATATTTCTCAGATGACTATGGTAGACATAGTCCAAGTAGATAAATGCATGATTAAACCTAGCGCGCAATTATGCGCCATCGACATCATAGATGGATAGATGGAAGACAGACTGTAGCAATTAGCCCGAAAATGTTACTTCTTTGAAGCTAGATGTCAAGAGGAACCATCGCGGCTAATAGCTCAACTGGTTGAAAGGTGTGTCGCCTGTACTGAGCCCGCGTGAGGACAGACGTCTGGCACCAAGTGAAGACAGAGAAGAAGAAATGGAGTGATTTCTCTCCTCCTTGTCATAACCGAAATTTTTTTACTATTGAGATTCTATCTTATTTGTTGAATTGTATAAATATACCACAGAAAGAAATAAACAAGGATGGACCTTTTTGTGTCGATTGTAACAGAGTTTTTTACATTTGAGAGTTAATACAAAGAAAATCTGAAGATTCTCAATTCCGTCACGACTGTGTTACAAGTTTGTTTCCTTGTATCTCATATTTCGTTTCATTTCATATTCTTAACTGATGTGCTTCGTTATAATTTAGTACGACCACTACTATAGCAAATGAATTTTGGTTTTTTGTAATTGTTTGTTGTTTTTCCTCTGTACCAGCTATCAGCGGGTGTAAGACCAGTCCGCATTTTCGTAATTCTACACATATTCTCTGCTACATCGGTTATTTCCTTACAATTTTCCTCTTCTGTTTATATGTGAGATTCTCCCCTGATAGGAGCTTTACACCATAGACAGCTAAATGTTTTTCTCCCACCTCATACCTTTTATTAAAATATAATACAGTTACGGGAAAGAGCCTTTGATTTGCATCCCCATTTCATTCCTGAAACCGTAAATTCTCTTTTATACGACCAAATTGAGACAACATTTAATCTCTCTCTCAAGTTTTTCCTACTTTTACTGCTCCTCCATGACTGTCCCTATACCAACACAACCCAATATCGAACACGGATTATCGAACCAAACGCACATTGCCTTAAACCTTTTCGACACTATTCGTAAAACAACTACTAACCGGGTCGAACTTGAACGTTCCTAGGCATCCATTGAACAAGATATAACTATCCAGGAACAGTTGGAATCTAGACAATGCCAACGTAGAAATTTTCCCTAGTTTCCTTTGCCGAAGGTTGACATTTCTCCCTTCTCTACCTTTTACCCACTTTCATATGCCTAGACATTGTACTTCTAAGCTTTAAGTACAGACTCTAGAACAACACACATCACATAGATCCACTATTCTCCTACTACTCTTCTATATGGCCTAGACATCTATATATATATATATTACAAAATAGGCCTACACATGGGTAACCCATGGGCCGACATCCCATTCCTGTTACATGTTCCCATATCCCAAAAAGGGGCCCAAAAGAAGTTGTTAAGAACCAAATATCAATATAGCATAGAAAAACCTCAGAAAAAGTACTCAACGCCTTGAAAAAGAGATAATTTTAGATAATAAGCCTCTTTGAGGGGGCAACCTCCTTTTACCCCACTTAAATGTTCAAGTACAAGATGATTCAAAATTAAAATGTCTCCTTGGTATATATCGGAGACTAGGAGGTATAATTACAACTAATGGCCTAAAGCCGACATAAATAAAATATCATTACTAATATAATATGCCCTAATTAAGGGGTCATGAGCCAATATTAGGGATTAACATGCCCCTCCCCTTGAGATAATTGTTGTCCGCAATGCTTGAGTAACTCTGGATGCTTCTTTATAAAAGACTCATCTTCCCAAGTGGAATCTTCAGCTGGTAGTTTCCTCCATTTAATGAGATACCCTGAAATGGATCTATTCCTCATATGGAGAATTATTGTGTCAGTGATGGCTTCAGGCTCCAATATGATTTTTCCTTCCTCGTCAAGTTCTAGCAATATAGTTTGAACTGGGATCTTGTCGCCTATAACCTTCTTTATGCATGAAACATGGAAAATTGGGTGTACTCGTGAAGATGCAAGCAACTCCAATTTGTATGCCATAGTACCAATCTTTTGCAACACCATATAAGGGCCATAGTACTTTGGTGATAATTTATTATCCTTCTTGGCTTGCTTGAGAGACATTTTTTTGTATGGTTGTAGTCTTAAAAGCACCCAATCCCCTACTTCAAAACTTCTTTCACTATGATGTTGATCTGCTTGTTGTTTCATGTGATTTTGTGCCATGGTCAGTGTTGTTTTAGAGTCTGTACCTAAGGCTTAGAAAGTAAAGTGTCTAGGCATCAGAAAGTGAGTGAAGAGTAAGAAGGAGGAGAGCATCAACCTTCAGGAAAGGAAACTAAGGATGATTTCCAGGTTGTCGTTGTCGCGCTTCCAACTGTTCCTGGATGCTTATGCCCCGCTCAATTGCGGCCCATGAATGTTCAAGTTCTACCCGGGTGGTGGTTGTTTTAAGTATAATATTGAATGGATTTAAAGCGATATGGATTTGGTCTGATAAGTTGGGTTCAATATTAGGTTGTCTTACAATGGGGACAGTCATAGAGGAACAATAAATTAAAAGTGAATTCAAGGTTTTGTATGGTGTATCTATTTGATCTTATAAAAGAGAACTTTTGAATTCAATATCAAATATAAAATGAAAACCAAAGGCCTTTTTCAGTAACTGAGTTATATTTTAAATAAATGATGTGTGAAATATGAGAAAAACATTAAGTTTTCTATAAAGCAAGGCTCCTATCAAGGGAGAATCTCACCCTGTAAACATAAGAAGAAAATGAGATAAGAAGGAATCTAACAAAGCATAAAATATGACAATCCAAAAGGTTTACAGGTCTTGTACCTACTAATAGTCGATATAGAGGAAAAACTGTAAATGATATAGATGGCTAAAAATTGATCACCAAAGTAGAGGTTTTACTAAATTGCAATGAAACATTCATTAGATATATATAAGCGAAATGAAATTAAATATGAAATTACAGAGAAAACAAACTCATAACACAGTCTTGACGGAATCAGGAGTCTCAGGATTGCTTTGTATTAATTCTCAAAAAGGAGATAGTCTCTATTAAAATTGACCAAAAAGGTCCAGCCTCTGCTCTTTCTTCAAAATGTATATTTATACAAATTTCTATATTCTAGAATCTCAATCGTTCCAGAGGTTTTCAGTTACAACAAAGGAAATTAAACGTTTCAATTCTTTATCTCTGTCCTTGTTTGGTACCAGAAACCTGCCCCTTCACATGCTCTGTGCAAATGACGCACTTCTCCACTAGCTGGGATATCAACTTAGAAGGTTCGGATTGATTATTGGCCTTGAAAGTGTAACAATCCTTCACCAATTGTGGCAACTTTCCCTCCACCTATTGGTCTTTGGAGTTGATAGAACATAATTGTACACTCGGTTTAATTAGCCATTTATCTATTTGGACTATGTCCGTCTGGGTTATTTGTGATATTTAAGCCAATTCTCTTTCTTCATTTTCCTTGATCTTGAGAAGATGCTTGGCTATACTGATCTGGCCCAGTATTTCAGTGTTTCTTTCATCATCAGAACCCAACCAACTCCCATCTAGAAAACCGAAGGTTTCTTCACAAGATTTTCTTACCTCTTTAGCTTGTTGTCTACCTTCGGATATGTTATGCTCCCATTATTTCAACAAGATGTTACATCGGGTCTTCTCTGAGATAGGAAAACTGGAACTACTGCCTATTTCCCTTCTCGTCGTGGCTATAATAGCCTCCTGGAAAGCAACCCGAGCCGCCCTAGTGTCTTTTTCTCTAAGAGTGAGGTTTTTTGATACTTGATCAATGAGTTACCACTTGTTTTGAATCGTTTTCACCTTATCTGATCCAGGTGGATATCGGTGGCCACCCACCTTTTCCAAATGGCTCAAAACGGCTTTTTGGCAATTTTGGCAATTTACTATTTTTAACAGGTTTTAACTTCTGGGGCCATTTTGAGGGCTTAAATGAAGATTTTTTGAGATCGAGGTTCTCAATGATAGCCAAAGGCATGATTGAGCCCCAAAAATGAATCTCCTCGACGATACCTTTCCAACGAGCTATCACACGCCTAAAACGAAGATCGTATGCAAAAGTTACG
>JZKD02S1899494.1:2467811-2485292 GCA_000966675.3 Picea glauca
TCCAAAAACCTAACCCTAGGAGATGAAGCGCCAAAATTCATGTGGGCCCCGTTTGGGTAAGTTAGTACATTAACTTCCCAGGGTCGTAACTTTTGCATACGATCTCCGTTTTAGGCGTGTGATAGCTCGTTGGAAAGGTATCGTCGAGGAGATTCATTTTGGGGGATCAATCATGACTTTGGTTATGATTGAGAACCTCGATCTCGAAAAACCTTCATTTAGGCCCTCAAAATGGCCCTGGAAGTTAAAACCTGCTAAAAATAGTAAATTGCCAAAATTGCCAAAAAGTCATTTTGAGCCATTTGGAAAAGGTGGGTGGCCACTGATATGCACCTGGATCATTAGCAAGTAGATCTTGTTGAGTTGTCGAAACTCTTTTTCTGATTTCTATAGCTTGGGATTGAAATATCCCGACATCGATTACCTGGCTTTCAGTGAAGTCTAATTTGGCTTGTAGCTGCTCTATCAATTCTCCTTGCTGGCCTATCTATATTTGACTTGTCTGAGCCATTACCTGTGTCTGTTCAATATCGGCTTTGAGCCGCTCGATTTCCTTATGATCAGCTACTCTATCTTGTTCTAAACCTATATTCACCTGATCTTTGGCAGCAACCTCTGCTATAGCTAGTTTAGCCTCTAATGTTTTGATCAAACGATTTTTTCACTTCAGCTGATCCTTTAGGGTCCTGAATAAATATTGGTTGGATGTAGAAAAATCCCCTAATGTTCTTGTTATTTGAGTTGCAAATTCCTCCTTTTTCATAGCTCTCGCATCAATTAAAATTTTAGATTTCTTTGATACTGTACCTGCCTCTTGGTAAAGTTCTTGTTTTATGAAATCCTTTCTCTTCTTATCGAAGAAGAATTCATTCAGAGGTAGATATTCCACTGTTGTGGGCAATACTTCTTCGCCGAAAACCCAACCTACGTCTGGGACCCCCTTCATGGACTGTAGGGGTTAACAAAAACAATGGGATTGATGACCTGCTTAGATGATTTCCCTGGAGTAACAACTGAGGTTGGCTCGCTTGGAGGGTTGGAAGTCTCAACTTCCTGATTTGGGCCCCAACTTTTCTCTTTCTTGTCCTAGTGTTCTTCTTGTCTGGGTGTTGAATCTTTGGAGCCTTCATATTTCATTTGCTACACCTCTATGGTCATTGGATTCTCACCCCGTAATACTGGGGGAAGGCAGCTCTGCCGATGTTCTTGGAATTTGAAAACATCGGTCCTCTCTTCAGGAAACAGGGCTTGTATCTGAGCCAAAACCTCAGCATAAGATCTCGTGCCTCGGAAAATGTCATCATGAGGCGAATTCTCGTGCTCAAATATTTTAAGGCCACAACTAGCCAAGTGATTACTCAGGACCCTGTGTGGGTTGTGTTTCTTGAATTCAATGTGGACCAATTTAATATCTTCTAAGGCTACTGCCTCGGCCTTTGCATGCCCGAAATATAATAAAGAATATGTATTTAAATGAATGGGGAAAGGTGGCCATACCTTCTTTGAAAATACTTTAAGCTCTTTGCTTATGCCACCAATCATAGTTTGCTTGGCGATCTTGCGACAAGCCAGCCTATTGGCTATAAATAATGGTAGAGCATGCGAAGGGACAGAAGCGTCGAAATCCCTGATGTATGAAAATTATTCCTCCATGTACCAGTCGGCCACACTTCTCAAATTGGCCACGATGTTATCTGAGATCCTGGGCAGTGGATTATCGAAGATGGTGACATGCATTGGTACTGTTACCCAATTGAAAATTTCGTATATGAAATCTGAGGCCTTATCCTCCCAAAGATTTGAATGGTAGACATGGATAGGCTCAACATCTAATGGAGCCTAGCTCCAACTCATTAAGGGAAAAGGCATCATGAAATGCACAACGTCCATGATGTATGCAGACATAAAAAATGAAGCGGCCTTCCCGCTCGCCCTCTGCGTCCGATATTCTTTAATCCAACTAGTTAGACTATTTGACAACAGTTTGGTCCAATCGAAGGAAAAACGCTCTATGATTGTATGCATCAAAGGCACCCATGGGAGGAAAAAATGTGTGGTGTCTTCCCTCCCATACAATCTACAGGTCATCATTGCTATGTATTTGAATTTTGGTTCCAAAGAAGATATGGAATAAACTCCGTTGCTATCTGCCCTGAACTTTGCGAGGTGTGAGACCCAATCCTTGAACAAATCAGATAAGATTTTGTCATATTTCTCGCATTCCTTCTGTTTAAAATCCTCCAAAACTCGACATTGTATGTGAATTTCGACGTGGGTGGCAACTTGTACATTGCCTGTAAGTGTTCTGGTCTAAAGGTTCCAATAGTGACATTTTGCTCACTGATGATGGTTCTGGTCAGGATATCTACATGATCTAGTGCCCTTCGGATCATGTCATAGTAAGGAAGAAGACATGGCCTGGCCGCTACTTTATGCATCTCTTCTTGGACGAAAATCTTGTATTTGGTGGTCAAGTTGTCCGTCTTGTTGTCACTAGAATCATCTAACTAGTTCACCAAATAGGATTGTAGAACCTTGAAGATGTATGACTAGGTTCGGATAGAATCAATGCTTCGTTGTGAAGTATCAGAAACATTATCAGAGCCTTGTCCTGAAATCTCAGCACTTGCCTTGGACATTTTTCATGGGGCCATGACAGAGGATTGTGACTTAGCTCTCCTGTAATAAAAATGTGTATACATATAGAAATCAACTTGCTGAGAAAAAATTCTCTGTACAAAATAGAAATGAGCTTTATGAACAGAACAGAAAGAAAAAGATCTATAACTTCGACCATTTAAAACCTCGATGTCCTTATGAACAGAATGGTCAAATCATTTTTAGAGATAGATTTAGAAATAAAAACCATATCCTTACTTGTCACTTCGCCTCATTTCCAATTAATGCCATAAATTTCGATGACTCGTGACACAAGTTGGCACAAGGAACATTTAAATTTACCTCGTAGACTATGCATATTATTACTTGTATTAAACACTGATTAAACTGTCTTACCTTATTTAATCAGGATTTCTTAAACTTTAATCAACCTTTCGGCGTTCACCATATCGGGAGTTTTCACTCTAACCTTCCGAGCCCCTAAAACCCAAGATCGCAATGATGCAATATAGTTAAGCAAAAACGTAATCTGGATTAAGCGTTTGATTAATCATATTTAGTTAAAATCATGACTTCGCGACTTAGGAATTCGAAGGTAAAGTTCTCGGGAGGAGCGTATGCTGAGTCGCAAAATTCTGAGATCACAATGATGTGATCTAGTTAAGCCAGAAGGTAAATCAGGTTAAGTGTTTAATTAATTTATATTTAAATAATATCATGACTTCACAATTCGGGGCTTCGAAGGTATAGTTTTTAGGAGAGATGCATGCCGAGTTACGAAATCCCGACAGACTTTAACTATGGTTAAATTTATTCACCCCTGACACTAACCTGGGTAACTTGCGCGAATGTCTCACGACTTCGCCTATCGGAGTTGTGATGGTAAGACTTTTGGGGAGGACAAACGATGAGACGCAAAATACCAACAGTGCTTAACTAAGGTTTAAGGAACTTAACTCTCGGCGCTAACCTGGGTAAACTTTCAAGGTTACTTCGTGACTTCATGCATCGGGGCTTAAAAGCAGTGTGACTTGTAACTCCCAAAATGCAATATCCCAAGGTAAAGAAAAGTGAAAAATCTTGTTCATGGTTAAAAGGAAAAGGTATTAGGAGTAAAACAACCCTCGCCACTTTGTATATCGAGACTACTGATATTTTCAAAGGGTAAAGGTCACGAAGTAAAAGACAACTTAAATGACCAACCTTTGATTGAAAGAATTACGCTTAAAACTCATAAAAAAAGGCGGCTCCAACATAGGCTCCAACTAGGGATCCCATCTCCCTGCAAGATGGAAAGAACAGTAGACCACATGCCTGTATTGGGTAAATGGATTCATTGGTTTCACTTCTGCGAAACTCGCTTTAAGGAAAAGATAAACAAAGGGAAGAAGAGACTTTGTCTTTCACTTCTGAAAAGCTTTTCAACACTCAAATACGTCTTACACTCAGTTGTAGTCCCTTTCACGACTTTCTCTTTCTCTTTAATGAATTTATGTCTGCATTTAGGAGATCATAACAGTCCTAGGAAATCCAACAGATCTTGTGGCTTTTGGTTTGCATCAAACGAAGTTTATTACATGTTTTTAATCGGGGAGCCCTGTCTAAACTTAGGACGTAGATCCGGTTTCGAGAAAATTGATTACCAGAGTAGAGTGAGATTCATGTATAATAGCCTTATAGATATCTCAGATATTATTTCACTGCCAGCGAGCTTGTTCAGTACCCCGGTGAAGTTATCTGACCCTTTTTGTTGAATTTCCTTTCACCACTTCGAAAAATATTTATCCATTTAAATGTTGAAATGAGGGCAATCATTTCTGAATTTCTTTTCATCGTCTCTTAAGACTATATGTACAATTAAATATGACTTTCCTTTCGCCATCTGTCTTATAATTTACTTTTCAAAACACGAAGTGGGGGCAATCAGTTTGTATGAGGGGTGATATCTATGTAATATTTTTCAATGGAGGTCTGTCAACTTACTTTGATTACTCGGTACCAACCTTCCCTTAACTTTCACAACACCTTAGCCTGCAGGGAAAAAGGGGAAAAAATATTTCTATGGGTTTTCCTTCGAGCAAGCCTCAATCTTTCGAAACTATTGAAAACCCTAGAATAGTCAGGATCAACCTACACATAACTTTGTTTAGTAAGAGACTGAGGAGTTGTGAAGACCAACTTACTTACCAAAATATGCTTTACAGCTTTCAAAGTTAAAACATAATCTCTTCCCCCCTATGTATATAAACCCATAAAGATACTTGGATTTTTAAGAAGGTAAATATGAAGACCGAAAGAAAGGTGACGGACAAAGGTTTGTACACTGAGAAACAGGGGTCGGAAATTAAAACCGGCTTTTGAAAACCTTTTCCCAGAGATTCTTTACTTTTCTGTTTATTTTAACTACCACCTATCTTTATTTTAAGTTAAATTCTTATGACCCAGAGCAAGTAATTGTTCTTTTTAATAACAGTCAAGCGAAAACATTAGATTTATGGGACCGTTATGATGCTTTGGAGACATTTTCTTTCTTAAAGAACATAATTCTCAGGAGTTTGTACCTTTGCCTTACCATTTTAAAATAACTGAAAACCTTTTCTATCACCTGTTTTTGGCGAATTCAGTCTCTGATATATGACTTTCTGTTTTCTCCTTTCACTCATTTAGATCGCAAGTAAAAATCCTGTAAACATGAAGAGTGTCTTTTAAAAGAGTTGAATGTATTGAAAATTGCATATCTCTACTTCTACCAAATCACTGACCTAATTAATTTAAAGTGAAAATAAACTTACCTCAAAGAAATCATGAGATAGAAAGTAAATACAAACCGGTATATACAATGGAAATCTTTTGGGAACCAATTATTTGATGTAGTGTTTTAAATAACGCCCGTTAACAAGGGCGTTGAAGATTTTACTGTCTAGATTTTCTAATAAAAATGAATTTTTTCCTTCAGAAGCTGTGACTCTGAATGGTCCATACCAAATATGATCGAATTTACCGTGTTTCGCCAAATATTCCTTCCTAGCATCCCATCTCAAGACAAAATTGCTCGGGAGAAACTCTTTATCTTTTGTCTTACAGTTGAATAACGTTTTCATGTTGTCTTGGTATTTTTGCAACCTTTGGTCCACTTCGACCCTGTGTTGTTGTACTTAGATCAGCTAATTTATTCTCCTTGTGACATGGTTTGGTTCTTATTTCTCATCTTGCCACAGTTTCATTATGGGAAGTGCCAAGTTTATGGGTAATACCACGTCAGTCCGGTACACCATCTGGAAAGGAGAGGTGCCGATGGATTTTTTCATGCCTATCTGGTTCACCCATAATGCGTATTTTAAATGTACATGCCAAGATATTTTGTTCTCGTTCAACACTTTCTTAATTATATTAATCAGACTCTTGTTCAAAGACTCGACCAGTCCATTTCCTTGGGGATAATATGCAGTGGAATGGCTAAGCACGATATTGTATTTTTGGCAAAAACTGATCATAGCCATAGATTTAAAAGCCTAGGCGTTATCTGTGACTATCTTTCAGGGGAAGCCGAATCTAGATAAAATGTTTTCTTCTAGGAAATCTATTGCCACCGAATTTGTTTCCCTTCTAGTTGGAATAGCCTCCACCCATTTAGTGAAGTAATCTGTGGTGGTTAGGATCCATTTGTGTTGAGCGCTGGAATGGGGGTTAATTTCGCCTATAAAATCCAGTCCCCAGTGCTGAAAAGGAGCCTCTGTTTTGACCGATACTAATGGTAGCACCGGGAGTTTATGCTTGCCCACGAATAATTAGCAAGGGTTGCAAGCCCTAACTTTGGCATTGACATTCGAGAAAATTCTAGGCCAATAACACCCTGCCCTCAGGATTTTATAAGCTGTCGCTCTCCAAGCGTGATGTCCCCTGCACACTCCTTCGTGGAATTCGCTTATGACCTTCTCTGTTTCCAATTCAACCAAACACAACAACATGAAGCCAAGTGGGTCCTTCCAATATAATTGATTCTAGGATATACAGTATTTGATCGCCTGCAGTTTTAGCGTTCTGGCTTTGGATGGGGATAAATCACTTGGGAATTTCAAAGTCAGTAGGTAGGATACTATGTTTTTGTACCAATTATAGGATGTAAACTTTTCTTCGATTTTGACTTCACTTGTTTGGTCATAGAGCTCATTCATATCCTCATATTCTTCACATCCCTGTATGTTATTTATGCCGAGGTCTCTGAAATTTGATTCAGCTAAGAGTTTATCCAAACCTTGACCCTTTACTAGTTTCGTCGGCTTTATCTCCAGATCAAATTCTTGAATTTTAGCCAGCCACCATCCCCTTTTGCCATCACTGTCAGGCTGAACTAAAATGTCTTTTACAGAGCTAGTAGGTACATAGGCGATTATCTTGGAATGCAATACATAAGTTCTGAAAGCTTTTAATGCCTTTACCATAGCATATGCTTGTTTTTCCATTATATCATATTTGAGTTCCGCGTCTCTGAGACTTTTGCTGAAAAAATCTATCGGTTGTTCGAAACCTTCCTCATTTTTCTGGAGGAGCACCGTGTCAATTGTATGCTCGGAGGTGAATGAGAAAATCCTTTAGATAGTCAGGGCTTGCCAGTACAGGTGCCTCGCTTATAACCTTCTTGATACATGCAAATGATTCTTTGGCCTTTGCTGTCCATTTCACTTCGTTGTTTTTCTTTAACATACCTGTGATCAATTTCAGCAAAGTTTGGGATAAACCTCCTCAAAAAATTTATCTTTCCTAAGAACGACTGAATTTCCTTTACATTTCTAGGAATATTTATTGTGTCTATAGCTTGAAACCTGCTAGGATCAATTTTAATTCCGTCTCAGGACACAATATGGCCTAGGAGTTTACCTTATCGCATGGTGAAGTGAGACTTTTTGGGTTTAAAGATAGACCAAACCTGCGGCATTTTTTGAAAGTCTGTTTGATATGTATTAAATGATCTTCGTCAGACTTAGAAAAAATGGTTAGATCATTGAGATAGATAACCATAAACTTGTCTCTTTCGCCAACGAAAGAGATATCCATAGCACGTTGGAAGGTGGCACCTGCATTCATTAGACCGAAAGGCATTTTATCATACATAAATGTACCCCAGGGTGTAGTGAAGGTTGTTTTTTCTTTATCTTGTTCATTTACAAAAATTTGATTGTACCCAAAGAAACCATCGATCATTGACATCCTATTTTCCCCAACTACCTTTTCTAAAACATGATCCATTTTAGGTAGAGGGTAGTTGTCTTTGAGGGAAGATTTATTTAGATTTCTGAAATCCACACTCAATCTAATCTCCCCACTCTTTTTTCTAACCGAGACCAGGTTTGCTACACAATCAGAGTATCTCAGTGGTACTATTATTTTCACATCTAAAAGCTTTTTAACTTCCCTTTCGACTACGGGTAATAAGATAGGGTTGATTTGTCTAAGTTTTTGTCTAAAGGGTTTGACATCAGGCTTCAGAGGTATCTTGTGTTCGATCACAGTAGTGTCGTAGGTTCTAAGCTCTTCGTAAGACCAAGTGAAAACATATTTATATCGTGCAAGCAAATCTTTATACTTGTTTTTTACCTCAGGAGGAAGGTACTTTGATATTTTCACCATCTTAGGCTCCTCTTTTGTCCCTACATAACAATCTTCAACCTCTTCTAGTTGGGGTTGCATAGTGGATTTTAAGAGCATGTCATTTTGATCGAAAAGTCTCTCCAGGGGAATTAGTCCCTTTGGAATCTGATTATTTTTTAAAACTAACCTGCGATGGTTTGCAATTTTTTCTCGAGACTCCTGAGGTTCTTCTCCTTCTTGCATGATCCATGTGTCATCATTTTGATTCTCTTGATGAATGTGAGTTTCAAAGAAGTTACCTACTACTTCGAGGAACTTCCTGATCTATTCGTCATCCTCGAAAACCTGTCAGTGTTGTATGGTGTTCGGGATGGATGGTCTGTGCCTTACCTCTATGTGGTATTTTAATTTAAAAGTTGTAGGGGGAGCGAATGTCAAGGATGCCTTGGCTAACGAATCGGCCTGCAAATTTTTGGCTCGTGGGATGAAGTGGATATTTACAGATGAGAAGAAATTTTCCATTAGATCCCAGGCACAATTTCTATACTATCTCAATCTCGGGTGTTTGGCTTGGTATTGTCGATTCATCTGTTTGACTATCAACTCTGTGTCTCCATATACTTCCAGGTTCTTTATGTTCATCTTCCTGGCAGCTTCTAATCCTAATACTAAGGCTTCATACTCACATGCACTGTTGGTGTAGTCTATATCTCATTGAATCCTGTAAGAGAAAGGGACAACAAATTTATTTTCAGGTGCCACAAAAAGTACCCCTGCACCTGCTCCTTCACATGACAGGGCACCGTCAAAAAACATTTTCCATCTATGTAATTTTCTTCTGTGCAGCTATCTATACTATCATCAAAAGACAAAATACAATTTCCTAGATCTTGATCAGCAATGTAAACATGAAAATTGTTAGGATTCTGAGGATTGCTCACTGTATAGGATAACCTCATTTCCTTGTATAACCGAGTAAGTTGCCCACCAAATATAGGAATTGTGGCATAATTCATGTCCAGTTGGAGGGACCCCCCAAGTTTGGCTTCCCACGACCTTGATAGCTGTAATCCATACTTTTGGGGGATATCAACAGTAACTACATCCATCAGGATGCTTTTGATTGGGACCTATGCAAGGGTGACTACTAAATCTTTTATCATACCCATGCACTTAACTCTTCTCGAATCGAAAGAGTAGAGATCTCCGTAAGGCCTGGTGATCTTGAGGCCTAGTCTATCCATAATAGTTTTGGGCATCACATTATGTGAAGCTCCAAAATCTAGCATGTAGTTATGTAGCAGTCGATCATGCACATTTAGGGTGATATAGAAAGGATTGATGGTGTCTCTGGCACCCTCGAAATGTGGACCAAAAGTGATATTGGGCTTATCATCTTCCAAATTTATCACGTCCGATTGAATTTCTTGATCTAAACAACCTATCACTTTGGTTATCTTCTTTCGATATGCAGGATTCTTCGCTAATTCAACCAGAGGGATTGGTATTTTGATCCTATTTATCTCATTTTCAAAACTAAAACCACCACTACCTTTGTCTGTTTCTCTGGTTGAAACCTCGGGTTCTTTCTTATCCAACTTATTTGTCTGAGCTGATTTATTACTCGTGAGTTTATTTACTGGTGTGCATGTCTTAGCTATCTTGATTTCCCCTGTTTGGGTCTCAACCTCCTTCGTTTTAGGATCCAACAAGTCTGCCCCTTTCTTTTTGTTATTAGATGTATCAATCTCTTTCAGGGTGGGCTCGTATGCTTCACCTCTGGGGAGAATTTTCTTGGGTTTAAAAGTCAACGTAGGTTTTCTTTTAGACCTCAAGTTATACCTCGGTTGGACCTCAACCATTATAGAATCAGTCATTTCTTGACATACAGCGAAATCAATGTTGTTTATATCATCATCTTCATTTGATGGTTGCGGTGTGTTTAAATACTTCTCGTAATCTTCTTTAGTTACATAAGGCTGAGTGCACTCGTCAACCAAATTTGTCACATCTTCTTCCAGGCCCTCGAAATATTCCAGGTCATTTCCTCCTATAAAATTTTCATTTTTTAAAGGGGTTTGAATTTTCTTGTCTTCATTTTTAATCTGCCTTTGTTGATTTTGAGGGTTGGGGTTTCTTCTGAATTCTCTTTTAATGAAAGGATTAGCCTTGGATTGATCTATCTCCATTCTGGAAATATTATTCGACAACTCTTTAATTATCCTAGCCATATCATCCATTTTGTTGTCTGTCGATCTATTAGACTCTGAGGGTCCCGCTTGTTCCCTAAAACGTATGGTTTCTCGGTTTCCCATTTCTACCTTATCTTTCAACTTGCCAGAGGCCATCATGTTAGATTTGATTTCCACAACATCATCCTACATTCGAGTTAAGGTAGCCCCCTGCCTTTCTCTTAAGATAAGGGCGAAATCGGGTTCGAAAGCTCCCATGAAGGTTACTTTGGCTGCAGGTTGGGATGGTTTAACTTCGGCTGGGATCTTATTATACAGCTTGTTAAATCTTTGAATAAATTCCATAACTATTTTCGAATTCTTTTTCTTTAAAGATCCGAACTCGATCAAATAATATAAGTGGTCTTTCCTTTTTCCCCATTATCTGAGGAAGGAGGCTTCTAGGGAATCGTAGGATAATATCGATCCTGCGGGTAGGCTTCGAAACCAGGTTCGTACCTGTCCTTCGAAAGTTTGAACAAACAACCTCGAATACACGTCTTCATGCTCGAGACCTAGGATATCTGTGAACTGATCAAAGAAGTTTATATGTTTGGTTGTGGTCAAGTCTCCTTCCCCTGTAAACTTTGGTAAGTTCTTTATATAATTTTCAGGAAGGTCATGAAGAGGGACGGGTAGGACCAAAGGTGCATATCCTATAGCCACTTTAGCGAAAACTCTAGGAGGCGAAGGAGGCCCTTGGCTTCCCATTCCTCCTCCTGGAGCCCCTCCACCTCCTAAAACCCCTCCTCCTCCTCCTCTAGTAGCTGCCATTGGTACTACTGGATAGGGAGACAGGGTATTATATAGAGGGTTCTAGAACACTAAAAGCGAATCTTTATCTTCTTCATGAGATGAGAAAAACAAAGATGGGTGATAATGGATGCAAGGACTTGGCTCTTCAGACTTGCAAGAAATGTAATCAGGGGAACCTGTGGGCATGAAATCCGAGTGTATGGTATACTCTTCGAGACTCGGCGAGGTCGTGAAATCTAAATGCAGAGTCAGTGGGATATCGACCACCGATAAATTCACTATGGGGTTTCTACCTTTGTGTACGATAGAGGTTTTCATATGGATTTCACTTTTAACCATAGAGCTAGCTAAAAAAGAATTGATGGTTTCAGGAGGGGGACTGTGTGAAGTTGAAGGTTAAAAAAAAGTCTTGGTTTTGGGTTGTGGGTTCTTAAGCTGATAGACTACACTAGTTGGCTTAAGGGAACCTTTAGTTTTCAGTATTTGTTCAGGATCTGAAACAGGCGTGGTCTGTTTTCTCTCTGGGTTTTGTCTGGTATTCCTTCGACCAAATGCCAGCTTACTTATAGGTGGAGTCACCAAGTGAAAGATAAGAAAATCCTTTAGAAGGTGCTCACTCTTTGTTCACTATCAAAGGGTGAAACTTGGAAAATATATCATTCTTCCCAGGGAAAAGCTTTCATAACTTCGTCCCCAGCAATGATGCCAAAAAGATGTTGTTCTAGAGTATGTACCTAAGGCTTAGAAAGTATAGTGTCTAGGCATCTGAAAGTGAGTGAAGAGTAAGAATGAGGAGAGAATCAACCTTTGGGAAAGGACGTTGAGGCTGATTTCCAGGTTGTTTCTCTCGTGCTTCCAACTGTTCCTGGATGCTTATGTCTCATTCAATTGAGGCCCATGAACATTCAAGTTCTACCCAGGTGGTGGTTTTTTTAAGTATAATATCGAAGATATTTAAAGCGATATGGGTTTGGTCTGATAAGCCAGGCTCAATATTAGGTTCTCTTACAACGGGGACAGTCATAGAGGAACAACAAATTAAAAGTGAATTCAAGGTTTTTTATGCTGTATCTATTTGATCTTATAAAAGAGAACTTCTGAATTCAATATCAAAGATAAAATGCAAACCAAAGGCCTTTTTCCATAACCGAGTTATATTTTAAATAAATGATGTTTGAAATATGAGAAAAACATTAAGCTGTCTATAAAGCAAGGCTCCTATCAAGGGATAATCTCACCCTGTAAACAGAAGAAGAAAATAAGATAAGGAATCTGACGAAGCATAAAATATGACAATCCAAAAGGTTCACAGTTCTTGTACCTACTAATAGCCAATACAGAGGAAAACCTGTAAATGATATAGATGGATAAAAATTGATCACGGTTTTACTAAATTGCAATGAAACATTCATCAGACATATATAAGCAAAATGAAATTAAATACAAAACTACAGAGAAAACAAACTCATAACACAGTCTTGACTAAATCAGGAGTCTCCGGATTGCTTTGTATTAATTCTCAAAAAGGAGATAGTATTAAAATTGACCAAAAAGGTCCAGCCTCTGTTCTTTCTTCGAAATGTATATTTATACAAATTTCTATATTCTAGAATCTCAATCGTTCCAAAGGTTTTCAGTTACAACAAAGGAGATTAAATGTTTCAATTATTTGTCTCTGTCCTTATTTGGTACCATAAACCTGCCTCTTCGCATGCTCTGTGCAAATGACGCACTTCTCCACCAACTGGGATATCAACTTAGAAGGTTCTGCTTGATTATTGGCCTCGAAAGTGTAACAATCCTTCACCAATTGTGGCAACTTTCCCTCCACCTGTTGGTCTTTGGCGCTGATAGAACATAATTGTACACTTGGTTTAATTAGCCATTTATCTATTTGGGCTATGTCCGTCTGGGTTATTTGTGATATTTCAGCCAATTCTCTTTCTTCATTTTCCTTGATCTTGAGAAGATGCTTGGTTGTATTGATCTAGCCCAGTATTTCAGTGTTGCTTTCATCATTGGAACCCAACCAACTCCCATCTAGAAAACCAAAGGTTTTTTCACAAGATTTTCTTACCTCTTTAGCTTGTTGTCTGCCTTCGGATATGTTACACTACCATTCTTTCAACAAGATGTTACCTTGGGTCTAATCTGAGATAGGAAACCTGGAACTAATGCCTATTTCCCTTGGAACTACTGCCTATTTCCCTTCTCATCATGGCTATAATAGCCTCCTAGAAAGCAACCCGAGCCACCCCAGCATATTTTTCTCTGAGTGAGGTTTTCTGATACTCGATCAATGAGTTGGCAGTGGTTTTGAATCGTTTCCATCTTAGCAAGTAGACCTTGTTGAGCTGTCGACACTCTTTTTCTGATTTCTATAGCTTGGGATTGAAATATCCCGATATCGATTACCTGGATTTTGGTGAAGTCTAATTTGGCTTGTAGCTTCTCTATCAATTCTCCTTGTTGGCCTATCTGTATCTAACTTTTCTAAGCCATCATCTGTGTCTATTCGAGATTGGCTTTGAGCCGCTTGATTTTCTTTTGATCGGCTACTCTAGCTTGTTCTAAACCTGTATTCGCCTGATCTTTGGCAGTGGCCTCTACTGTAGCTAGTTTAGCCTCTAATGTTTCGATCAAATGATTTTTTCACTTCAGCTGATCCTTTAGGGTCCCGAATGAATATTGGTTGGCTGTAGCGAAAGCCCCTAATTTTCCTGCTATTTGAGTTGCAAATTCCTCCTTTTTCATAGCTCTCCCATCAATTAAAATTTTAAATTTCTTTGATATTGTACCTGACTCTTGGTAAAGTTCTTGTTTCATGACAGCCTTTCTCTTCTTATCGAAGAAGAATTCATTCGGAGGTAGCTCTTCCACTGTTATGGGCATTAATTCTTCACCGAAAACCCAACCTACGTTTGGGACCCCCTTTGTGGACTGTAGGGGGGTAACATAAACGATGGGATTACCAACCTGATTAGATGATTTCCCTGGAGTAACAACCGAGGTTGGATCGCTTGGAGGGTTGGAAGTCTTGGCTTCTTGATTCGGGGCCCCAGTTTTCTCTTTCTTGTCCTGGTGTTCTTCTTGGCCAGGTTCTGAATCTTTAGAGCCTTTGGCTTCCATTTGCTACACCTCTATGGTCGTTGGATTCTCACCCCGTAATACTGGGAGAAGGCAACTTCGTTGATGTTCTTGCAATTTGAAAACATCAGCCCTCTATTCGGGTGACAGGGCTTGTATCCAATCCAAAACCTCAGCATAAGATCTCGTGCATCGAAAAATGTCATCATGAGGCGAATTCTCGTGCTCAAATCTTTTAAGGCCACAACTAGCCAAGTGATTACTCACGACCCTGTGTGGGTCGTGTTTTTTGAATTCAATGTGGACCAATTTAATATCTTCTAAGGTTGATGCCTCGGCCTTTTCATGCCCAAAATCTAATAAAGAATAGGTATTTAAATGAATGGGGAAAGGTGGCCATACCTTCTTTGAAAATCCTTTAAGCTCTATGCTTATGCCACCAATCACGGTTTGCCTGGCGATCTTGTTACAAGCTAGCCTATCGGGTATAAATAATGGTAGAGCATGCAGAGGGACAGAAGCGCCGAAAACCCTAATGTATGAAAATTCTTCCTCCACATACCAGTCGGCCACACTGCTCAAATTGGCCACGATGCTATCTGAGATCCTGGGCGGTGGATTACCAAAGATGGTGACATGCATCGATACCGTTACCCAATTGAAAATTTTGTATATGAAATCTGAGGCCTTATCCTCCCAGAGCTTTGAATGGTAGATATGGATAGGCTCAACATCTGATGGAGCCCAAATCCATCTCATTAAGGGAAAAGGAGTCATGAAACACAATGTCCATGATGTATGCGGACATAAAAAGTGAAGCGGCCTTCCCGCTAGCCGTCTGCATCTGATATTTTGTAATCCGACTAGTTAGACTATCTGACAACAGTTTGGCCCAGTCGAAGGAACAACCTTCCGCGACTGTATGCATCAAAGGCACCCATGGGAGGAAAAAATGTGTGGTGTCTTCCCTCCCATACAATCTACAGGTCATCATTGCTATGTATTTGAACTGTGGTTCCAAAGAAGATATGGAATAAACTCCGTTGCTATCTGCCCTAAACTTTGTGGGGTGTGAGACCCAATCCTTGATCAAATCAGATAAGTTGTTGTCGTATTGCTCGCATTCCTTTTGTTTAAAATCCTCCAGAAACTTAGCATTGTATGTGAAGTTCGATGTGGGTGGAAACTTGTACATCACCTATAAGTGTTATGGTCTAAAGGTCCCAATAGTGACCTTTTTCTCCCTGATGATGGTTCTGGTCGGGATATCTACATGATCTAGTGCCCATCAGATCATGTCATAGTAAGGAAGAAGACGTGGCTTGGCCGCTACTTTATGCATCTCTGCTTGGACGACAATCTTGTATTTGGTGGTCAAGTCATCCTTCTCATTGTCACTAGAATCATCTAAACAGTTCACCAAATCAGATTGCAGAACTTCGGAGATGTATGACCAGGTTCAGACAGAATCAATGCTTCGTGGTGAAGTATCAGAAACATTATTAGAGTCTTGTCATGAAATCTCAGCACTTGCCTTGGACACTTTTCGTGGGGCCATGACAGAGGATTGTGACTTAGCTCTCCTGTAATAAAAGTGTGTATACATACAGAAATCAGCTTGCTAAGAAAAACTTCTCTACACAAAATAGAAATGAGCTTTATGAACAAAACATAAAGAAAAATATCTATATCTTTGACCATTTAAAACCTCGACGTCCTTATGAATAGAACGGTCAAATCATTTTTAGAGATAGATTTAGCAATAAAAAACATATCCTTACTTGTCGCTTCACCTCATTTCCAATTAATGCCATAAATTTCGATGGTTTGTGACACAAGTTGGTGCAAGGAACATTTAAATTTATCTCGTAGACTATGCATATTATTACTTATATTAAACACTGATTAAACTGGCTTAGCTTCTTTAATCAATATTTCTTAAACTTTAATCAACCTTTTGGCATTCGTCACATTGGGAGTTTTCATTCTAACCTTCCGAGCCACTAAAACTCGAGATCGCGATGATGCGTCTAGTTAGGCGAAAACATAATCTTGATTGAGCATTTGATTAATCATGTTTAGTTAAAATCACGACTTCGCGACTCAAGACTTCGAAGGTAAAGTTCTCGGGAGGAGCGTATGCTGAGTCGCGAAATTCCAAGATCACGATGATGTGATCTAGTTAAGCCAGAAGGTAAACCGGGTTAAGTGTTTAATAAATTTATATTTAAGTAATATCGTGACTTCGTGATTCGGGGCTTCGAAGGTATAGTTTTTGGGAGAGATGCATGCCGAGTTATGAAATCCCGATATACTTTAACTATGGTTAAATTTATTCACCCCTGACACTAACTCGGGTAACTTGCGCGAACGTCTCGCAACTTCGCCTATCAGAGTTGTGACGGTGAGACTTTTGGGGAGGGCAAACGCCAAGACGCGAAATACCGATAGCGCTTAACTAAGGTTTAAGGAACTTTACTCTCGGCACTAACCTAGGTAAACTTTCAAGGTTACTTCGCGACTTCGTGCATCGGGGATTAAAAACAGTGTGACTTGTAACTCCCAAAATGCGATATCCCGAGGTAAATAAAAGTGAAAAAGATTGTTCATGGTTAAAAGGAAAAGGTATTAGGAGTACAACGACCCTCGCCACTTTGTATATCGGGAATACTGATATTTTCAAAGGGTAAAGGTCATGAAGTAAAAGACAACTTAAATGACCAACCTTTGATTGCAAGAATTACGCTTAAAACTAGTCAAAAAAGGCGGCTCCAACAATCAGGTTGTCATTTAAGATTTGGAGAACTTCTTTTTTATTCTCGATGTGATCTTCCACTGCTTGAACCTTATATTTTTTTTTTTAGAGAAGAAGTGATGGAAGGAGGGTTGTATCCATAAAGTGCCATAAATGGTGTTATTTTTGTTGTAGTATGAAAGGATGTGCCATACCACCATTCTGCCAAGGGTAACCATTTGAACCATTTTGTTTGTTTATCAGAGACAAAGCAACGAAGGTATCCTTCTAGACATTTGTTCACTATCTCATTTTATCCATAAGATTGAGGATGGTAGGATGAGCTATGCGCCAATTGAGTACCCAAACAAGAAAATAATTATGTCCAAAAATGTCCAGTGAAGATGGGATCTCTGTCACTTACAATAATCTTTGGGCTGCCATGTAGATTTTGAACTATCTCCA
>JZKD02S1899495.1:49639-60131 GCA_000966675.3 Picea glauca
AATTTTTCCTTCGGGGGCTTCAACCCCAAACCCCCGCTGGGGGCCCACTTGCCCCCAGACCCCGCAGAGGAGTACCCCCCCTCTGCACTGCCCCACGTGGAAGAGTGTACATACTTATGGGGTGTAATACTTCATGGGGTATAATCACGGCTAAAAGTAAAAGACCTCTAAATCATGAAGATAATCAGGCTCCACAACCAACATCTCCGACATTGGCAAGATTTGGTGTTTCTTCTATCCCAATATTGACTTTCTTTATCTTTATCGGTTGTCCAATGAATGGCAGTTCAACTCCTGGTCCGTCCACATCTCTCTGACCTTTTGTTTCTGTGATATTCACCTTCCTTGGGTCATCGTCTTCGTCGGCATTAATGTTGTAGAAGGTTTGCAGTTTCTGGAGGGCGCAGTCCATTCATCCTCTTCTTGCTCCAAAGGGAGGCCAAATGCCTCCTCAAATACTTTATGTCTCACCATCTATAGTACTTGATCTACAAAAGGAAATTCATTGTTAAACAAAAAGGTGGTTGTAAAATTATGGATCATACCTTCCCATTCTAAAGTGACAAGACGCAGCTCTGCTTGAAGGTACCAATTAATTGGGGTGGTATCCAGCGTATTGATGAATCTGTGTACCCATTGTTCTCTAGGAATGTCACTCCAGGCCTCTTCCTATCTTTGTACATGGTCCTTTGGGCAGCTTCGACCTGTGTACCATGCTTTGCAGCTTCCTTCTTATGCTGAGAATTGTGTTGTCATCAAAGTTTGGCATTGTGTCCAGTCTGTAATATTGCTTTTATGTGTTCCCCACCATCTCACTAGTGTGGCTTTCATGGCCTCATCCATTGCCAATAGCCTCTGTTGTGTTGGTACACTTGTCTCAAATTATGATAAGAATTTCTCTAAGGGGTTCAGCCCATCAAATGTGGGTAGATTACTCACTATTGTTCCAATCCAACGAAATTATCTGGTTAGCATAGCACATCTTCTTGTAGATACTTTGTACATCTATATCTGCCAGTTTTCCAGTGCTTCTTCTGAGTCGGATGAACATGCATTGTCACTTCGCCAACTCATATTTCCGTCAACTGTAGGGTTGATATAATCCTGTTGTTTGGCTGTTAATTTGTAGATTTTTTCCAATTCAAATGCATGGTCCTCTTCTCTGATAGGTTTTGTGTATCATGGACCTTCATCTGGGTCTACAGGTGGTGCAACGACCCCAAGGCCAGCTTTCTCAAATGTCATGCATCGTTTCTTTAAATCAACAACATCATAATTGTCAAAGGCCCAATCGATTCCTAACAATGCAGGCTAAGGGCAGCTATCATCAACAATTTCAATTACCTCAAAATATGCAAAGGTTCTTACTCCATCAATGTCCACTGGGACATGCTCTAATCATCCAAATGGGCTGACAGCTTGTTGATTAGCCATGAGAAGCCTGATAGGGGAATATGTCAGCTTGGGTTTTCCCATCAGTGCCCAAGTTTGCTTCGTCATGACATTGACTTCTGACCCTAATTTGAGGACCACATAGTCTATCTCATACTCTCCTATCTGAGCATTCAAGTGTAATTCTTTATTTGTCCTTCTCCTTTTTCCAATTTGGTGCACTGCTCTATTCAGTAAGGGGTCTATTTTTCCTAGTTCATATTGCTTGATTAAATCTTGTAAGTCTTGTACAACACCTTTATCTTGAATCAACTTAACACAAGTGTGTAGGAATTCCATGAGTTTGCTTACCTCTTTCCCTTCTATTGGTGATGCAGATGGATCAAATGTTGGAGGCATGTCGTATACTTTGATTTTTGGTTGTCTCTTTGATGAAGATCCTAGATTTACTTTGAACTATGTTCTTGCCTCCTCGAATATATGTCTTTCTTTCTTAGCATCGAAGGTTGGGGTCTTTTCTGTAGCTTTCCTGACTCCGTGGTCGTTTTCAGTCTTTCCTTGGGATACTTTGTCTTCGCCTGTAGCAGCGCCTCCTCAAGTAATAACAACGACTCTAGGGTATGCTCCATGAGTTTCATCATATATCAGTTGTACTTGTGGGTTCTGTTGGGGTCCTCATCTTTCCTGAAGTTTAGCCAGAAACACAGGGCATTCTTCTATGACATGCTCGAAGGAGTTACAGTAACTATAGGTTGTGTAGGGATTCTGAAAATCCCTTACTAAATGTCCTGGTTGCACACAGTTATAATAGATTATTTGTCCTCGGCCTCAGCCCATGCCTCCTCCTCGTCATCGTCCTCTGTATCTACCGTGAGGAGTGAAATTTCATCTCCCTGGAGAGTTGTACTACAAAGTGTTTCCCTCTTGTTGTACTTCGCCTTGAATCCTGTATATGTCTCTCAACCTTTCATGCATGAGATCATAAGCTCTACAATCCCGATCATCATGCCCCACTAATTTACAGAATGTAAAATACAATTTTGTGGGTGTATGTACATACTTCTTCATGTAGTAGCACTCACCTGGGCAATGCCTATTTCTGCATACATCGCATCAGGGTAGGTTAACTTGATTTAAGGGGCTCGGTGCCCCTGATGCCAAGTACTCATGAAATAAGGGACAGTGTTCCTTATCATGGCCTTCAGATCTGCATATTACACACTAGATATCTTCCCTTTTGTCTTTTCCCTTATCATTCTTCATATCCTCAACCTGTAAAGACAAACTAGTTAGTTGGCTCATGATCTAGCTAATGCCTGAGCTAGATTCCCCCATCGGTGTTGATTCCAACTTCATGGAGATCTCCAAATCTTATGCTTGAGATGCAATCTTATGTTGCATCAAAGGGATTCTTATGTGCGGTAACAGCACATCGATGAACCACTCTTTGTTCTGTTCATCGAGGATCTGGAAAGTTAATCGGCTTGTCAGGGTCTTGAATCTCTGGTCGAACTCCCAAACAGGTTCTGCTACCTTTTGTTTAATCTCTTTTAGTTCTGTAATACATTGTGACTCTGACTTAGGTTTCTTAAACTCTGCAATCAGTGCATTCTTGATCTCATTCAGGGACTTAGGCTGTGCCAGTCCTTGGACAAGTTTCATGTACCAGCTCAGTGCACGGTCCCTTAGCATAGTGTTGAACTGGGTTCTCTTTATGGCTTCATCAGTGATACTTTTAATATTCCATACGGCCTCACACAGAAACCAATGTTGATCTAGATCTTCAAATCGATCTCCTCTAAAGATAGGGAGTCTCATTTCATCTACCATAAAGCTGACTAGGGTTCTTGTCTGAGTAGATGTTGGGCTACTAGTAATAGTACTCTGAAGACTCTGGTGGTTTTTACTATTCTGACTACTAAGTATTGTTGGGACAACGAGAGGATTAACATTACTTACTTCAGTAGTTCGCGCAGTTCCTGAGGTTTCTGGCTCACTTTGGCATAGTTCTTTAGCTTCCCCTTATTTTGTTCTGGTGGGCTCTAGATGCTCTTCATCAGTTAGATCTACCTCTCCTCCACTATATAAACCTTCTTCTTCGTAGTTTTGCTTAAACAAATTCTCAAGGTGAACTCCTCGAAATACTCTCCCACTACGCGTATGTCTTTCTTCTATGTCGCTATTGTTGTCCAAGATCTTGAACATTAGCCTTTTCAGGTCCGATCAATCTACTATATCTTCAATATGTGGTTTTCATGAAAGATCATATTGATTCTTAGTTTCAGGAAGTGAAAACATTTTCCTCTGGGTCCCTTGAAAAAGTATCTCTCGGCTTGACTATACGATTTTGTTCTGTCAACAGCAAACTCAATGATATATCCTCCAATGGTACTATCAAACTAGTGATATACTACTCTGGATACAGCAGTGTCAACTCTCTTGGCCTTCTGGATCAATGTTGGTGTCCAAACCACAGGAGGTCTAGATCTATTTTCAAACTGTGTGTTAGGTAACCTAGCCAACCACTCATGTAGCTCCTGATGGATTCCTCCAAAGAAGATCTCATGAATGTCAGTGAAGATGTATCTTTGTAGCCAATCTTCAATGCTTATTTTAGGTTTCTTGTTCTGGGCTTTAGCGAAGTCCTTCTCTTGATCCTCTACCCACTTCTGAATCTATGTCTTCGAAGGGAACCACCTTGACATTCCCTAAAAAATATTCAGGTTCCGGTAACGGAACCATTTATTGGCACAGGGGTAGACCTAGGTTTCAGCTCCAAGAGTGCACCAACAAGCCCTAGCTACTAGCCCTTTCGATAGCACCTGTGAAATAGATGCAGTCTCACCCGAAGCAGCTATGAGGGGGTTGTAGGATAGAGATGTCTACAACCAGGGGAATATCAAGTGGTTCTTAGTAGAACAACAACATAACATGCATTTACCATTCAACTAGTTAGATCTATCCTTCACAGCTATAGATTTGATCTAATACAATGATGCAGATAACAATATAACAATAACAGAGCTCAAAGTATCAATCACACACACAACAACAGATGTACATGGTTCACCCTCTAGGGCTACATCCACAGAACTGTGCTTATGATATATTAAGATAAATATTACAGTTCTAATCTGTGCTCTTGGCCAGCAAATCCTCTCTTTCCATCTCTCTTTCTCTCTCCCTTCCTTTGCACCCAGCTGTAGGACACGATCTTCGCACCCAGCTGAAGATCTTACAATACTAGAAGTCTCTCTCTCCCAACACTTCTCTCACCCTTGATACAATATTCTCCCAATGAATGATAATCAATAACAAGGCTCAACCATAGTACCGACCCCACCTAGGTCCTCTTGACCTCTATTTATACATTACAATCCCTCATCGACATCCTTAGGTCGAAACCTAGGTGTCAAAACCCTAATTACCAAAACCCTAGGTGTCTACAACCCTAGGTCAACTTGGCCCATCCTTTCTGGGCTTCACCGGCCTGTCTTTCCTTCTCCATCTCATGGTTCTCCAAGGCATCTAATGCTATCTTTTTCCACTTCCTGAGTCATCCTCGGTCCATCTTCCTTGTTGTTTTTTCATCCTCGATCTCCTCATCCCACAACTTGCTTTTCCACACTTCACTCCATCTTCTCTATTATTTTTCTCACTTCAACCCAATGACAGCCACTGTGTCTCTTGCGAAGCTCTCTTTTTACCTTTTCTTCCTCGTTCTTCACTTCCTTCCATAACCCAGGGCCAACAGATATTACAATCCCCTCCCCTTATTTATGCATTTTCCTCAGTGCATCATACACCCATATATATCAGAGTTTTCAAAAATCTTCAAAAAGATGTGGGTATTTTGTCTCCATTGAATCTTCATGCTCCCAAGTAGCATCCTCAGGACCATACCAGGTCCATTGAACCTTTACGATCCCTATGGCTTGGTTCCATAGCTTCTTGACTTTCTGATCCAAAATGTGCACTGGATGCACTTGAAAAGTGCCTTCTTGCTCCACCTGAATCACATTCCAATCAATAACATGATTAGCATCGGGTATATATTTCTTTAGAAATGATACATGGAAGACATTATGAACAGACATAGATGCAGGTAATGCAATCATATAAGCAACTGGACCAATCCTCTCTAGGATTTCAAAAGGCCCACAAAATCTAGCTGCCAACTTGGCGCAGCTTCCCAACTTTAGGGAACTCCTATTAGCTTTCAATTTCAAGAAAACATGATCACCCACTTTGAATTCTCTATGGGTTATGTTCTTATCAGCATAACTTTTCTGTCTTTCTTGGGCAGCTTTTAAATTCTTCTTAATTTTTGTCATCTGGTCCTCCATATCCCTGAGCAACTCTAGCCCAACTACTGTCCTATCAGTTGGATTATCCCAACTCACTAAAGTATTTCACTTTCTGTCATAAAGCGCTTCAAATGGGCTCATCTTCAATGATACATGATACCCATTGTTGTATGTACATTCTACCAAGTGTAGGTAGTCTTTCCATTTCGATGGTTTGTCCATCACATACATTCTCAGTATATCTTCTATCACCCTATTCACTGTTTTTGTCTGTCCATCAGACTTAGGATGATACGCTATACTAAAGTTCATATTTGTTTTGAATCCTTTGAACAATCCTTTCCATAAATTCGAGGTGAATTTCGGGCCTCTATCGGACACAATTGTTTTAGGAATCACATGCAATCATGCCACTTCCTTCATGAAAATATCAGAAACCTCCATTGCCTTGTGCGTAGTTTTCAATGGAATAAAATGGGTAGATTTCGTAAGCTTGTCCACTACCACCATGATCAAATCATGTAGCTTGCCTGTTCTAGGAAATCCCATAATAAAATCCATTGTCACCACTTCCCACTTCCATTCAAGAATGGTTAAAGGTTGCAGCAACCTTGTTGGGTGTCTATTCTCAGCTTTCACTTTCTAGCATTCCATACATCTAGCGATGTACTCGGCGATCTCTTTCTTCATACCTGGCCAAAAGTAATGGCGCTTGATCGCTACCACAGTTTTCTGATATCCAGGGTGCCCTGCATAAGGAACACTGTGCATTTCATGCAAAATCATATGTTTCAAGTCCTAGACATTTGGAACAAAAATATTGTTCTTGTGCAACAGTATTCCATCTATCCCCAACTTATAATCATCTATCTTCCGAAGTATCTTACCCTGTTGTATCATTGTTACCAATTCTCTGTACTTCAAATCTGCATTAGCAGCCTCCAGAATTTTGATTTTAACATCATTTTGGTACATGTTAATGGTTGTAGTGTGTAACTCATGCACCTTCCTACTGAGTGCATCAGCCACTTTATTCTCCTTCCCCTTGATATGCTTTATATCAAAGTCATATTCGCTTAGAAATTCTAACCATCTGCTTTGTCTAGCATTTAAATTTGGCTGATCAAATAAATATTTCATACCATTGTGGTATGTTCTTATCTCAAACCTCTTTCCCATGAGGTAGAGTCTCCATTTCCTCAAGGCATGAACTATGGATGCCAACTCCAAATCGTGAGTGGCATAGTTTCTTTCATGATCCTTCAATTTCCTTGATTCATAACATATGACAAACCCATTTTGACTGAGGACTCCACCAAGTCCTTCATTACATGCATCAATGCATATGATGAAGTATTCTTGTGGGTCTACGATCCTTAATATTGGAGCACTTGTCAATAATTGTTTCAAGTGTTGGAAACTTCTCTCACAATCCAATGTCCACTAAAACTTCACTCCCTTTCTTTGCAAGGAAGTGATTGGAAGTGCAATCTTTGAGAATCCTTCAATAAATATTCTATAGTAACCTACAAGACCCATGAATGATCTCACCTATGTCACATTCTTCGGTGATGACCATTCTCTAATGGCCTCTATCTTTTCAAGATCCACTACTATCCCATCCTTTGAAATGATATGCCCCAAATAATGAATCTGTTTCTGATAAAATGAGCACTTGCTCAATTTAGCATATAACTGACGTTCCCTTAATACTTGCAAAACCATCCTCAAATGATGTTCATGATCTTCCTCTGACTTGGAATATATAAGAATGTCATCCAAAAATACAATGAAAAACTTGTCCAAATACTCTCGGAAAACACCATTCATTAATCACATGAAAACAGTTGGTGCATTTGACAACCCAAATGGTACCACTGTGAACTCATAATGACCATACCTTGTCATGAAGGTGGTCTTTCTAATATATTCTTCTTTAATTCTTACCTGATGGTATCCTGATTAGAGATCTATCTTTGAAAATATCTTTGCATCCTTCAATTGATCAAAGAGGTCTTCAATCCTTGGTAGAGGATACTTGTTCTTAACAGACACTTTATTCAACTATCTGAAGTCAATGCACAACCTTAGTGTTCCATATTTATTTCTCACAAACAAGACTGGGGCACCCCAAGGTGACATGCTTGGGCGTATATACCCCTTATTTAGAAGTTCATCAAGCTGCATTTGCAACTCCTTCAATTCTGGTGTACTCATTCTATAAGGAGTCTTTGATACTGGCGTTTCTCCAGGCTTCAAATTTATAGAGAAATCAATGTCCCTCCTTGGGGGTAGTCTGGGTACCTCCTTGAACACATCCTCAAAATCTTCTAGGACTACATAATCTTCCAAATTTGACACTTTATCTTTAGGTGTCTCTGCCAAATGAGCCGCACATATTTGACATCCTTTTCTGTAACGTTTCTTCAGCTGCAATGCTGAAATTTCTCTAATGGTTACTACCCTAGGAATTCCTTGTACCTTCCTTAGTTTCCCTTCCTCATCCAGGCAAGTAAATGCTTTGTTGTGAAAATCTAAGAGAGTGTGATGTTGTTCCAACTAATCTATCCCAATTAGACAGTCATAGGACCCTAAAGGCAAGATGTTTAAATCTGCCTTGGTGTTCAATCCATTCATGTCTATGAGGCATGACTTAACCATATCATTAAATTTTATTATGGATCATGTAGCCAGTTGCACCAACCAGGATTTCCCATGCTTGATTCTTGGCAATTGCAAACTTCCCACCATCTTAGGGTCTATATAAATATGACTAGTTTCTTAATCAATTAAAATAGCAAGGGTTTGGTCATTGATCATACCTTCCACTTCAATCATGTGGGACTAATACTATGTGTGCTTGTTATCCAGGGCTGCATAAATCCTTGGCACATATCTACCCATGTCCTCTATTGTCTCAGCTTGTTGTACATTGTGAACAACCCTACTTTTTTCACCTCTGTGAGGAAAATCTCTGAACCTATGGTCTCCTTTACAACCCCAACATTGCATAAGTGGTTGTCTTGGCCCTTGACCCCCTGTGTCAATCACTATGGGTTATTTATGTGTTTTCTGCCATTGTGGATTATTTATGAAGAATGGTGGATTAGCTCCCTTCTTCCTCTGATCCATCTTGAATTTCTTATTTTCTTCCCAAGCCTTTTGGAAAGCTGGCCTTTCTTTCAGCTGATCATATAAGCATTTAGCTCTCCTTATGGTCTCTTCTAATGTCTTGGGATAGTCATACTACATTTTGTCACTGATGAACGATGGAAATCCACTTAAATACCTTTGAATCTTAACTGTCTCATCCTTGCTGAAAGAGACATACTTCAGTAGTTCCAGAAACCTTCTCTCATATTCATCTATGGTTGTACTTCCAAGCTTAAGTTCAAAGAACGCGTTCATTTTCTTGTCATGGTACCTTTTAGTTAAGTACTTCTTCTCAAAATACTTATTGAATTCCTTCCAAGTAACACTTTTCTCTACAATGTGATTCACATACACAAGTTGATCCCACCATAGGGAGGCCTTTCCTTTGAGCTGATAGATAGCGATTCTACCTTCTGCATGAGAATAATAATTATGCAATTGAAAATATTTCCTCATGCCTAGCAACCATGTTTCTACATCTTCATCCTTCTTGTGTTCACCATCAAATGTAGGAGGTTTGATTTTTTTCATTTCTCCTTGCATCTCATCCACCCCAAATCTCTTATACCTTCTAATAGGGGATAGACTTGAGTTGTTTCCTGCTCTCTTATTGGAATGCCTTTGGGAATGATGGTGATGTCTACTAGGACTTTCTACTTTTCCTTTCTCCTCTGAAGATTTGTGACTCTCAGATTTACTTGAGTCACTCTCCTTAACCAATTTCATTTCTATTATGTCCAAACCCTCCAATAGCTTCATGTTGAAGTAATCCTATTGCTCTTTGGCTTTCATAAGCCTTTCACTATCAGTTTTATGGCTTTGGACATCCTTCTGCAAATTCTTAATGGTCTCAGCCATATTCATATTTTCATTCCTTTCTTCTCCATGTCCATTGGAGTTCGTTCCTTCCATGCCCAAATGGAAATCCACCCTTTTTCTCTCATTTTTCTCACTGTAATTCCCCTGTGTTTATTCCATTCCTATGGACTCCACGCCGGTCTAATCTGATCGAGTTGTTGTTAATTATGCAAAACGTGTAGCCATCAAAACTTATCAGGCTAAATTTTAACAATTCATGAGAATAAGTGTTAGAATATAGAAGATTGTGTGCTCATTTTACCATTGACGATACCCTCATCACCCAACCATAGGCCAAAGCCACCCTCCGAGCACCTTAACCTTGACTGAGAATTACTTTGGAAGCAAACCCTAGGCTAGATATCCAAACAAGGTGTAGTGCATCTTCCTCCAAGGATAGCACACCAACAATAGTTGATCAGATAGTCCAAACCCTAGCCAAGAGATAGTCCAAGCCAACACTGAAACTTGTTGTTGTAGCAGCTGCAGCTACAGCTCTCCTCCACATGTGCACACCAAACTGGGAACTGCAGTGCGCACCAGTTGCTCTCTGCAATTATGAGATGTGTCAAATGAGAACTGTCGCCATGTATTTATACTAGTTCTGCCAGATTTGTTGAGGCTGACTTCTCCTTCTGGATATGTGTCTGTTCAGTATATTATTATTATTTCTGGTTGACTTCTTCTTTTGGAGGCTAATAACCTAATATAAATTATCTTCTTGAGCCGACAAGACTTCTAGGGTTATTAGCCAACTCATTAGGGTTTTCTCTTGCTTTCCG
>JZKD02S1899495.1:70194-86045 GCA_000966675.3 Picea glauca
TTAAGATCTTGTTCCCTATAGCATTTGAAACAACAATCAACAATCCACTTTATCCACTCTTAGAAAGAAATCAATCATAACCCTATCAATGCCAATCAAATATGTGTTGTACAGAAAAGAGTCAATATAATTGAGAGCCTTCATTAAATGGTGCATGAAGGTGAGAGATGAAGTCTGACCTCATTTCCTGTAACAACTCACTTCAAACTTGCAAGAAATTCTTATCTAATTCTGCACACACTTCAAAATCAATTGATGCATCCCAAACAGAAATTTAATACAATCTTGTAATTCTAGAAATTACTTCATTTCTACACAAGAAACATAATTTTTAATGAGATGTTCCATTTAATGGCTTGTGTAATGTGAATGATAGACTCCCAATTGCTCCTGTACTGCCACACTTTGCAATCAATTCTAACAGTGAAATCAAAACAACAAATACATGAAATAGAAATCTATGCTAATAATTTACAATGAGCTTACCAAGATGGATCGGTGGGCCCTTGTCAATGACAACAGGGAATATTTTAGATCAGAAGATGATAAATTCTAAGAGACACACAGGAAACTTGAATTCAAACTTCCATTGATCTTCAGCAAATAAATTTACAAAAGAATTGGTCCAGAAATCCAATTTGCAACATACTAATTCCTCTTTCTTCAAGAACCAATATTACATCATAATAATAATCCCCCTCTACTCATACCTATGAGGTCTTATTTATACATAAAATCCATGGAGGAATGTATGAAACCGAATCCCCAAGCTAAGAAAACAATTTTTACAATTTTAGGATAAATCCCAAAAATCTATGTTTTTTAACAATTTGGGCATATTCGAGTTAGTCCCCAACCCATATATCTCAAACCAATTCTAATTTTGAAAAATGGTTCACATTGTACTCAATTTGTCATATTCTAGACAAAACCCATGTATTATAATTTCTAGATCTGATACCATATGCACGAAAATCGAGGCGCAAGTTGGCAGTTTGAGTTTTTTTTATAATTTTGGCAGAATCATTCCCCCTGAGCTAGAGGTCCACACGTGAAAGATGGGTGAATTTTGAATCACATGTCTGCATGAAAACATCATTGTGGACAAAATCGATGTACCTGATTTTCCTCTAGAAGCTTTCCAAAATTTTGAATTATTTCTAGTACCGGATTAGCACAGGCTGGTACCGAAATAGGTGGAGCCTTGGTACCAGAATAGACTGGGTACTAGATCATGCTGCTTAAGAGTCAAAGTGATTAGGATCATACATAATCAAGCATTTAATCGAATTAACTCAATAAAACTAAACAAATCATGCTTTAATCATAAGTTACCTCTTATGCACGTGAACAAGGTTATCGAGTGTATTTATGGAGGAAATAGTCAATTAGATACACATGGCATAGGTATAATAGGCTCAGATAAAGGGTAATATAGGGCATTAGAAGTGTCAAAACTGAGACTCAACACGCACATTTTAGCAACTAAGTTCCACATAGAGCCAATTATAGACTCGTGATTGGAAGCCAGGTTGAATCCCACTATAAAGGATTTAGTCATCAACAAGTCAGACTCTAAGAAGAAAAGGAGCAAGTGACAGAAGGAGGAATCTACGGTTGAAGCAGCTGAAAGTATTGGAGAGAATCAACCGGTCTGGTTAGACTCTTCTTTAAAGGTGGAGATCGCTAAGCTGAAGTAAGTCTTCAACTAAAATAAGCATGTCTCAGCGAAATTTGAACAACCAGTAGCAGAGGTAAAGAGTACCAGAGATGATAGGCATGTTCTTAAATGGCCCTTTTTCAACAGGCTAACTGCTATCATCCCCTTTTGTAATTTTGTAATTATTACGATTATATAAATACAGAAATGGATTTTAGACTGCTTTATTACAATTTCTATCTGGTGATGTTATGAATCTTGTTCTCTTTATAATAAGTTTTTCTTGTAATCTTATATTTTATTTTCATCTATCTAAATCGGAGGAAATTAAAGTTCAGAATTCTTTTTAATTAATGAATGCATCGATGTGGTTGTGTGTTTCTTTTTCTTTTATTATTATGCAATTTAAACTCAAACTCATTGCCTTCCAAGTGAATTCATTTGCAACTTTGACCTGTTCATTTATATTTAACATGCATAGAAATATCACAAGGTGAAATGATTTTCCACGCACCTAAATTTACTGTGCATTTCTTCTTTGTCGTACTGACTACTTACGCGCACTACTATAGTGTTGTGCACCAATACCCACTGCGCACAGTTTCGATACCGCGCACCGATATTCCACATGCATTTTTGTCCTATGCATGCACCATGTCAAGTTCAACATATTCCATCGTGCCCAATTGTCTACGCACACTACTTAATACACTGTCGCGACACAACTTATACTCATACTTATGCGCGTACCAACCAAACTCCTCTACGTTAAGAAATACTTGTGCACCCCATGTGCACCTTACTATGTGTGTGCTCACCACGCAATGCTAATTTCAGCATGTGAATATACACATAATAATCTTTCGTGCGGAACCACAATTTACCACGCACATTGGCATGCCAACGTTTTCCCATGCGGTGCCAAATTTACCACATGCGCCAGTACACCAACCTTTTCCCTGGACACTCCGTGACTCCAATTCTCGTCACTTTGAAGTTACTTTTTTGTGAATATTCGCTTTAATTGCACCCCTCTAGCCCATCCAAGCTCAGTGTTGAACCAAAGCTCTAGTACCAATTTGTAACGTTCCCCCGGCCAACCACAGGCCGAAGTGCACCACTCCAAAGCAACCACTCATGATCTGACACCAGTCGGTAACATTCCCAGTAATCAACTGAGCTATGCCACCTATATTTACTCTTTAAACTGCATGCAACTAAAACATATACATACAGCATTCTTACGGAAGCTTTAAATATAAACAACAATTTTCTTTCTGTAACATACAAATTTTATATTGAAATAACAGTAACTATAGATATGCAACATTTACAGGAAATTACCCATAAGCACACAAGCAATCATAATCACATATATGATAAAATTGTAACATAGGCATGTAAATAACAAAGAAGCATATCATTTTATCATACAATTGGTACTTATCTTAGAAAGATTGTCACCAACTGCTTACAGACCGTCCACGAACCTCCCAACAATAGACTAAATTGTTCATCACTCTCAACAGTGAGTCACCCCCAAGCTAGGACTGAACTCCACCCAGGTTAAAGGGTTCTTATCCAGGCTAAGGCTCAAGGAAAATAGGAAATACTATGTCTCAGGTGCTCACTCAACTAACATCCTACAGCCTCTCATTCCCCACATGCCTATCCCACCCAAGGAAGTGTGCCCCTTCTCTACTCAACAGTCCCTCCACTACCCCACTTCCCTTCCAGGGCTTCAGCAACAGGCCAGACTAGAAGTCTCAGAGCATTGTAGCTACATTTTAGCACCTTCAGGAATCAATCCCCAGCGATTCTCTCAGTCGGAGAACTCCTCACGGGCTTGACAACCCGTTTCTTCAATCCCACTCCAAGCTAACCATGTACACCAACCAAAAAGGGTTATGGAAACAGGTTCTGGAATGGTGAAAAGGCTGTCTCCAGGATAACAGAATGTGTGAGTGAAAATGGTCATGGAATCATTGACTGGATAAATAAGTGTGTATCGGAATCATTGTGAACCCTTCGTGAAAAGTGATGGTGAGAATGATGGTCGGGCTATCCATCTCTAGAATCCCCCAAATGAGCTAAATCCCCCCATGATATGAATGTATGTCCCCAACTTGGCACTTGTCATATCGGAAGTTACTTTGGTCCACTTGTCTCCAACTTTAGAACTTAGGATAAAATAATTATCCATACTTTACGTTTTAGGAATATTAATATAATATTCCCTTGACTTTTGGCCCTCCCTTTCCCTAACTGGTGAAGTTCAGTCCCACATCTCTTTTATCATGGTCGTTCTACGCACAGTGATGTATTTTATATTAATCATGAGTCATGTACAAAGTAGGCACATTGGCCCTTGACATTTAGGCGTTCCGGCCTAATACCAAAACATAAGCATCCCATCTTATAATAACCATCTCACCAAACTATAACACATATCATATACACGAGGCTCATTGTCCTCCATACTGCACGCACCTTAGTTACTGCGCGCGGTATCTTGTGATGTGCATATTACATCATTTTACTGTGCAGTTCATGCGTGCACTATGCCACATGATGTGCATTAACAAATGAGGTCAAAATAGCTCACCGGCTTAAGTATATTTATATTACATTTACAATTGGGTTCGGTCGAGGGATATTACACGACCCCTGGGTTGAGATCATGGGATATCTCAAAGGGAAGGTAGAGCATGTTAAGATCCTCAACCTTGACCTCACAAATTCAGACTTATTCCCACATATGCACATAGACGTCTTTTGGGATATAGTTCTTTATGGAACCGAAGGAATGCAAGTAGTACCGAAATAAGACTTCCTCAACTTATTTAACTCGACCATCATGAACCTAAGAGACTTACCAGTCTTTGGTACCACAGGTGAGATTGCGCGTTGCACGAAATTTCTAATAAGTGGGGTGCATGACAGAAGTCTATGGTTGGATAAGTGGTATCCAATCCCTATTGAAGACATCCAACATCTTACTGGACTATCCTCCCAAGGAGAGGATGTGTCGAAGGGATTCCAGGGTCCCGGTAAGCACGGGAAAAAGAAAGGAAAGATTAGCCTATATGAGAAATTTAACACAAAGAGAGGAGGACACACAACAGTAATAGAATCAATACTGCCCGAGACAGTCTGGACTGGCTGCTACATCATAGCTAGCAAGGTTATGAGGTCATACTATAAGGCATAATTCACTCTAGATGCGCTATCAGTTGCTGACTTTTGCACAAATGGAGCAGTGTTTAGCTGGTGTAGTTTCATGTTGGAGGAACTACTAGTAGCTTGCGAAGAAGTACAGGAGAAGGGAGGAACCTTCACCTATGGATACCTACTTGTGGCATTTACAATGCTCAAATGGAAGCCACCTATGGGAAAACAACCGGCAATACCAGATAAGGGGCACCTGGTGAAGATGTTCAAGCCATGGCGATCCAGACAAGACTCAAAGAATACAACACTCAACAATGCATCATTTTCCAAATGGTATAATGCTATGATAGACGCAATGCAGAGTTTGCGCATCCTACAGGAGCTCCCCAACTGTAACATGAGGAATATCACTTTCATCTTGAACCAGCACAACACATTCATCTAGTCGAGACATGTCAGCAGGGAACATTTCCACACAAGGATGCTACCATTCTATTTGGATGAGGAAGCCTTTGATAAGGAATTCATTTCATGGCCAGGAGTCAAACGCGACCCACATAAATCAGAATGCACTACATTTTAACTATGGAGCTACTGAAGAAAAACGACAATGAACCAGGAGAAGGGTCGAGTTCAGGCCCCGAACAAAAGAATCCAAACGCTCTGGTACAAACAGAATCCGAGGGGGAAGAAGAGATACAACAATTAGAGTGGAGAAAAATATCGCCCCGTCGAAATCTACCAGACGATGTAGTGTTTTCAGGTGCACAGGTTAACCAAATCTTGGGCATTGTGCTCGGTACGGAACCATTGTTGAAGAGGCCCAGAACTGGGGTCTCACCGAACAAATCCCTGAACCCACAACCCCTTGCATCTGTCGCTCCCCGCACCTACGCCACGACCAAATCCACCACTATCATTAATATTCAGGATGACCTGGAGCCCGAAACACTCACGTCCACAGTCATCATTGAACACCCTCCACCACCACTCCAATTACCAAACCTCATCACTGCCATTCCACATCAGACAATAACCTCAGAGCTGATGTAGCTTGATCACCCAAAGATACTTCAACGACGATCCCCACAAATAACCATAGAATTACCCAAACAAAGATTAGAATTTTTTGGTCCTGACTCCAAAGCCTCTGAACCGAGCATGACACTGGATGTTCTGAATCCAGACACCCAGGCATAGCAGCCTAAGTATTTAGTTCAATAAGAAGATGCTCGAACTAGAGAGGAGTCGGAACCCGACAGCAACCAACAAATCACCTCACCATTCAAGGGTGAGGGTGCCTAAGAAAGCATGGCACATCAAGAAGAAGCACCAGAAGAACCGCAGACACCATATGCGCACAACACACCAGAAGAGACAACTGAGCAGGATACGATAGCCATGCGAGCACAAATGGAGCAGGTTCTCTAGAACCCTAAGCAATGTGCAGAATTGATGCAAGTCTGCATAGCCATAATAGAGGTTCTGACTCTTTTTCTAGCAAAGCTAAGGCTGAGAATCGCACCAGTGCCACCAAAGGAGGAAGAGGTAGAAACTCACTCAGACCATTCAACGGGCAGTGGACTCCCACTACAGATGCGAGTACCCACCGACACAGCTCCTTCATCCACCGACCTGGTACAGTGGCCAGCACCACACTTATTTGGCCTAATCAGGGCATCCATGGACCAGTTGGAGCAAAGGCTTAGGAGGTCAAGAGATCCATTGATATTGCAAGAAAGGAACGATTCATTACGCACACATACAAAATGTAGGAAGCACATGACAAACTCCAAGTCCAGCACAAACTGGAAAAAGTGCAGGAAAAACTTGTTGAGGCTTGGCCGGATATTCGGAAGGTTGCACCTGAACTACCCAAGGCCAGTGACATAGGTGAGCCAGAGAAACAAATCGAGTTGTTACAAGAAGCATGGACACAACTCGCTACTCGCAATGAGCAGCTACAAGCGAAGCTACAACTATTCTAGTAGGAAGCAGAATAGCAGCCTTAGCAGCTGCAAGAACAGATGCAGAAGATAATATTGCAAGGTAACAATGCCCGAGCAGCATTTCACAAGCACACAATGGACTACACCAGAATCTTCAGAGAAGTCGACTGGATGGGCATCATCCCTTGACAGAATCAGGTCTTGGAGGAGGTACACACAAAGATCCAGGTGTTGAACGAAGAAGTTGTGGTCACAATGGACCACATGTGATCCATATGTATTTTGGTGGCCTCCCACCTATTCCAACTGGTTCATTTTGGCAGCTTTCCAGTTTGGAAGTTTTTTTCCTAGTTTTCAGGTCCGCGGGGTCGTTTTGAGGCCCTAAACAACGTTTTTAGAGATTGGCACAGTCGAAAATGCCCTTCATTAGATCAGACCAAAATGTGTATTCCTCATATAGACCTTTCCAATGGGCTATCGTGCACCTAAAACGGAGATCGTATGCAAAAGTTACGACCCTGGGAAGTTGACCGACTAACTTACCCAAACGGGGCCCACATGACTTTTGGCGCTTCATCTCCTAGGGTTAGGCTTTTGGATTTCTAGGGTTTTTGACGTTCCTGTTTATTGTAAAAAGGCCTTCAGAGCCTCATTGTAATGATATTCTTGCGAATGAGCACAGTCGTCACATCTCTTCTCAGAGATAAGCTGCCACCATTCCAACAAGCTTGTTTTCCGCTGCATTTTACAATTTTAGCTTATTTCCTTATTGAATAGAAAACCAATTTTACTGTATCTCTGTTATTATGTGTTGAGAATATGTTAATAATCTATATTCATTTCATTCTACTCATAAAATCTAGATCAGTGGTATCAGAGAGGTCTGCTCCTTGTCATCTTAATGCATGTCCCCAACGAGGTCGGGGTACAAAGAATTGGGTCTCGAGCTTGTTTCTCTTGAGAAAAAAATCTCTCGCACGCCCAAACAACCTCTCATGGAAGGAGAAAATAAATATGACGGGACAGGAGATCCTTTCAAAATGTTTCTTTAGGAAGCCCTCACGCAACAGAGGAACGAGATGATGGATAGTTTCGTGCAAATCCTTCGGCAGCTACCAGCAAGCGATGCATCTTCCTCGAGCAGAGGCGTCGCCCCCTTCAAGGTACAAATCAACTTTGATATTCCTATATTTGAAGGTTAGATAGACGTGGATGTTGTAGATAAGTGGTTGAATCTACTAGAAGGGTATTTTTATGTCCATAACTTTTCAAATAGAGAAAAAATCACTTTTGTTCTCCTCAAATTCATTCCCCATGTCAAAGATTGGTGGGAAACTTTCTATGAGCAAAAGGAAACAAAGGAACCCTCATTATTTATAGTCACGGCCACCTGGGAATCCTTCAGGGATGCTATTAAAGAACAATACTACCTTGTCGGAAGCTATGACGACTTGTATACCAAATGGACCACACTGTAGCAAGAAAGAGACCAAGCAGTGCCAGATTTCACAAATATCTTCCATACCTTGCGCACCAAGTTGGGTATCAAATATTTAGAGCAACATATGGTGCTCAAGTACTGTAGTGCTCTGCATAGATACATCCAAACCAAAATGGAATTTATGGACATCTCATCCTTGGGCGCAACCTATCGATATGTCATCAAAATCGAGCAGAAGCTCAAACAAAAGATGCGACAACTTGGGCCTAGGAACCCCTCGCCGCAAAATCCAGGAAAGGGCAGCCCCAACCTATAGAAAAAAGGACAGAGCAAAGATGGTCAGTATCAGGACAACCATTTCAAGACGCAAGCAAAGAAGGACACCGGAAAGACAAAGAAGGATACCGGGAAGTGGTGCGACTTCCATAAGAGCCCTTGGAATAACACTGTTGATTGTTGCTCAAAGCAGTCGTTGGTGGCTAAAGTGAAAGCCTCTAAATCAGATGTGGGTTCTGACTCTGAGTCAGAACTAGAAAGGGGAAGATGGATCATTGACGCAGAGCTAAGTGCCACCATTGCTACCACCAAGCTCTAGCCTAATGAACCATTGCTACCACCAAGCTCCAGCCTAATGAACCCTGTTGCACTTCATCATTGATAGCGGTAGCCAGAACAACCTCATCTCAGCAAAGGTCGTCAAGTGACTGGACCTGCTGACAATGGCGCACCCACATCCCTACACCATTGGATGGCTCCGCCAAGGAAGAAATCTCCACGTCAACCAACAGTGTCGACTATCGTACAACATCAAACACTTCAAAGATGAGGTATTGTGTGATGTTGCTCCTCTCGAAGTTTGTAATGTTCTTTTGGTCCAACCTTATTTATGGAAACTCCATGTTGTATATGAGTCTAGGCCTTGTAATGTTATTATTACTTTAAACAAGAAATTGCACAGGATACCCGAGGCATTCCCTCCTAGTGTTATTTTCTTGATCTCTGCCAAGCAATGCAGGAAGGTCATCTCTCAAACCRAAAAAWTTGTCTTCTTCGTGATTCTCTCTCAGAGTAAGAGAAAGATCACAGCCACATCCAGGGCCTCTATGGCYGATCTCTCCACACAACAGAAKCAAGTGGATAAGGYTGTGGAAGAACACTCAGATGTCTTCTCCTCTCCTACCAGGGTACCTCTGCAGTGCCAAGTCAAGCATCCCATCAATCTGRCCCCAGGCGCAYCGCTACCCAATGGGTTGGTCTACCGCCACTCTCTGTTAGAAAATGAGGAGATCAAGAGGCAAATCCAAGAACTTCTCCACAARGGGCACATYTGTCCCAGCAAATCACCTTGTGGGTGCCCAATCGTACKRGTGCAGAAGAAAGACGGGACCTGGTGAATCTGCATTGATTAATGGGCCCTGAATAAAATCACAGTCCAGAACCGGTACCTGATTCCCTGAATCGACGACCTCCTTGATCATCTCAYGAGGGCCAAATACTTYAGTAAGATTGATCTGAAGTCTRGATACCACCAGGTCCCAATAGAACATACAAATGTATGGAAGACCACCTTCAAGTCAAGAAGGTCTTTTTGAACGGTTGGTCATGCCCTTTGGTTTGACAAATGCTCCAGCAAATTTTATGAGGATGATGGATGATATCCTATGACCTTTCACCAGTACTTTTGTAGTGGTGTATCTGGATGACATCCTCATCTACAGAAAGACTTGGGCGGAACACTTGCAACATATTCAACAGTTTATGCACACCCTGTGGCAGCACAAACTATATGCAAACTTGGAAAAATTCTCCTTCGGCATGGACAGGGTCCACTACTTAGGCTTCATCATTGATCAGCATGGTGTGCATGTGGATCTAGCCAAGATCCAGGTCATCCATGATAGGCCAAACCCAACCACACTCTCTGAGCTTCAGAGCTTCTTGGGCCTCGCCAATTTCTATCGCAGGTTCGTGTTAGGATTCTCTCATATCGCATGGGCCCTCAGCCAAGTAACCAAGGGTGGCAGTAAGGAAAAATTTGTGTGGGGCCTGTCCCAACAACAAGCCTTTGATGAATTGAAGCAGTTCTTGTGCTTATCCCCAGTACTTTCATTACCATACATGCAGCATCTCTTTGAGATCGAGACAGATGCTTCAGACTATGTTGTTGGCACCATTCTCACTCAACATGGCCACCCCATGATGTATCATAGTGAGACACTATCAGATGTTTTCTGTAAGTACCCTACTTATGAAAAAGAAATGTACTCCATTGTGAAAGCCTATCACCAGTGGAGACATTATATTCTAGGGAAGGAGACAGTCATCCACACTGATCACAAGCCACTACAATTCATGCAGACCCAAGGCAAATTGCATAATGACCACCATCAGAAGTGGTCCACATACTTACAGCAGTTCCACCTCAACATCAAGTATAAAACAATAAGTACCAACCGAGTTTCTGATTGCCTCAGCTGACCTCTAGTCACGACACTCACCACGGTGCTAGACTCTTGTGGCCATGAGACCTCTGGATGGCCCCACCTCTATGAGATAGACCCTGACTTCTCCACCACCTACCAAATGTTGGGGGCAAACTCAGTGGTCGCTGATTTCCATCTTCAGGATAGGTTGTTGTGTCGTCTGGTCCATCTCTGCATTCCATCAAGCGAGCACACAAAGCTGATCTGGGAAGATCACTACAATCGGGTGGAAGGACACTTTGGCATCGAAAAGATAGTGGCAATGCTGCAAAACATTTCTAGTGTCCGAAACTTTGACAGGATGTCGGCAAGTATATCAGGTCCTACACCGCCTATGCTATTGCCAAAATGACCACTAAGAAACAGGGCATGTACACCCCTCTTCCTACTCATGACAAGTCATGGGAATCCATATCCATGGACTAAATGTCAGGCCTCCCATCTGCCAAGAGGGAAAATGACTATGTTTTTGTGGTTGTTGATCGCTTTTCCAAGATGGAAATTATGGTTGCCTGCAAGAAGAACATCACTGCAGAGGCCACTACCAATCTCTTCTTTGAACGCGTCTAGGTACACTTAGGTATCCCCAAAACCATTTTCTCAGATCGGGACACTTAGTTCCTCAGCACATTCTGGTTGAGCCTCTGGTCACTATTGGATACCAATCTCACCAAATCCACTACCTTCCACCCCCAGACAGATGGCCAAACTGAGGTCATCAATCAGATGATCGTACATATTCTGTGCATCTACAATTCCAAGCACCCCCATACATGGGATGAGAGTCTTCCCTATGTCCAGAAAATCTACAACTGAGCCCTGCATAGCTCAACTGGCCACATCCCCTTTCAGGTGGGGTGGGGATTTCATCCATTGGGCCCCATGGATGTTGCACTACCACTAGAGAACACCTCAGTCAACTCATCCCCTGCTCCACCAGAAGCTAACAAAGCCACCCAGTTCATTGAGAGGATCCATCACATCCGCCAACAGGTTCTTGATATTTTACAGAAGTCCAATGCCAAGTACAAGCAACGCCATGATCAACACCAGGTGCCACATAAGTTTCAGGTGGGCGACAAAGTTTCATTGCACTTGTAGAAAGAACACCTTACAGGTCCCCATCAGAAGCTTTGCCCACTCCAGTATGGGCCATACACCATCACCAAGGATGTGGGTGACAATGCTTTTGTGCTCAATGCTCCCCCTTTCCTTAGCTTGCACCCAGTCTTCAATGTGGCTCTCCTTCGGCCATATTTCCCACCATTATTGGACACCTCAAAGATAGCACAGAAATTGACACCAAAAGAACTCAACCTTGAATGCATGCAACAGGCATCCAGTGATCAGATTGTGGACACACAAATCAAGGGCACCTGAAAGCAATTAGGGCAGCTCCTACACCAAGGCAAGTGGCTCACCCGGAGCCAAATTCAGCAGAAATTTCCTCTTCTGATGGGGGAAATCAATGTAATGGAGACCATTTCTTCCTAAGGGGGGAGGATTGATCCATCTGTATGTTGGTGACCTCCCACCTATTCCAACTAGTTCATTTTGGCAGTTTTCCAGTTTGGCAGTTTTTTCCTAGTTTTCAAATCCCTGACTTGCGGGGCCATTTTGAGGCCCTAAACAAATTTTTAGAGATCGACACAGTCAAAAATTCCTTTCATTAGATTAGACCAAAATGTGTATTCCTCGGATAGACCTTTCCAACGGGCTATCGTGTGCCTAAAACAAGGATCGTATGCAAAAGTTACGACCCCGGGAAGTTGACTGACTAACTTACCCAAACGGGGCCAAAATGACTTTTGGCACTTCATCTCCTAGGGTTAGGCTTTTGGATTTCTAGGGTTTTTGACATTCCTGTTTATTGTAAAAAGGCCTTCAGAGCCTCATTGTAATGATATTCTTGCGAATGAGCGCAGCCGTCACATCTCTTCTTAGAGATAAGCCACCACCATTCCAGAAAGCTTGTTTTCCGCTACATTTTACAGTTTCATCTTATTTCCTTATTGAATAGAAACCAGTTTTATTGTATCTCTATTATTTTGTGTTAAGAATATTTTAATAATATGTATTCATTTCTCTCTGCTCATAAAATCTAGATCACCATGGAGCAGCAACAGAAGTTTGACCAAATTCAACAGGCCGACAATGAACTAAACACACTCTATGAGGCATAGTCTATAGCCAATAAAGAGTTGTGCGACTTTCAACCTGTAATTCAGACCGCCTACATGCAAATGCATCAATTCGATGCAACAATTGATTCTGAGTGGAACTCATTAGTTGCGGCCAAGCCAAAGGAATATAGCAAAGAGACGACCCAACAGTTTCTTGCAAAAGCATCACTCCTCACCCGGAAATGGAAGGACAAAGTTGGAAGCTTTCAAGGAGTAAAGCACAGAGCATTAGAGCTGGTATGAGAATTGGGCCCTTCGTTTGAGGAGGTAAAGGAAGAAAAAGTACAAACAAAAGAGCCCAAAGAAGAAGAAAATATGGACAAGGGAAAACAAGAGATGCTCCTGGAGGATGTGAAAGAACCAAGAGCTTGACTTGAGGATGAGTCAAGGATTTTGATTGGAGCCTGTTGGGACCTTCATTTTTGAGAAAGAAGTGCACAAAGTTTTGACCAAGTATGAGTTTCACAAACTCCATCAGAGTCCAGGAGAAATGCCAATAGAAAGTAGTTGCGGAAGTCAGTGCAACGCCAGCGAAGAAACAAATGGTTGAAACAGAACAAGAAATCGTGCAAACCAAGAAGGGAGACACAACCCATCTATATATAGGATTGAAGACAATTATAAAATGGTTCATTCGCCTATTCATTGGCTCATTTTCCTGTTGGTTGATTAGGTTGAGTCGATTCAGGTTGGTCAAAGTCGCCCAGGTTTTGGGATTAGTTGTTGATAATTGTTGTAAGTCGAGAAGAGATAAGTCTGAGTTTGTAATGAATTGGAACTACCAATTAGAGAATTAGAGCTCTGCGACATGATTCTAGAGGCAAGAGTCTATACTGAGCCCTACTATGTAATGTTGAGTTTGTAATCAGAGAAATATCCTAGAGATAATATGAAGCAGGACCGAATTTCAAAATATGTTGTGTCTTTGTCTGTTTACTTATGCATTATAGTGTTGCTTTATGTCTTATGAGTTCTATTTGATGGTTCAATGGTTAAAAGTGCTTTCCCTCAATGTAAATAGGTTGGATTCTTGCTTTTATATGTTCCATATCTGTTAATTTCTCTCGTGCAAGAATAAGGATGAATTATGAATGCTCTATGGATCCTCTTTAGTCTTCTCCCTACCCTTCCCTATCTATCTGTCTCAGCAGTGCTTCGAGTGAGACTTCTTCTCTTCGGAGGAGATGAAAATTCTAGCGCTCTAGACTACATGGTATCTTTTGTTGGTAACCTGAGAAGGACCCTGGTCTGATAAAATTTTCACCAACAACAGTCCCTTGACAAATGACCCAATTGGGCATAGTTATAACAAATGATCTGACCTCGACCTAGACCCATGCCTCCTCCTCATCCTCTTCCTCTGAATCCACTGTGAGGGTTGAAGTTTCCGCTTCCTAGGAAATTAAACTGCATATTATTTCCCTCTTGCTGTAATTATCCTTGAATCCTATATGTATCTCTTGACATTTCATGCAAGAGTTCATAATCCCTATAGTCCTTCTCATCATGCCCCACATATTTACAAAATGTTCAGTAAAGGTTGGTAGGTGTCTGGACATATTAATGCGTGTAATAACATTCACTATGGCGATGTCTATTTCTACATACCTTGCACCAAGGTAGAGTAACCTGCTTCAAAGGGCTCGGAGCTCCAGAGGCCAAGTATTCATTAAATAGGGGACAGTGCTCCTTATCATGGCCCTTTGATTTACATATGATACACCAGATGTCTTCTCTTTTATATTTTCCCTTTTATTTCTTCATATCTTCGACTTGCAGAGATAAGCTATTTAACTGACTCAAAATTTGACTCATTCCTGAGCTGGATTCTCCCATAGGGGTTTATTCTAGTTTCATGGAAATATTCAATGCCTCAGCCTACGAAGCAAACTTCTATTACATCAGAGGAACTCTAATGTGTGGTAAGAGGGAAGCTATGAACCATTCCTTATTATGTTCATCTAGAATCTAAAAACTCAAATGTCATGTCAAGGTCTTAAACCTTTGATCAAAATCCCAAACAGGTTCAGCTACTCTCTGTTTGATTTCTTTTAGTTATATAATGCATTGGGACTCCGACTTGGGTTTCTTGAATTCTGCACTCAACGCAATCTTGATATGGTTCAGCGGTTTAGGCTGTACAGTCCCTTTAACAAACTTCATGTACTAGCTCAGTGCATGGTCTCTCAAGGTGGTATTAAACTGAGCTCTCTTAATAGCTTCATCATTGACTTTCTTAATACTCCATATAGCTTTGCATAATAACCATTGTTGATCAGGATCTTCAGATCCATCTCCTCTAAATATAGGTAACCTCATTTCATCTCCCATAGATCTTCCTAGGTTTCTTGACTGAGTATGTACTGAAATGCTAGTAACAGTTCTCTGAGTTTCTAATAACTCTGGCTACTCTGGTTACTTAGTGCTACTAAAACAACAGGAGGAGTAATAGTACTTACTTCGATGGTAGGCACAGTCCCTGAAGTTTTTGATTCTTCCCGACAAGGTTCTTCAGCCTTCCTTTCCTTTTCCCTAGCGGACTTTGAATGTTCCTCGTTCAATAAATATTCTTCTTCTCCACTGTATAACCCTTTGCCCTGCACCAGTGGCTCGTGATTCTACTCGAACAAGTTCACTAGAGGAACCTCTCTAAAGGTTCTACCACTGCGCATATGAAATAGCATATTGATCAAGATGTTATTCTCATGCAATAGCATCTTGATATTCAACTTCAAAAAGTGTAAAACATTTCCTCTAGGCCCCTTAAGTAAATATATCTCTGCTTGGCTATATGACTCTACTCTATCAATAACAAACTCAATAATGTACCCTCCAATGGTGCTATCAAACCAGTGATCTACTTCTCTTGACACGACGTTATCAACTCCCTTGACCTTCTTGATCAGCGTCGACATCCAAACCATAGGTGGTCTAGATCTGATCTCGAACTGTGTATCTACTAAT
>JZKD02S1899495.1:97338-117423 GCA_000966675.3 Picea glauca
CCTTGGGTCTGCCCCTGTGCCAACAAATGGTTCCGTTGTCGGGACCTAAAACTGTGATTGTTGGGAACTGAGCAGAAGAAGCTTCGTGCAAAGATTTGTCCTGAAATTGTGAAAGCTTTGTGCATGGATCTATTCCCTAGTGCCCAGTGATCCACTTGATATAGAAAGCTCTGTGCTAAATAAGGAAGGACATATTTGAAGGAAAGAAGTCATATCTGCAAGAAAAGAGTTTGATACTGAAGAAAAGAAGTAAGATATGTAAGCTCTGTGTTCTGATAAAGGTAAGAATAGTTAAAAAAAAAATAGATCTGGAAGCTTTGTGCCCTGTAGAAGTAAAAGAAGTGAAATTTTTTGTTTCTAAAGTATGGATTTAGGTATGCTTGATAGATTTTGTCCTAGCTTGAAAACTAGGGCATTATTAGATGAAAGAACGTTTGATATGAATAGATCTGATAAGAATGATGAAAGATATGTTATACCTATGCATAGAAAGAATTTTTGGACTAACCAATGGATGCAAGATGCTACAAAGAAATTTTTGCAAGCTATCCATTATGACCCTAGCAAGAAGTACAAGAAAAGTTGGGGATCATTGAAGAGAAAGAGAGGATTAACTCTTTTTTATAGTTGTAGAAGACCAGGACATATTGCTAAGGAATGCCCTGGGAGAAACCCTAGTTGCCTATGTTGTAAGGCTATGGACCATGAAGTACTAGATTGCCCTAAAATGATTGCTAGACTTGAAAAACTAAATATGGAGCAAGAAAACTCTGAAGGAGATCAAGAGACCAAGATTATAGAAGAAACCCAGAAAGAATCAGAGATTATGTTATTGAAAATGAAAGAAACCCTGGATGAACATAAATATGCCAGTTTGTCAGAGATCTTCAAAGAAAAGGAGAAAATCAAAGTAAGAATAGGAAACTTTGACATTGACTGTGCTCTATATGAGGGAACACAGATGAACATTATGAAAAAAAGTATTGGGAAACCCTAGGAAGGCCTATTATGGTTCCTTCACTAGGAAAAATAGGGTTGTTTAAAGGAAAAATGGTAACCCTATGTGGCAGGATTACCCAGATAGCTATGAGTACCCATGGAGCTTCGACAGAGGAAGAATTCGAAGTTATTAAATTTATTGAGGACCATGCCCCATTTCCATCTTTGTTAGGCAAGATCTAGATTGAAAAAGACTAGATCCGGAAAAAAGAAGCCCTAGAACAGAAGAAGCAAGAACTCATGGAATTTATGTCTAGAAGGATTGCCTACTTGATGGAAGAAAAAGAGAACAAATCTAAGCTATTGAACACCAAGGATTTGGATGTTGAAGCTATAAGAGCATTAGAGGAACCACAGAAGACTGAAATACCTAATGATGAAGGAGTATTACCCTTGGATCTGAAGAAAGAATCTCAGCATCACGAAGTGACTATGTCAAGAGAAGATAAGAATTAGAATGGAAAAAGGATGACTGAGACAAAGCTCACTGGGAATAAGGCTAGGAAGCTAAGTAAGAAAATATCCAAGATCAAAAAGTTACATAAGATTTCAGAGGAAACTTCGCAGAACGAAAAATCACAGGAATTGAGCTTCGTTGGGATATCAGAATAGCGACATACGACACTTCGTCGTAGTGAAGTAATATAGCCATTGGACCGATATACCCTTTCGAATTCCACCCCGAACGGACAGAAAAGCATTAAAGGATCACGACCAAACTGTTGGACCACACCATAATGGATGGATCAATGTTCATGGAAGCTTCATACCCATTGCAAGAAGATCGTTGATGAATTTTCTATTTAGCTCATCACGTCGTGCTCGAAGAACACTTTTTCCAACTGAAAAATCGAAGCCTACAGAACTAGTGATTGTCTACAGTGATCATTACAAGCAGATTTTTCATCCTAGTGAAGTATTTTGAGATCATCGTGACCCAGATTATCTTTCCCAAGTGTGTATGTATGACGAGCTCACTACACTTGAGGAACCCATCACAAAGGTCCTTCTCGATTTAATGACTAATAGATTCATGTCAGAAAGAATAATGTCCACTGGATTCCAAGCATCATCGACGAGTGGAGTGCAAGCCTCCCCATCAACTGCTCGAGCAGGAACATCTCGAGTCGGTGCAGAGAGAAGAACTAAGCATAAGGATGACATAGACAATGTGAAGTTAGTGTCATCCATCCTTCCAGCTTACATACCCCCTCTAAGTGGTGATATTAACAGGGACAGCGCCCCTAGAGACTTTGAATACACCCTAGTCACTGCATATCTACCGAAAGGAGTACGCACCTACCGCGCAGATCAAGACAAGGTTATAGCGTTGAAGTTTTTTGAATTCAACCTAGGGGACCGTAAAGATTATAGCATGATCACCCCATATAAGTACTTGACAAGAACTAAGGGAAAGAATTCAAAGCTCATCCCTCAGCAATGGATGATTAACCTCGTGTAGTCTACTTTTCTCAACGTTATAAAAATACCGCACTTCGGCATACACCAAGAGGTGAATGCTTGTGTAAAATTGTTGCTAGAAAGTTACCATGAAGGATACCTATGGTTAGATTGTTGCATAATTGTTGATCTGGCATTAATCAATAGGATCACTAGGCTTAGCATGCAGGGCCCTGATCCCCATGAGTACTATCCTGGAAAGACCGCAGACCACGCTCTTGTGCAAAAGATCAAAGAAGCCTATGGAAATGTTGAGAAAGGAAGGAGAGGCTACAAGGTAGCTTCTATTGAAAGTGGCACAAGCCTCGCATGCCAACTGATCACAAGGAAGTTGGTACACAAGAATCGACCAACACAAGTATTTGGATTTGTAGTTGACCTCGTAGGAAAGTGCGCAGAGGTACTACAGATGAACTGGGCAAAGTACCTAGTGAATCAACTGGACATTGACTACAGAGAAGCCCAGTATCAAGGGCATGAATTCTATTTTAGCTGGCTCCTTATACTGATCTCTTTTGTTTCATGGGAGCTACTGAAAGGCACAACCTTCCCGGACCCTGGCCCCTTTGAGCCACTAGCCGCGAAGTTCATTACATTATGGTACTCGAACGACATGAGAAAGCAATGGAAATCGAATGTCATTTTCCACGTGTACTATAACCAATTGAAATCATCCATAAGAAGTGAACCTCGTATAAACCTGAACACTTTACAAAGATTTCGACCTCTGATAAAGTTCAGCGTGGACCACCAATTTATATACCTAACCCCACTTGCTGATGAGCACCAGGAATAGCTTCATTCCTATTATAAGCTGATAGAAGAAGACCTGGAAGAGATCACCAAGGAATGGTCGGTGGACCTCCTTGTTTCAGCAGACCCCGTAGAAATGTCCGACATCGACAGCCTTGGAACTGCGCAGGATACACCTGGGCCCAGTAAGACAAAGAAAGAAAAGATGACGAAGAATACTGAAGAAGTCTAGGATGTTGACCGCTTATCTGTAAGGATGGCTTCCATTACACCAAATGAAGAAGGTGATGATGAATAAGGTACAGAAACTGAACAACATAAATTCAAAGTACCACCGCCTAGGGATGAAGAATACTCATCGAAGAAAAGGAAGGTCTCACCTCTGAATTCTTCCTCCAGAAAGAAACCAAGAACCCCTGTAACCAAGATGTGAACTGCCCTCATGTTGGATGACTTTGATTTCATTGTTGCAGCGGTCAATGATGCTTCAAAGGAAATCATAGAGAAGAAGGAGGCGAAGCAGGAGATGAAGCAGGAGGTGAAGAAGGAGGCGAAGCAGGAGGTGAAGCAGGAACAAATGTATATCCAAATTGAGATCATGCTCCAAGGAGTATAGTAAACACTCTAGTCTAACCAAGCAATCTCTACTACACCTCTACCAGAAGGAACAACAGAAGTGGGAGATGAATCAGTTCAGCTCCGCAAGATTGTTGATACAGTCGAAGTACGCCTTCAACATGCTCAGGAAGAAAAAGCGTAGGCCACCCAAGCCCTAAATAAAGCACAGGAGGAAATTATTGAACAACACCAAGCTGTGCAACAAGAGAAGAATGCTCTCCAAGCAAAATTTGAAGAAGACAGAGCGAAGATCCAAAAAGAGAAAGAGCAGTTGCTCGCAAAGAAAATAGGAATTGAAGAAGCAGTGAACAGAGCATTTCTCTCTATGACTGGCTTAGAGAAGAAAGTTGAAGATCCCATAGAGTGCCAAGTGATGAAGGTGGATGAAGTTATTCAGCAACTTCAACAAAGGGTCGTGGAATTAGAGCTTTAGACCATACCACAAACTCCACAAGAAGTGCACAACCAGCGAGAATTGAATGCTCAGAGCGCAGTTGAGAGGATTAAAACACTTGCTGCAAAATGTAAACAGCTAAGTAGCAGAAGAGCGCAAATATATGAACAACTATATGAAGACCCAGAGCTGAAGAAACTGGAGCCCCAACTCTAGGAAGCAAAGCAGCATGCAGATATAGTACAGGCGCATCTCAAGCTCCTGTCACCCATCAAGAGGATGAAGAGATCCCAGGAATAGCACACTTCCCAACAACTCATTCTTACCACATAGAACAGAGTGATGGAAGTCACCCAGAAACTCCAGCTGAGCCAGGAGGCGGCCTACCTACTGTTTGAAGAAATTGAAGGCCAAGGAACACTACTAGAGAGAGTAGTTGTTATAGTCGAGTAGTAACTGGAAGGACCTATCAGTGAAGCAGTTGTTCAGGAGTTTTTCAAGCAAGAGGCAGTAGCAAGACAGTAGGTCGAAGAAGCTTGAGCCAAGCTTGAGTAATTCAAAGCCGAATTGGTCAGACCTGAGTGACTCGGGATGAGTCACAGGTGAGTGTTGGGGGCTTGTTGGCCCTGGCCAAGTTTTGAGGAATAATTGGTCATATTTGACCATTTTTGGGACTTCAATAGCTTGTCAAAGAAGGAGCGTTGAGTGAAGCAGAGATCATGGGATCTCGGCCCACTTTGGGACTCTTTTAGGGTTTTGGGTTAATGTAATGGGAAAGGGATGTCGACCCATGGGTTTACCCATGCTTAGGCCCACTTTTGTATAAATAAATAAATATGAAGTAGATGTGAAGTAGATATGATTGCTTAGTGCAATTGGTAGTGCATCTGTGCGATGTTGACTAAGTTCTCTGTGCGAATTGTGTGAGGCTTGCAAGGCTAACTGCAAGTTACTGTGAGGTTTCCATAGAAAGCTAAGTGTTGTAACACAAGGAAGAAGGATCTAGCAAGCTGTGCAGATCTTATGTACTATGCGAAGAGGGATTTGGATGGCTCTATGTTGTAACCTGATTAATTGAAGCTAATAAAGAAGAATACTTTGTGGGTGTAGCCCCAGGGTTGCGGTGAACCATGGTAAATCTGTGTGTTGTGCTTTGTGCCTCGACCTGATGTGTTTATCTCTACCTTTGCTAAGTGCTTTAATGTGTTTAGATAGATATATTTATGCTTTGTGCTTCTGAGATATGAATGAATGTTAGATATGGTATGTAAGATGCTTAGTGCTTGATCTGTCGAATCTAATCTAACTTATTGTGGCTAAGTGTTGGATTATCTTATATCTAAGTAGATACTGTGATTCTCTGTGTTATCTGCGAAGTATCATAAGGGTTGAATATTGATGAATAATCTATGCTAGGTGATTGTTAAGTGTTATAATCACAGATCTGTGTCCCAGCTAAGGTTGCAGACACCTGAGTCTTGCAACCACCACTACCTCTACCTCAGGTGAGACTTCATCTGCTTCATAGGTGTTGCTAAAAGGGTCGATAGTTAGGGTTTTTTTGGTGCGTTGTTGTAGAATTGAACTTTGGGTCTGCCCTTGTTCCAACACCTAGGTCTTCCCCTGTGCCAACAGAAACATATAGCTCTATCTATTCACTTAGTTGTAGACCTCTCTCTCTTTCCTTCTCTTTCTCTCCCCTCCCTGCACACCTAGCTGCAAGGTTTGATCTTCGCACCCAGTTGAAGTTTCTACAATACAAACTCTCTACAATAGCCTTCTCTCTCTCTCTCTCATGACAACAATCAACGACCATTAACCACAATATTATGGACCATCTATTCAGAAACCCTCTCGACTCTCCTAGACCTTTATTTATACATTACATGGTGAACTGTTAGGTGTCAAAACCCTAGATCCAAAACCATAGGTGTCAAAACCATAGGTTTCAAAACCCTAGATCAACTTGACCTGTGCTTTAAGGGCTCCACCATCCTTATTTTATGCAAGGTTCTCCAAAGCACTCATTGACGTCTTATTCCGCTTACTGAGTTGTCCATGATCCATATTTTCTTGTTGATCTATCTTCCTTGGTCTTCTCATCCAATGTCTATATTTTACTTTCTTCGCTCCTTATTTTCTATGTCTTTAACCACTTTGACCCATTCTCAGTTAATGTGCCTTCCATGCAGTTCGCACTTCTCTCTTCTTCCTTAATCTTCACTTCCTTCCATTACCAAGGGCCAACAAATCTCGTGTTTCATAGATATTATCAACAGTTGAAATCTGCCATTGAATCATTACCTAGTATGAAAATTTGTACCCTACATTAGTACCATCCCATAGAGAAGTTTTGTGTTGATCCCCACTTCATTTACATCACCGCATGAAAAAATGAGCACCAGGAAATCTTGCAGTCATACTATAAGCTCTCGAATGAAGATATGGAACATATTATAAAGGAATGGCCAAAAGAATTTCTTATACCTGTCGTCGATGTAGATTTATCTGACACTGAAACTATAGGAAGCCTGATGGTTACACGATATGAACATGTCATACAGTCTAGTGGGATGAAGAAGCATAAAAAGCAGGTCAAAGTCCAGGACATAAAGAGTGACAAAGAGGACGAAGAGAAAACTTCTGGAGATAATGGGTTTGGCTTGCCAGGAGGAGGAGAAGACAAAGTAGAAGGAAAAGGAGGAGGAGATGAAGGAGAAGAAGATCAAGGAGGAGGCAAAGCTACACCACCTGAATATCCCCCTATTGGGACAGTGACACCACAAAAAAGGAAATTTACTCCAAAGAAACCTTCATCAAGGAAGAAAACGCACACCAATAAGCCACAGTTGGAAGCCACTCTCACCGGTGACGACCTTAGTCTGGTCCATGGACCTATGGAGGACGCCTCTGAAGACATTTTGTAGAGATATGAAGAGAAACAGGTGGAATTATATGAAATGATTGAGAGGGATTTGAAGGAAGTGCAGCAGGTTGTTCACTTGGTCCGTGCAGTGCCTACTGCGCCATATTTTCCTTCCTCGTCATAGACCATACACTTGGGGGATGAACCAACCTAGCTAAGAAGGCTTGTTGATGCAATAGAATCCCGATTCTAGAGATCTTAGGAAGATAAGGAGAAGACTATAGAATCCTTGAAAAAATAGAAAGACGAATTCCTAGTACAGTTATGAGTAGCACAGGACAGTATAGCTACCTATGAAAGCGAGAAAGTAGAGTTTCAGGTGAAGCTTCAGGAGGAAAAGAGAGTTGGTGAAGCCCATCTATAGAAGGGAAAAGAGTAGTTTCTTGCAAAGTAAGCCATGGTCAAAGAAGTAGTAAGAAAATCATGTCGCTATGTGTCAGACTTGGTACAGGAGGAGCAAGAGCATGTCGAAGCTCAAGTAGCGAAGCTTGTAGAGACCCTCCAGTAGTTTCAAGCTAGGATAACTGAATTGGAGTCCCAAACAGTGTCGCGCACCCGGTAGGAGGTGTGTGACCAGAGGGAGGAGTCAGCCAAAAACACAATAGAAAGTATAAAATCCCTTGCCTCAGCATGTAAATAGTTGAGTGATAGAAGTGCCCGAAAGTATGAATGCCTCGTCGAGGATCTAGAGTTAAAGAAGCTAGAGGCTCAGTCACAGGAGGTGCAGCAGTAAGAATTTTCATTGCAGGCGCATATGAAGCTTCTCACAGCAGTGGAAAGGATGAAGAGATCCCAGGAGCAGTGCATAGTACAACAGCAAATCACTGCCCTCCAGGGTAAGGCAATGGAAGTAACATATAAGTTACAACCTGTGCAAGATGAAGCTTGCAAGGTGTTCGAGGATATCGATGGTCAGGGTTCACAGTTAGATAAAGTAGTTGCAGCAGTAGAAAAGTGCCTGGAAGGGCCTGTTACAGAGAAGACAGTCCAGGATCTCGATGAGGAGGAGGCTTAGGCAAGGAAGCAATTCGAGGCATCTCGATTTAGGATCAAGGCACTTGAAGCAGCATTTCCTGAACCTGAGTGACTCGGGACAAGTCACAAGTGAGTGTAGGGGGCTTGTTGGCCCTCGACCAAGTTTTGGGGAAAATTTGGTCCATTTTGGCCCACTTTTGGACTTCGACACATTGGTCAAAGTAGGAGCGTCCAGGCAGAGCTGAGATCACATATATCACCTATTTTGAGGGTTATGTGGACTCAGTAAGGAGTCCTTTAGGGTTTTGTAATGGTTTTATGGGATGTCAGTCCATGGGTTTTCCCCATGTTTAGGCCTTATTGTAAGATCTTGTAAAGTATAAATAAAGAGGAATGTAGGGTAGAAGTAAGAAGTTTTGTGTGAAAAAGAAGTGTTTCATACAAAGGAATGTGTATGGTCGAGGCTTTGTGCTCGACTGCAATTTTTTAGAAGGTGTTAAGTGTCGTGATAATAGATTGTGGCTCTGTGCATGTAACCTAGTTTTGGAAGGTAAAGAAGGAGGATCTAGTGCTTAGTGCACAAATCTCATGTCTTGTGTGGAGTTCGACTCTATGGATTAGTGCACAAGAGTGACTGGATGTAATATTTTGGTGAATAATAAAGAGGCGAAGCGGTTTGTGGATATAGCCCCACCCTAGGGTAAACCACGTATATATGGTGTCTCATGGTTTTCTTTGTGTTGTGTCATTTATGTTATGAATTTTCTTAGTAATTTTATTATGATGTGTATGGATAGATATTTTGTTTCTTAAGTACTTTACTTATGTTAAGGGTAAATGAATGCTAGATTTAACTTATAGTGCTAAGTGTTAAGTGTTAGGTGTTCAAGGTTCATAATCACTTGTTGTTATTGCGCTTATCTGTCTTTGATTATGCTCTGCAGTGTTATCTAGGTTAATAAACTAATGCATGTTCACTTCCTAAGTGTTAACATAATATTCTGTGAAGTGCTCTTATCACAGAGATGTGTCCCATCCTAGTTACAGACACTTGTGTCCTATAACCCCCCTATTTCTACCTTGGGTGAGACTTCGCCTGCTTCACAGGTGTTTCTGAAAGGGTCGGTAGTCAGGGTTTTTTTGGTCCATTGTTAAGAATTGAACCTTGGGTCTGCCATTGTGCCAACACCGACTAAATATTGAATGAAGGTCGACTGGTAGTCGACTATAACGGAATCCCTATATTCTCGGGATTTGTAGCCAATGATCTGCATGGGTATGTAAAATATTTTGGGTGCCATTTATTTAGGTTTTTTCCTATTTTAAATCCTATAAATAAGGCATGTTGTAAGGATTTAAAATCTATTCTGAAATATTTAGATGATGAATAGATAATCTCTAAGAGTTTGTAATTTTGGAGGTTGTTGGTCATGTAGATGTAAGTCGAATTGGTTATAGGGTTGTTCTTGTGTAATCAAGAGGGTATGATGTTGATTTTGTATTATGTGTGGACCAAGGTTGGACATGTAACCTTTTATTTTGAATGAATAGGACAACAAGAGAGAAAAATGCTCAACGAATGTTGGTTTTCCTGGTTTGGGTTTCCAGGTTAAAATCTATGTGTGTTGTGTGTTTGTTGTGTCATTTAATTTCTTGATTAAATAGGTGTTTCTCTCTTCTTCTAGGTTTATCATGGAAGTGTGTCTCATTTCCTAACATGTGGTATCATATATTGGCTTAACAACTTTGGATCTGAGCTAAACCATAGGTTCAGTAAGAGTCATAAGTTAGAAATCTTTAAACATTGTGTTAAAGATTGGGTTAAAGAATGGTGAGAAGCTCGAGAATAGATATCAAAAAATTCAATGGATATAATTTTGAGCTTTGGAAGCTTCAAATTGAATATTTCCTTGTAGATCAATAACAATGGACAACATTATGTCTAGGTACCATGTCGGCAGGTATGTCGTTGAAAGAATGGGAGAAATTCAAGAGAAGAGCAAGGAGTACGATTCGAATTTGTCTTAGAGATTCGGTATTGTTGAATGTCTCAAGTGAATATTCATCCAATAAACTATGGGAAAAGTTGGGGAGCTTGTACTAGTTGAAATCCCTAGTAAATATGTTGTTTCTCATAAATAAATTGTATCTTTTGAGGATTAGTGATGGCAGTTTCATGACTAAGAATTTAAATGCGTTTAATACCATTATAGGCCAGTTATATTCTATGGATATTAAAATCACTAAGGAGGAGAAGTGTATTAGCCTATTATGTTCTTTGTCAGACTCTTGGGATAGCTTAGTCATGGCTATAGGGAGTAATACAACCACATTAGCACTAGGAGACATGGTTGCATCTCTACTGTCAGAAGAAATGAGAAGGAAGAACATGGAAGGATCAACCAAAGAGGATTTAGTGGTGAGAGGTCGACCGATTGACAGAAATAAAGGAAAATTCTCTAGTATAACTTCTAAGTCGGAGGGTAGATCTAAATCTCATGTTCAATTGATGAGGCAATGCTAGAAATGCGGTAAAGTTGGGAATTAAAAAAATGATTGCAAGTCGAAGCCAATGGAATTCAGTACAGGATCTGACAAGAAGCAATCGGCTAAGAGAAATATGACTCCAAATAAGGGTGTAAATATGTACCTGGTGTCGACTAGTACACAGTCAGATATTGATGTTTGGTTGATAAACTTAGGAGCATCCTATCATATGACACCACATAGAGAATGGTTCTACAAATATGAATTATATGAAGGAGGAAACGTGTTCTTGGGGGATGATTTGACAACCAAAATTGTCAGATGAGGAAGATTTTGATTGATACTACAGGATGGGAGGAGTAGAAACCTTCCAGGTGTGCTACACATTATGAGTTTGGAAACATGATATTTTTCATCAAGAAGAGTGATGAAGGGGTACACACTCTATTTCATAATGATTCATGCAATATGGTTAGAGGTGTGATGGTATTAATGAAAGGAGTTTGGATTGGAACCCTATACAAGTTACTAAAGAGTGTTGACTCAACTGGATGCAACAGCATCCTTGTTCCTGAAGTCTACTCGACTCGACTCAGGATGAGTCAATTCAAACTGACTCGACAAGTCATCAGAAATTTGACTCGACCATGCTATGGCACGAGAGGATGGGACACATTGGAGAAAAAGGACATCGATATATGCATAACAAAGGTATGGTCAAATACTTTCCTGAATGTAATTTAGAAGTTGACTTTTGTGAACATTGTATATATGGAAAATAAATTCGAGTGAGGATTTTGTCTAGTTCGACAAGGGTAAATGGGATTATAGAATTAGTTCATTGTGATGTGTTTGGCCCTGTTACAGTGCCTTCACTTGGTGGATTCATGTATTATGTTTCCTTCATAGATGATTTTTCCAGGAAGACATGGATATATTTCTTGAGGAACAAATTAGAGGTTTTCAAGAAAATCAAAGAGTTTAAATCTTTTGTAGAAAACCAAACAGATAATAAGATTAAGGAGCTAAGAACTGACAATGGTGGTGAATTATGTGGAAAATAATTTGATTAGTTCTACAAGAAGTGTGGCATAGAACACCAAAATACCACACCATATACCCCATATAAAAATGGATTTGTCGAGAGAATGAACAAAACATTGATGGAAAAGGAAAGGATCATGCTCAGTGATCTTGGTCTTGCACAAGAATTCCGGGTGGAGGTAGTCAAAACTGAAAAATATATGTTGAATATGTATCATTCATCAATGTTGGTCAACATGAATCCACATGAGGTATGGTCAGGTAAGAATCCTTCTATTTCACATCTCAAAGTATTTGGCTACGATGCATTTTTACATTTTTCCAAGGAAAAGAGGAGCAAGCTAGAAAAAAAGGCACTCAAATGTATTTTCATTGGATACAAAGAAGGAATGAAAGGATATAAGATATGGGATCTTGCATCAAGGAAAATAGTGTACAGTTGAGATATGGTCTTCAGAGAAGTTGGAAGTAAGTCTGATTCTAAAGAAATTTTTCAGACCGAGAATAATCTTGAGATGGTACGATTTGAACTCAGGAATGAAGAAGATGATTCAAATGAGTCGATTGAATTAGAAGAAGAGGTGGAAAAACTGACCCCAATTGTAAGGATTTCATACAGAGTAATAAAACTAGTCAAATGGTATAGTTTACCCAACTTCCATTCCACATATGTTTCAACTGTCACTGACAATGAGCCCAAGACGGTTAGGGAGGTAGTCGACTCATAATAGGGAAAACTCTGGAAGGATTTCATGGTTGAAGAGATGGAATCCTTGCACAAGAATGAGACATGGGACTTAGTCAAGTTACCTAGTGGAAGAAATATTGTCGGTAGAAAATTGGTATTCAAGAAGAAGATGAATGTAGTAGGTCAAGTCGAGAAATTCAAAGCTCGACTGGTAGTGAAAGGATATTCCCAAGTCGAAGGAGTCAACTTCGGTGATTTTTTTTCCCTTATTGCAAAATAAAATTCCATTAGAGTACTAATGTCTCTGGCTACAACATTTGATATGGAAATAGAACAGATGGATGTGAAGACATTGTACCTACATGGGGACCTGGAAGAGGAAATCTACATGAAACATCCTGAAGGATTTGTATTAAATGGAAATAAATATTTGGTGTGCAAACTAAATATATCCCTTTATGGTATAAATAAATCACTAAGGATGTGATACCAAAAATTCAACATGTACATCCTTATTTTGGGGTTTGTGAGAAGCAAAGTTGATCATTGCATATATTCCAATGAAGAAGGTGGGTGTTTCATATATGTAGCTTTGTATGTTGATGACATGTTGTTGATTGGAAACAACATGGACACAATAAAGGATTTGAAGAAGCAGGTATCCTCTAAGTTCGACATGAAGGATCTCGGTGCAACGAATTTCATTATGGGAATGGAGATTAAGAGAGATCGAGAAGCTAGAAATATCTGGTTGAACTAGACGAAGTATATTGAAATAGTTTTGAAATGTTTCAACATGTAGGATTGAAAACCTGTGAATGTGTCAATTCATGTGGGAGAAAGGCTAACTATTGAACATTATCCAAAAACACAGGAAGAAATAGAGTACATGGCATGTGTTCCCTATGCAATTTTTGTTGGAATTCTAATGTATGTGATGGTTTTCACTTGACCAAACATTTCCCATGAAGTGGGAGTGTTGAGCATATACATTTTGACACTTGGGAAGGAGCATTGGACAAATGTCAAAAGAGTATTTGGGTATTTGTGTGGAACAAAATATTATGCTATATACTTCAAGGAAAACCTGTAGGTGACAGTGAATTAAATGTACATAGATTTTTTTATGTCGACTAGGCTGGAGATCTGGATCGATGGAGGTCGACCAGAGGATATGTGTTCAACATGTTCGGAGGAGAAATAAACTGGATGACTAAGAAACAGTCGTCCATGACCTTTTCAACAATAGAAGTTGAATACATGGCAGCCACTCATGGGAGAAAAGAATCATTATGGATGCAAAGGTTGTGTTCAAGAATTAGGTTTGAGTAGAGAGCTATGAACATAAGTTGTGACAATCGAAGCACAATATTTCTGGTAAAGAACCATGCTTATCATTATTATACTAAGAACATTTATTTACAATACCATTTCATGAGAGGCATTGTGGAAAGAAACAAGGTGTTGCTGGAGAAAGTAGACACATTGGAAAATAGAGCAGACTCATTGACCAAGTCTATGAATGTTTTGAAGTTCTCTTCGTGTAGAGAGGAAATGGGCATTTCTACCATGGGTATGTGAATGAGAGTTCAGAGGTCTCTTGGTTTCAGTAAAGAAAAAAACAAGTGGGAGAATGTTGGGTTGTTATATTATTTGCAGTGAAAGTTAAGGTGGATCGACTAACAGTCGAAGTCAAAGGTCGAGGTGGTTTGACCAGGTAAAGACGAAGTCGAGGTGCATTGACATCAATTTGAAGGTCGAGGTGAGTCGACTAAGTAAATTCAAAGTCAAAGGTTGAGGTGAGTCGACTAAGTAAAGTCAAAGTCAAAGGTCGAGGTGGTTCAACATGGTAAATACATCAACAGAAAGTCAAAGAGGTCAATCGACAAGAGGTCGATAGGCGGATGTGTGGCAACTGACTGAAGACCGAATGAAGGCCTACTGGTAGTCAATGGGTAATCTGACTTGGTAGTTGACTGTAATATAATCCCGAGATTCAAGGGATTTGTAGCCAATGATATGCATGGATATGTAACTATTTTTGGGATCCATTTATTTAGGTTTTTCCTTATTGTAAATCCTATAAGCAAGTCGTGTTGTAAGGTTGTAAAAGACAATCTTGAATCTTTAGATGATGAATGGCTAATTGCCAAGAGTTTTTAATTTTAGAGGTTGTTGGTCATGTAGATGTAATTTGAATTGGCTACAGGGTTGTTCTTGTGTAAGAAAGAGGGTATAATGTCAATTATGTATTAGGTGTGGACGAAGGTTAGACATGTAACAGTTTATTATGAATGAATCAGAAAACAAGAGAGAAGAACACTCAAGGAATGTTGGTTTTCCCGGTTTGGGTTTCCAGGGTAAATTCTCTTTGTATTGTGTGTTTGTTGTGTCATTTACTTCATTGATTAAATATTTATTCCTCTCTGTTGGAGTTACTTCACACACACCTAGGATTTATTTTTCCTAAGGTTATTGCTTGTTTATTAGTCATAATTAGTCATTATCCAGTCTCCTATATTTTAGGGGAGAATATTCCACCTGGAGAATATTCTCTTTCAGTTGACACTTCAGTNTTTAGTGTGGAAGTGTGTCTCATTTCCTAACAGTTTTTCATGTATCTATATTATGACATTATGTTGCTAATGAATCTCACAAACTTAACTAAAATTAATTGTAGGTCTCAAACATGGGAACCATTTTGGTCTAACCATTACACATATTAGACTGTAGGGTCCAATAGCGTAAACACCACTTGGTGGACCAGGATAAGGTCCAATGGGACTAGTATATCCTAGGATCTACTATCTAGGAGGATGCAGAGACCATGCGTCAAGATCATCCCATTTTTTACCATAACTTTGAGATGAAATTTCCCAAAGGGTGGGTATATGTAACACCCCGTTTTGAGTTAGGAATATAAAAATTTGAGACCTATTTACATTTTGAATCTTATTATCTATGGAACATTGTTAGAACAATGGAACTTTAGTATATGGACATGCGGACCTACATATATGTGAATATTATGAATAGTTGTTGTTTATGTGATTAATGATGGATGTTGTGTGATTTACTTCAGTCATGGTACATGAATGTTGTGTGATGTTATTATTCTAGCATGAAAATTTTAAATGAAATATTTTGGCACATGGATACCAATTTGAATGATATGTTTTGAACTAATCAATAAGTACCATGCACATAATAAACAAATAGTTGGTTTACAGTGTTCATCGATGAGTAACATGGAAATCACATGTCAATAGTTTTATGATTATGCATGATCTTGTGTTGTAAATTATCTTACAAGTTGAATGGGCGATGTGATAKCCAAATAAGTGTGATACTAAAGTGAAATATGTCATGGAMATCAAATGAGAAATGGTATTCTAGGAAGAATTATTTTGTTATTTGTTCATTGGTTCAAATGCATTTCTATGATATTTGGAAAAGTGCAAGTTTTACAGGTATCACAGCTGYCCCAACTCGGCATTCAATGAAAAATMTCTCTAAACAACAACAATGTCATAATATGGTAATTTATAGGGTGTTGACCCTAGTTCCATCAGAAGGGGTAGAGGTATTGCCCATTGTTTATCCTCTAAAACCTAGGTCATGGGAGAGTTGTGTTAATCCACACTCATGTAGACGAGTGATGACCATTGTTAGTTTCCTACTAGGGAAGCTTAGTCAAGGTAGTTGACACTTTTGTTTATGAGTTCTGCCTAGAGTTAGATCAATATAGTTGATGCTCTAGCATAGTCTAGTAGAGGACAGGATACGATGTGGAAGATAGAAGTACATTAGGGAGGAAGGGTGTTATGGTGTAGTTGATAGTGTTGTTGGGATTTAGTAATGTAAACTTAGTGCCTGACTTATTCATTTTTTGTAATAGATGTTGGCTTAATTTATTTATGGTGATTCAAGTGTAATTTTCAATTCATTTTGAATTGTTTTGACTAATTAATTATTGCTACTTTGTTAGTATGGATTATTGATTAATGCATTACGAGATATATTGTACTTCTTGTTTGGTTGTAGTGTAAAATAATTGTGCATCAGATATGATGGTTGTTATCATTAGTGCATGCACAAGCTATGTATGCGCGAGCTACGTATACATGTCTTAAGTATGTACACTAGTATTATTATGATGTATACTAGTTAATATATATTATTATTTATGTTGGGTGTATATGTTTGTAGTACATGAAAAAATTAAAAGATTATAAGTTTGCTTGATTTAAATTATTGAATTTCATTTAAGAGACTTATTATCTTTGATAAATGGAAAATTTGTTTTTATTTGAATTAAATTGAATTTAGTGAGATTTGATTTGCATGACCCAAGTTATTTTAATTTAATAAATAATATATTGTGTCAAGGAAGAAATCATAGAAAATTGTTAGGGAAGGTTATTTTATTATTAGTTGAACTTCCTAAGGAGACTAGGAGGATGGTGGGAGTGGAGGATAAAGGAAACATTGGGGGAAGGAAAGGGGGTTTGGATTTTTTGGGGGAAATTATTGGTTTGAAGGGAAGGAGAACTTGGGAGGTAGAAAAACTAAGTTGTGAGATGAAATCAATTTTGGTATTGAATTTGAGATACTGGTGGGTTGTGTTGTTCAAGGGATTTGGGCATGGAGGGTAGGAAACCCCCCAAGGATTTCCTAGAGTTAGGGAATTGGCGAGGTTACTCCCATTTTGTTGGGAGGTGGGCAGTCAAACCAAGAGAGGAGGCAACTCTACAGTGAGATAATATACATTAAGGGAATAAGTCAAGTAGAATTAAGTGGTATTCTACTTATCATAACTTGTATTTTAATTTCTAAAGTTTTGATGTGTAAATTGTTATTAATTGTAATATGTTGCTGAAAAAATAAAAATGTTATAATAGATGAATTATGATTTAACATGAATTAGTAATTGTTATTAAAATTTTGCATATGATAGAATTTATCCTTTTACCAACTAAATGTTTGAGTTCTGATCAAAAGAAGTACACATATATGCACTTGAAATAGAATTTCTATATTAAAGAGTGGATTAAGTACAAAAGTTCATGACCCCTATATTCTCTTGAGGGGTTTTACATGTTTGGCATATATTATACATTATACTTGTGTGAATTTGGAGGTTGRTCTATGGCCCCAAATGGTGTGATAGTGTCTTGTTGAGATTTTATTTATAATTTGCAATTGAAATAAAAAAATRCATTGGGCTAAGAGCCATTATTTGTATCATATGTATTACAAACTATAATAAGATCCTTATTGGATCTATTATATGCATTGATATATATATATATATATATATATATATATGTGTGTGTCTTATATATTGAAGTAGGTTTTCTACATATTTAAATTTGCATAGTTGTTATATTATTGTTCTAACTTAACACACAAATTTWTTCTTGTGTTGGTTTAAGTTATAGTTTATATTCATTTTTGGGTTACATTTGTGTGCACAAAGATGTATCAATGCCCTTTGTTGATGTTTTTAAATTAAAATAATGAAGGTAATGTAAATCAATGAAAGTAATTTGGGCCAACTAGATCATATTTAATGATATTATCCAACATGAAATAGTTAACAATGAATCTAATAAATTCAATTTGCTAACATAAACCAAAAAAACAATATAATAAATTTAATTTGATAACATGAATTCATTTTTTCATGTGTCAAAATCCTAACTATTCAATAACTTTAACAAATAAAACATGATACTACAATATTGGAAGTGCATCAAATAATCATATATGTGAATCATAACTACATCAAAAAACAATGAAGATGATAATAACTATATATGTCAATAAGCATATCCATAAGTTAAATATGAAAAATAAGATATGGTAAAATAAGATATGCAACAAAATAAAACTATAAGTCAAAAATTCATATAATTGATATAATAAACTCACAATTATTATATACATTTGATAAAAAAGGAAAATATATAATAATAATAATAATTCAATAAATCTAAATTGGTGTCCCTGTAAATTGTAAAACTAGTACTATGACTAACATTGGTACTAGTGTTGGCACCACCACCACCATCACCCTCATTACCTTCATGGCCCTCACCATGAGCACCCTTGACATGACATATGTTCTCATGTATATCTCAACATCAAACATGTTGTACAAGGTCCTTCACCTTGAGAATATGGAAAAACAATATGGGTCATGTTTTTTGTTATATTGATAAGTGTTATGAACCAATGCCTTAAAAATGATCAAAATTCAATGAATAACAATCTACTTCGAGTGGGAAACCTCCTTTTACAATATATTCAATGTACAAGATGAGATAAGATGATCTTAAAACCAAGTCTCCTTAGTGTGTGTGTGTGTGTGTGTGTGTGTAGAAGACAAAGGGGTGCAATTATAGGTACAATGAAGGGTTCTAGCCGACATACAAATATAACACTAGAAATGTATTAGTTCAATATCTATGGCTTAATAAGGAGTTTTCACTCGGATCGGGTGGTAGAGAAGAGTAACGACATGCGGCCAGAGTCGCATCACCAACCCCTGTCTGGCGGCCCCGCGTTCCTCCACAACAAATACAGACCCAACCCCTCATCCTTTCACTGTGACGTTTAGTTGTTATTCATTCGGTTTTGGCATGCGAGTGTCCTCCATATCTATAATGTTCATCTCTTTTATATGCGCTATGATTTTTCTTTGTCCTTGGAATTTAGTAGCAATAATGGTGTTGTATGATGTCATAACTCTCATACCACCTCTCCATTGTCTTATTTCTTTGGCCTGGTTGTTTAGTAACCCTTGTTCTTTAGCTTCATGCTCCATTTTATTTAATTCTAAAGTGATTCCCGCTCTGCCCTACTCTTCACAATATCTATCACCCTGACTTCTCCTCTCACTCCCCCAACTTCATTGTGTGTATATTCTTCCCTGCAATTTTGTGCAGTGACCATCACTACCATGGCCATAGTCACATAGGTGTTTCACTCAATCAAAAAACTCAAGCTATCATTTCCTAGATAGATGAATACTATGAAGCACGTACTCCATTAAATATCTAAGAGGAATTAGACCTGGTTGAGGTTGATATTCACGTCCTTTGTCACTTCATAGATAATGAAATAGTAGACACCGAAATTGGTTCCTAGATTACAAACCCTATATCTTATCATGCTCGTGCCACTCTATACACCAAGACAGTGGACCTCTACTAGCTCCTAAATACTCTCATGGGAAAGGTTCTAGTTGAAATAAATAAGACACATGAGGAAATATTCTCACAGTTAGATGAAATACAGAGGCAGTTGCAACTCATGGATAGGAAGTTGGATAGAAGGTTCAATTCCAATGTCAATGATGTTGGATCGAGCCAGGAGAAATACCAAGTAATGGATACTCATCCAGAGGTTCCCCCCGGTCTTCCCCTTTATTTTTTAATGTTATTTCAAGTATGTTCTTTGTTGTATAGTCTAGTAGGTCATGAGGATCCACTCCTCCCTCCAAATTGTATTCAGGATAATCATAGGGATAGGCTTGATATGCTCAAAGATACTTTGACATGTATACAATATTAGCTCTTGTTTTTTGTGCTCTGGAACTGTAATGGACAACACAAACTTCTCTTTTGTGGTTGGTCAAGTTTTCCAAGTGGCAGACCAACCAAATTTCTTGTATAAATAACTCTTTTTTCAGTAATAGAAGGACTCATGAAGGGATCGATTACAAAAAAAGTGGGG
>JZKD02S1899495.1:129358-139592 GCA_000966675.3 Picea glauca
TGAATGTTATCATATTTTGAAGAAGTTATATGTACTAAAGAATAAATTGTAAATTGAAGGTTCGTTTCACTCAAACAAAGAGATCGATGTCTCTTGCCAAGTTGGTGCTTAGCGGTGGGGATTGGTGTCTCCAGTATATTGGTGTCTATGAAGATATATAAGAGTAGGTTGGTTCTTACTAGGGTTTGTACCAGTGAGGATCAATGTCTCCAGTAAGTTGGTGCCAAATATTTGTAACAGTAAGTTGGTGCCTACAAAAAATTATAAAGAGAAGTTTTTTGGTTTTCTTCTGAAAGGGTTTCCATGTAAATGTTGTGTTCCATGGTCTGTAGTTAAAATATMTCATGTGTAATTGTTTTCCTATGGTTAATGAATGTTTGAAAAAGAAAAAATTCATCTTATATTGATTCATCCCCCCCCCCCTCTCAGTATAAGTGAGTTCTCAACACAATATTCTTTTTTCCATCAAATTGAGGATGGTAAAATGAGTTGTGAGCCAATTGAATACCCAAACAAGAAAATAATATAATCCAAAATTTTCCAGTGATTTTTGGCTATCTGTCACTTACAATAATATTGTGGACTCCATGTAGATTTTGAACTGCTTCCATGAATGTTGCGGCTACCGTACTTGTTTTAAAAGGATGATAAAGAGAGAAAAAATGGGCATACTTTGTCAGTTGATCCACTACTACCATGATGAAAATGTTTCCTTCAAATTTAGGTAAACATGTAATAAAATCCATTCAAACATGTTCCCAAAGTTGACTTGGAATAGCTAATGGTTTTGTTAGCTCATAGAATTGTAGAGGTCAAAAAATTACTTCGGTTTTGTTTTTTGAATCATGGGGTTTATATGTCTTAAGTTTTGGGTCTTATTTATTGTGGTCATAACTTAAATGTTTTAAGAAAATTTATGCTTAGTCTTAGGTTTTGAGTCTTTGTGTCATAATATTAGTCATCATGAAAAGGTAAATAAATCCCTATGAGTCACATTGTTGATCCTTACATCATTACCTTGACATGGCATACCTCCAAGTTGTATAAATTTTCCCTTTGTCACCATCCAACTGTTTAAATTTCAAGTCAAGGTCAATTATATTCACTGCCAACTCATCGGGAGATTTCACAGCATACTCACGAGTACCTCAAGCATTCATTTGTCATCTTTGCAGTCAGGGAACGTGTCAAAGAGAATTTCATTGTTTTTAGCACCATATTTTAACCAATGTTTCAGGGATTATGTCACAAATCTCCTAACAGTCTCCTCGAAGTGTGTAATTTGAGTTTTGAATTTAGCATTGTGAACTGACGCTGTAGAATATATGAAGAGGAGTGTTGGAGGTTGGATAACTTGCAAACGTATCAGTTCATATTCACCGACATCAGCATCAAGCCAAGGTTTTGATGGGTATTCTATGTGCACTAATTCCCTCAATTAAATTGTCAACCAGTGGTAAGTAAACTTAAGGTTGTGGCACTGTATGAGCCGAGGTAGAAAATCTAATGGAAGTATTTTCTAACTAAGGATATGGTCTACCTAAGGATCAGTACTTTATCAATCTACTTTCTAAGGAGATAACTCTTTTTCAATTTCCATCCATTAACAAATTTTATTAATGAGCTTGAACTATTTACCCTAAGCAGCTTCAAACAATGGATTGATGGATTATTTCTAAAAGAGAAAATCACAACCTATTTTAAACAAGTTAATCTATTCAACCTTTTTAAGTAAGCAATAGCAAGTAAATTACTTTTGATCTTTTTATCTTTAAGCAAATAAGAAAGTAGAAAACTAACCTATCAAAACTATTTCGACAAGTGAACTCTATTCTTAAAAATAACTCATAATTATTTCTATTTTGCAAAGGAGAAATCTTAACCTAGTTAATCAAAAATAAAAACATCATGACTGTATTCACATTCTAATTAATCAAAACTATTCCTAATTTGCAATAACAGGAAAAAGAGTATTCAGAGATGATGATTATGTCTTTGGTGTTGAATAACATCATGATGGCATCTGACTATTAGTGATAGTTCAAGAGGGATTAATTCAATGCTGACTTCTACAGAGAAATGGAAAGTTTGAATAAGGAAATCTAAAGAAATATTTTCCATCATAGAAGCAACACTAATTATCTTGGAAATCCATGTGATCTTTAAACTTCATGCATCAATCATCAATGATTAAAAACACTCTTATACTAATCCAAACAAATATATAGAATCATGAACTCATGATTAAAGATCTTAATTCAAATCCACTCTTCTAATTAGAATCACAATTCAAATCCATAACTGAGATTTTATAATCTAAATTGAACTAATCCTATCATTAAAACTCATATTTCAAAACTAGAATGCTTTTAGAAAACACAAACCCAAAATATATTTCTATCCTATCACACTAAAGCAAGATTAATGAAAAAAATAGATCTATGAAGATTTAACTGAACTGGTAATTAAAATTAGCTTGGTTATAACTAGCAAAACTTGAAACTATTAATCCATCAAAGATTATAAACAATCTTAAATTAAAAATTTGTTTACACTAATCCTCTATCTAAGTAATGCTCTGTTTTAGTTTCCAAAGCCAAATTAAGACTTCAATACACTATCTAAGTTAGTATCATGCAGAATGATTCATTGCTAAGAAATAAGAGACACAACATGATAATTAACCAGCTCCTACAAGAAATCTGCAATTTAAGGAAAGACGAATTAGATAATCAAATTATAATTGACATGTACAGTAATTGAAACTAAAAAATACATACAGCAAAGAAACAAGTATAAATTATAACTAAGAAATAAGATAAACACACGATTTCTATTTATATAGTCACCCAGACCATTGGTGGGCCCCCCAGCAGGTCGTGGCTACACTCCAACAGTAAAACGTAGGATTAACTCAACACAATTCTGTCATTAATCAAAAACAAAGTTTGGAACAAAAGTTGCAGAGAATGTCTGAATTACACAATGAAACTCTTCTTAAAAATTATGTTTGTGGTCATGCCACTGATAGTGGTATTTATAGATAAGTTACATCTTGAGAGGTTGACCACTGGAAGGGTCGACCTCCTCTAAAAATGGCAAACTCATTAAATGAGATTCTAATAGCATCAACTTCTAGAAAATCTGTGAGCCCCTTAGAGATCACCATAATCACCCAAGTTGAGGTGTATCAAGATCTGTCACTGGAGTTCGTGAGGGGGAAAAAAACCCAGATCATCGATTCCTCCACGACAGGTCACCAATGTACCAACCGCTAGCTCCAATGCACTTTGAGTGTTGGATCGCATGTCGGATGGAGTGTCATATCATGTACCGGATGGGGTGTTGGAAAGAGTGTTGAACGAGGTATAGGATGGAAGATAGAACCATGAATTTTCCCTATTTCACATTAAATATGCATTAGATCTTTGTAAACATCAAACTAAACTGAATTGATCTCAAAATCATTGTAAAAATATCAATTATACATACATGATGCGAATCCATGATGAATTGATATATAAACCTTTGAAAATCCTTCAAAATGGCCAATATGAAGCATATCATATATAATATTGGTGAAAAAAGGATTCTATCATCGCAATAAAACAGTGAAAATAGGAACCCAACATTACCCCCATGCCTAAGGATTTGCAGGTCCCACTGCAAACAAAAATGAATCACCCACAATAACTAGACTCGTGAAGGAGGGAGTGGATTAGCTTTAGAAGCTTATCCCTCTTGTCCTGGAGACTTTGTCTTGGGCCTTTTACGATGTTTCAATTGTGTCCAAAGGGTGCAATTGGCGGTGGTCATTTGATCAACCAATCGTTGGAGAGAATTCGCTTTTTCTTACAATACTGCATTGTCATGATGTAGATGCCTATCCATAGTCTTTCATTCTTCCAACTGTTGAAGCAACTGAGAATTTTTTTGTTGTAATTTATCAATAATTGGGGTATGATCATATCTTTCAAAATAATATGGCTTGGATCCCTTGATGGATGTAGAAGGTCTATCAACTTTGGAAGCTATTGTAGGCATATGGGAGGTAGGAGTAATAGAGTGCTTGTGAGAGGGAATAGGTTCAGATTTTACTTCTCTATCAGGTTTAAACTCTTCTGCAAAGACTTCTCTAAGTATTTTATGGTAGCTTTCATGATCAAAAGACACTTGGATATGATCTGAAGTGCTTGGGGGTTTTACATTAGGCTTTCCACTTGCACTTCGAGTACTTCTTCGAAAATATTCCCCTTTGAACTGATTGGCTCCTCTTCTATTCATAGGGACTATAGGAAATCTTTTTGAATTGCATCTTGTAACTTATTAGGTTGAGTATCAATAGGTGTTGAGGGAAATGGAGAATTATCAGTAGGATTTTTAGTTTTCTTTCCTGATGAGGTTGTAGGGGAATCAACAATTTTCTTGGCCTTTTGTTCAGACAGAGAGATAGTTTGAGTTGGAGGGTTTGGAGTCTTTGGAGAATGAGTCTTAGATGGAGTAGCAATCCCTAAATCAATTGATTTCTTGTTGGTCTTGACTGTGATATGAGGGTTTGAGAATTGATAGAGGAATTCATCCTATGTCTTTCCCTGTTTTTTCAACTCGGTTATGACAAGAAATTGATGAGGTCGTGGTGGAATACACTGTTATGAGGATTGGTCACATTTTTACACACTTGGGAAGACATTTTCTCAATACTTTTCAAGAATTAGAAAGGAAAAATTGGGGGCTTATTATATTGGAAATGAGCTAACAGACGAAAATGGCAAGCTTTGAAGACAGAGTATCTACCTTCACAAGTAATAATCCTAGTAATGAAGATCAGGGGATTAATCAACTCATCCTTGATCCATTCTTTGGAGTACCCTTTAGCTCCAGAAACATTTTGAAACTTAGGCTTGAAAAAGCTGTTGTATCTTAGTCATGGCAATTGATGGTGTTTGAACCATCGATCTCCAACCCGTGGTAATTTCGTGGCTAAGACAATTGACTCCTCAGAGACCAAGAAGTAAAAATACCTTACACGTGCCATCCTCCCATCAAATCCAAGAGTGAATTGCAGTGAGACGCCATCATCATGGCCCTGCAGACAAGACAAGAATGGTCCCCACCCTGCGCGAAGGAAAATCTCCCTACACTCTGCGAATTCGGGAATGTCTAGAAGCTTGCCATAGGAGGAAGGTTCATAGCGTTTAGGCATGGTTACAGCATGGAGGATGAGAAGAGGAAAGTAAATGGGTAGAGGGTGAGTGCAACACATCAAGAAGGGATGAGTGAAATGAAAATTGGAGTTAAACCCTCGATTTTTAATGCAATTAAGGTAGAAAATGATTGAATTCATGAGAGAATTCATCACACACAATTGCCATGTGTGACTATGATTGCGTCGAAATTGAATTTTGAATGGTGCACTTTGGAGGCAATTGCAATCATGTGTGAATTATATCAATTTCCAAGTCTTCGACTTGGACATTTGTTCATAAAAATTCATTAAGAATTGTTTAATTTAATTATCAATGTGAATTTTAACGACATACCATTTAATTCATCTCAACTTACCAGTGAACATGCGTATTAATTCAAACGATCCATTTTTTACCTACAATCATGGTCACTTATAGTATGTGCATACCTCATCTGATCCTTCATATGGCGCTTCATCTAGTCGTCCATATGGCACCCCATCCAGTCTTCCAAATGGCACTCCATGTGGCACTTCATATGGTACTTCTGTGCAAATGGAAATTGTTCTCATTGTAGTGGGTGTTTACCCATAGCACTTAGCTTGGGAAACTTCTGACATTCATGGTGAGCAGGAGCATGGACAGGATAAGTGTGAATAGAATGATCCATTGTTAATTGCCTTGTCATCATTCTTGTACACTATAAAACAATATGTCCCTCTGTCCATAGGCATGTAACACAAATCTATAGTGAATATTTTAATAGTTTGTAATTGACACAAAGAACCAGTTAAGCATTCTTTCGAAGAAATGTACAACAGGATTATAACACATAGTGATGTCAGCGGTATATAATTTAGCATTTCAATAAAAATAACTGCTAATATAATAGCCCAGAATATCAAGAAAACAATATAATAGAATTTTTACAAAGATTCTACTTCTTCTTCTCATGGCTTATGATATAGATAGGCAATGTTTATCATTTTTCATCTCATGAAACCCCTCCCCCACTCCTAAGTATTGTGACACATCACAATAAAAAATATAGGGAACTAGTCAATTCTCCCAATAGCCTGAAATTTACAGCTTTCCAAGTGTTGAGATGAATTTCACACATCAGTCTAATGAGACAGTTAGAATATGTCCCCAACTATAGGATAGAACATCCTACATATAGTTAATAAGAGGTAGGCGAGAGAGCCTTAGGATAGTCTTAACGTTAGTTCCCAATGGCATATTTATGGAGTTTATTGACCTTAGATTAACCATGCATACTTCTTTTCAACTTTGTCTATAAGTAATGACGTACATCAGGACAAGTTTAATATTTAGGAATTTTATTTATTGTTTGTCATATTATCACCCTCGCTAGGTAGAATGCCCCGCTACCAGCAATCTTGTTCAGTACTTTGACAGGATTGCCTAGTCATACCATAGGTCGGTACCCTCTGCCAGCAGACATGTTCAGTATCCCAACAGGTTAGCCTCTTACACCCTCAAAGACTGGTCCACCATCTTTTAATATTTTTATATAAAGATTGTTTTTTTCAAGAAGATGGGGAGATAGCTCTGAAAAACTTTTCTTTTTTTTAAAGATTGGGATGGTATTTATGTTAGAGGATGACTCTCTTTTATGTATTCCTTAGATATTGTTCTGATGTAAGGGGTACTTAAGTGGATGTAGCCTAACTAAATATATGGTATAATCAAGCATTTTTAGTTTGTAGTGGATCATACCATTGGGAAAGAACAGAAAGGTATATTTAGGCTCGACTCACATTCTTCTCTTTTTTTTTAAGTTATAGTGATGTTTCCATGGCTAACCGCTAATCAGACCTCCTTGCTACTCTTTAATAAAGATACTTTACTCACCTACTCAGGGTTCTTTGGTAAATTGTATGAGTAACCTCTAAGTTTTATATTCAAGGTGTCACTTCCTTATATCCTCTAGTGGCGTAGGTTAAGAGAAACTGCCATTAAAGATGCCTCGAGAAAAATAAGATAGAAAACTTTGCAAAAATATGGCTAATTACAGCAATTCATTATTCAATTGATACTTAGAAGACAACAAGGTTCAAATATAGAAATATTTTTTAAGGACAATACTTCCCTTTTTGTCTCTTTGAAATTGTCTATTCGTGGTGAAATAAATACCTACAGAAATCTCTAGAATTGTCTATCAACATACTTCAAATTATTTACATATGTACAGTCAAAATTCAAAAATAAGTTTCAAGAACAAGGGGAGGAAGAAGAAACTTCCCCATATACTAATTCCAATGCCTTTTTAGTTGACATGACCTATAGAAAGTCTTCTTTGGAAATGGGTCTGTGATAAAGTTAGATTCGGTGTCCATTCACTACAAAATAGACTTGTCCATCACCAATTGTTTTGATCTTAACAACCCCATTATCATACACAGTGACTGCCTCATAAGGACCCAACCATCGAGTGGTAATTTTTCCTTTGAAATTTTTAAATCGAGAGTCAAACAACAAAGCCCAATGACTAGGTTGGAAGTGTTTCTTCTTAATAAATTTTCTATGCTACTTGATCCTATGGTTTTGAACTAAGATTGTCCATTGGATAGCATCTTGCCTAATCTCATTCAACTCATTTAATTGTAGGGCTCGTTGTTTCTGTGCCTCATATAATTTTAATCCCAATTGTGCGGCAATACGGAAAGTCCTTACTTGGAATTATATTGGTAGAAGTACTTGTTTTCCATACATTAGCTCGTAAGCGGTATGCCCAGTGGTGTTTCTCCAAGTGGTCTGATATGCCCACAAAGACTTTGGAATCCTATCAGCCCAATCCATATGGTGTAATTGAAAAGTCTTGGTTAAGATAGCTTCTAGAACTTTGTTTGTGGAATCTACCTGACCATTAGCTTGCGGGTTATATGGAGAAGACTTGCAGTGCTTGATCCCATATTTATCCATTAATTCTCTCATCAACTTGGAAGTGAATTGGGTGCCTTGGTCTGTAACAATTTCATGAGGAAAACCAAAGCAGGTAAATATGTATTCATAAATGAATTCAACAACAGATGTTTTGGTAGCCCTAAATAGGGCTTGTAACGTTCCCCCGGCCAAGGGCAGGCTAGGGTACACCACTCTAGAGCAACCTTTCGTGCTCTGACACCAGAAGGTAAAATTCCCAAACTTTAAAGGCCGGACCATGCTACTCTAGGGAACTTTTTCATTCCCTTACTGCGAAACATACGGTAACATACCCAATAGTCAACTAAGTTATGCCACATAAATTTACTCTTTAAACTGCATGCATCTAAAACATATACATACAACACTCTTACGAAAGCTTTACATATAAACATAAACAAACAATTACTTTCTGTAACATACAACTTATATACTAAAATAACAGTAACTACAGATATGCAGCATCTACAGGGAATTACCCATAAACATATAGGGAATTATAATCACATATATGATAAAACATAACATAGGCATGTAAATAACAAAGTATCATATCATTTTATCATACAATTGGCACTTATCTTATAAATATTGTCACCAACTGCGTACAGACCGTCCACGAACCTCCTAGCCATAGACTACATTGTTCATCACTCTCAACAGTGAGTCACCCCCGAGTTGGGACTGAACTCCACCTAGAAAAAAGGGTTCCTATCTAGGCTAAGGCTCATGGGCAACAGGAAAGACTCTGTCTCAGGTGCTCACTCAACTAATAGCCTATAGCCTCTCATTCCCCACATGCCTGTCTCACCCAAGGAACTATGCCCCTTCTTTTCTCAACAGTCCCTCAGTTGCCCCACTTCCCTTCTAGGGCTTCAGCAACAGGCTGAACCGGAAGTCTCAGAGTGTTGTAGATGCATTTTAGCACCTTTGGGAATCAATCCCCAGCAATTCTCTCACTCGGAGAATTTATCACAGGCCTAACAACCCGCTTCTTCAATCCCACTCCAATCTAACCATGTACAACAAACGAAAAGGGCTATGGGAACAGGCTCCGGAATGGTGAAATGGTTGTCTCAAGGATAGCAGAATGCATGAGTGAAAATGGTCATGGAATCATTGACTGGATAACTGAGTGTGGAAAGAATCATTGTGAACTCTTCGTGGAAGTCATTGTGCGAAAATATGGTCGAGCTATTGGTAAGGTATCCCCTGAAAAGTCACCAAATGAGCTAAGTTCCCCCACGATACGAATGCATGTCCCCAAATTGACACTTGTCATATCAGAAGTTACTTTGGTCCACTTGTCCCCAACTTTAGAACTTAGGATAAAATAATTATCCATTATGCTTTAGGAAATATTAATATAATATTCCCTTGACTTTTGGCCCTCCCTTTCCCTAATTGGTGAAGTTCAGTCCTTGATCTCTTTTATCGTGGTCGGTCTGCGCACAACGATGTATTTTATATTAATCATGAGTCATATACAAAGTAGGCGCATTTCCCTTTGACATCTAGGTGTTTCGGCTTAATACCAAAACATAAGCATCTCAGCTTATAATAACCGACTCACTAGCCTATAACACATATTATATACACGAGTCTCACTGTCTTCCATACTGCGTGCACCTTAGTTATTGTGCACGGTATCCTGGAATGTGCATATTACATCATTTTTATGCACAGTTCATGTGCGCATTGTGCCACATGACGTGCATTACCAAATGAGGTCAAAACATCTCACCAGCTTAAGTACATTTATATTACATTTACAATTTGGTTCGTTCAAGGGATATTACAATCCCCTCCCCTTATTTATGCACTGTCCTCAGTGCATCATACGCCCATATATAACAGAGTTTTCAAAAATCTTCAAAAAGATGTGGGTATTCTGTCTGCATTGCATCTTCATGCTCCCAAGTAGAATCCTTAGGACCATACCAGGTCCATTGAACCTTTACAAGCCCTATGGCTCAGTTCCAGAGCTGTTTGACTTTCCGGTCCAAAATGCACACTGGATGCACTTGAAAAGCGCCTTCTTGCTCCACCGGAATGACATTCCAATCAATAACATGATTATCATTGTTGGAGCATAACCCTAA
>JZKD02S1899495.1:173629-194974 GCA_000966675.3 Picea glauca
CACATTCTTAATCTGATTCAATGGCTTAGGTTGTGCAAGTCCTTGAACCAACTTCATGTACCAACTCAGTGCGCGATCCCTTAGAGTGGTACTAAACTGGGTTATTTTCACTGCTTCATCGGTGACATTTTTAATATTCCATACAGCTTCACATAGGAACCAGTGTTGGTCAGGATCTTCAGATCCATCCCCCCTAAAAATAGGAAGACTCATCTCATCTTCCATAGATATCGCTAGGGTTCCTGACTGAGTATGTGGTGGACTACTATTGACAATGCTCTGGGTACTCTGGTGGCTGGGATTACTCTGGTTGCTTAATACTACTAAATCAACAAGAGGGATAACAGTACTTACTTCGATGGTCAGCGCAGTTTCTAAGGTTTCAGTTTCTCTTTGGCAAAGCTCTTCATCTTCTCTTTCCATTTCCCTAGCGGGTTCTGAATGTTCTTCGTCTGTCAAATCTGCCTCTTCTCCACTGTAGAAACCCTCCTTCCCATATTTTTTCTTGAACAGGTGAATTTCTATGAACACTCTCCCACTGTGTATGTCCATATTTTGTGTCGTTGTCATTGTCTGAACTCTTGAACATTAGCCTTTCTTGATCTGACCAATATATTGTGTCTTCAAGATGTTCTTCTCATGCAATAGCATCTTGATTCCCAGCTTTAAAAAATGCAGAAATTTCCCTCTGGGTCCCTTAAAGAAATATCTCTCGGCTTGGTTGTATGATTCTACTCTGTCAACAACAAAATTTGTGATGCACCCTCCAATGGTGCTATCAAACCAGTGATATACAGCTCGTGATATGGCATTATCAACTCTTTTGACCTTCTTGATCAGCTTCGACATCCAAACCATAGGAGGTCTAGATCGGATCTCAAACTAGGTATCTGCTAATCTAGCTATCCACTCATATAACTCTTCATGGATCCCTCCAAAGAATATCTCGTGTATATCAGTAAAAATATATTTCTCCAACCAATCCTCTTAACTAAGATTAGGGTTCTTGTTCTGGGCTTCAGCGAAGTCCTTTTTCTTGATCTTCTATCCACTTTTGAATCTTTGTCTTCAATGGAAACCACCTTGACATTCCCTTAAAAATATTCATGTCACGGCAGCGAAACCTTTTGTTGGCACAGGGGCAGACCCATGGTTCAGCTCCAAGAGTGCACCAACAAGCCCTAACTACTGGCCCTTTCGGAAACACCTACGAAGTAGATGCAGTCTCACCCGAAGCAATTATGAGAGGGTTTCAGGACAGAAATGTCTACAACCAAAGGGAATATCAAGTGGAAATAACAAAAGAACAGCACAGCATTCATATATCACTTATCAACTTAGATCTATTTTGCACATCTAATTATCAGATCTAAAATAGTTATGCAATCACAGTATATCAATGACAGAGACAGAAGATCAATCACACATAACAAAAACTATATGTGGTTCACCCTCTCTCTAGGGCTACATCCATAGAACTGTGCTATATTATATTTAAGTAAAGCATACAGTTCTTATCTGCACTCTTAGCTAGAAGATCTTCTTTCTTCTCCTTCATTTCTCTCCCCTCCCTATGCACCCAGCTGAAGATCTTACAATACTAGAAGGCTCTCACTCTTATCACTTCTCTCTCTCGATACAATACTCACTCACATCAACAATACAACTAGATCAATAGAAATATCGTACCAACCCAAAAGTACCGACCCGAACCAAGTCCTTTAGACCTTTATTTATACATTACAATAGCTCACTAACAGCCTTAGGCCGAAACCTAGGTGTCCAAAACCCTAGGTCAAATTGAACCATATTTTCAGGGCTTCGCCAGCCTGTCTTTCCTTTCTTCTCTCACAGTGCTCCAAAGAATCCAACAGTGGATTTTTCCACTTGTTGTCCTATCCACGATCCTTCTTCCTTGTTTATATTTCATCCCCGATCTCCTCATCCAACGAATTTCTTTCTCAAGCTTAGCTCCATATTTTCCTCTCTTTTGTTCACTTTGACCAAATAACAGTAATTGTGTCTTCCGCGCAGTTCACATTCTCCCTTTTCTTCCTTTATATTCACTTGCTTCCATACCCAAGGGCCAACATGCCCCCAACACTCACCTGTGACTCATCCCAAGGCACTTCAGATCTGAGATTCCTATTTCACTTCGACTCCAGGCTACGCAGTGTAGCCTCTGTGTTATGCTCTTTTCCTCCCCTCCATCCCTTGTGCAGACTATATTTTTTGTGTCTGGTACCCAGTTTCAACTGCACCTAGTACCTAGACCCTTTTCTTCATGCTTTCACTGAGAGATGCGAGGCAGTTGGTTGTCATAGTACAACTTCAGTCGCCTCCCATTCACTAATCCTTCCTTCCACTCCCCATTCAGAGTATTCAATTGCCCAACTCTTCCCTCTATAACATAAGAGATCTCGTATGGCCCTAGCCAATGTGTTCTGAACTTCCCTTGATGTTTTATGATCTTGTTGTCATATACTTGTACTAGATCACCTTGTTTGAATGACTTCTTCTTGATGTGTCTATCATGATAGGCCTTCTCTCTTTCCTTCTGAACCTGCTGATGGAATCCTGTAATGAATTTGTCTTCTTCCAATTCAACCAACTGTGCAAGCCTCTCTTGAACAGTGCCAAGGTAATCCATATCTGTAAAGGAAGCAATTCTTAGGCTTGGTACTAGATATTCCATTGGAACAATAGCTTCAAGACCATATACCAACTTGAAGGGGGTCTGCATTGTCAGCTTCTTGCAAGTGGTTCTATAGGCCCATAATATTGCTGGTACTCTTAAATCCCAATCATCTATGTTCACACAGAAAATATTGGTTAGTGTTGTTTCCAAAATCTTGTTGAATGCTTCAACTGCCCCATTTGCTTGTGGATGGTATGGTGTGCTCTTCTGATGGTGGACTGCAAATTCTTCAGTCAAGGATTCAAATATATTATTGATGAAATTTTTTCCTTGATCACTCATAAGGATATTTGGGCATCCAAACCTAGTTATGATGTCATCAAATATGAAGCACGCAGCTATAGTTTCACTACATTCCTTGATTGCTCTTGCTTCGGCCCATCTAGTCAAGTATTTTTTCGTTGCAATTATGTACCTTGCTCCTGTACACTTTACTGGTGGATTTATAGGTCCAACAAAGTCAATGGACCATTTTGCAAATGCTTGTAAGGTCAGTTGTGGTTTCAATGGCATTTCGTCTCTTCTGGATGGTTTCTCAACTCTTTGGCATACATCGCAGGCTCTAGAATAGTCTTTATCATCTCTGTGTAAGGTAGGCCACCAAAGGCCAGCTCTTAAAACCTTCTTCGCAGTTTATTTTCCTGCATAATGTCCTTCTGTGATGCCTTCATGAACTTCGGCAAGGATCAGTGGTCGTTTTTCCTCCATAACACACCTTCTCTATATCTCATCAGGTCCCATCTTGTATAGATGTCTGGCTATAAGTGAGAAATTTGCAGCATGCACTACTAGTTGTTTCTTCTGAGGAATTTTGTACTCACTAGGTGTCATTCCTATTTATAGGAACTGGACTATCTCTGCGAAGTGGTCATCAATCTTTCTAATGGCCAGTAGTTGTGCATCCGGCAGTGCATCCTCTAAACTGGTCGGTTCTTCACCATGCTCCAACCTCGACAAGTGGTCAGGACCTTTTTTCATTCTCCCTGGATTTACTATGATCTCAAAATCATATTCTTGAAATAGAAGCATCCATCTGCATATCCTTTCCCCCAACACTGACTTGTTGACTAGGTAATTTAGTGTGGAGTGATCAGTAAACATTTTAAAGTGTTTTCCCAACAAGTAGTGGCGAAATTTCTACAATGCATACACCATGGCCAATCCTTCTCGCTCAGTGGTGGTGTAATTGATCTCAGTAGTTGATAGTTTCCTGCTAGCAAAGGCTAACAGGTGGTCAATATCTCCTTCTCCCAGTTGTGCTAACACAGCTCCTAAAGCAATGGAAGATGCATCGACATGCACATGAAACTCCTTGGTCCATTCTAGGAAAACCAGAATGGGCACAGTAACCATTTTATGTTTCAGTGTGTCGAAGCCAGGGATGATTTTAGGGGCTAAATTTCACTCATGGTTTAATTTTCCATGGTTTTTTCAAAAATGAGATTCGCTATTTTAAAAATGATTCGCCCAAATTCTATAGGATAAAATTATTTTACCTTAAAAATAGCCAAAATTTTATAAAAACTATATAAAATACTTGGAAATTTGAATATTTTTACAAAAATATCTCCAAGCATTTATAGTTGGCATATGAAGGATTAGTAATATTCGTCAAGGTTTCTACATTTTAAAAATAAATTTCCATCTTTAAAATCATCCATGGTCGAAGCTCTGGTGGCATTCCTCTGTCCAACTAAAATCACAGTCCTTGTTCAACAGTTTTTCCATGGGTGTTGTAATCTGAGCATATCCCTTGATGAATTTCCTGTAATTGCCAGTATGTCCCAGCGCAGTGCGCAATTGTTTGATTGAATTGGGAGGTGGAAAATGAACTATAATGGCAATTTTAGATGGACCAACCAGCAATCCCTGCTTGCATACAATATGACCTAACAGTACTCCAAATGGTGAGAAGAATATGCACTTCTTCAGACTCAAAGAAATTTGACACTGCCTGCATTTATCCAACATTAGCCTTAGACATTCAATGTGATTTTTCAACAAACTAAACACAGTTCAGTCATCAAAATATGCTTCTAGGAATTTATGCAAAAATTATTTGAACGCTTCGACCACCACCTTGGAAAATATGGATGGTGCATTATTCAATCTGAATGGCATCATTGTATATTTGTAGGATCCCCATTATGTTTCAAATGTGGTCTTATGGTGGTCTTCCTTGGCAATCCTAATCTGCTGGTATCCTGAAAAATCCATCTGTAAAAGAATATACTTCCTGGCCTCCCACATTATCTAACACTTCGTCGGTGAATGGTGTAGGGAAGGGATCATGCAAACAACCATCATTCAGCTTCCCGAGGTCTACACATATCTTGATTTCTCCTATTTTCTTGTCTTGCACCACCATAGGGATTATCCACTCTGACTCTTCGACGGCTTCTATAATTCCTGCTTCTAGCATTCTTTCAAGCTCAATCTTCACTTTCTCCTTATATTTAGGGATCAATCTGTAAGGTCTTTGTTTGACTGTTCTAGCATCTGGCTTCAAAGGGAACCTCATCTCTCCCATAGGCCCTTTAATTCCCTTCATATCAGTGAACTTGGTTGGAAACAAGTCCTGATATTCATGCAGTAACTCTATAATTTTATCAATGGTAGCAGCATCCCAATAATCTTCAATGTTTTCAAACTTTGGTGTCTTATCTATTCCAATATTGACTTTCTTAATCTTGATTGGTTGTCCAATGAATGGCATCTCAACTCCTGGTCCTTACACATCTCTCTGGCCCTCTATTTCTGTGATGTTCACCTTCCTTGGATCATCGTCTTCATTAGAATTGATGTTGTAGCAGCCCTACAATTTTTGGAGAGCTGCAATCCATTCATCCTCTTCTTGTTCCAAAGGAAGGTTAGATGCCTCCTTGAATACTTTATGTCTCACAATCTATAATTCTTAATATACTAATGGATATTGACTTTCAAATAAGAATGTAGTTACAAAATTATGAGTCATACCTTGTCAATCTATAGTGATGAGGCGTAGTTCTTCTTGAAGGTACCAGTTGATAGGTGTCGTGTCCAGCATGTTGATGAATTTGTGTACCCACTACTCTTGTGGGATATGGCTCTATTTTTCCTCACAGATTCACACATGATCCTTTGTGCAGCTTCGACCTGTGTAGCGAACTTCGCAACCTTCTACTTGTGCCGAGAACTGCGCTATCATCAAACTATGGCAGTGTGTCCAGTCTGTGATATTACTTTTGTGCACCCCCCACCATCTTACTAGTGTGTCTTTCAAGGCCTCATCCATTGCCAACAACCTTTGTTGTGTCGGTACACTTGCTTCAAATTTTGATAGGAAGGCTTCTAACAGATTCCGACCATCAAATGTGGGTAAGTTACTTATTGTTGTGTCGATCCAATGAACTTCTCTAGTTAATCTAGCACATCTTCTTGTAGATACTTCATACATCTTATTCTGCCAGTTATCCAGTGCTTCTTTTGAGTCGGATGAACATGCGCTATCACTTCTCCAGTTTAAGTTTCCATCGGTTGTGGGATTAATGTAGTCCTATTGTCTGGCTATTAATTTGTATATGTTTTCCAGTGCATATGTGTGGTCTTCTTCTCTGATAGGTTTTGTGTACCGTTGAACTTCATCTGGATCTAAAGGTGCAATGACCCTAAGGCCATATTTTTCAAAATTCATACATCTCTTCTTTAAATCAACCACAGTGTAATTATTGAAAGCCCAATCAATTCCGAATAGTGCAGGGTAAGGACATTTTTCATCAACAATCTCAATTACCTCAAAATTTGCAAATGTTCTCACTCCATCAATGTCCATAGGGACATGTTCTAATCTGCCAAAAGGGCTTACATCTTGCTGATTAGCCATCCTAAGCCTGATAGGGGAATAGATCAACTTTGGTTTTCCCATCTGTGCCCAGGTTTTCTTCATCATGACATTGACCTTCGACCCTAAGTCGAGGACCACATAGTCTATCTCATACTCTCCTATTTGAGAATTCCAATGTAATTCCTTATTTGTCCTTCTCTTCTTACCAATTTGGTGGAATACCCTATTTTGTAAGGGGTCTATCTTTCCTAGATCATATTGTCTGATTAGATTTTGTAATTCTTGTACAACTCTTTCGTCCTGAACCAACTTAATATAGGTATATAAAAATTCCATGATCTTGCTTACCTATTTTCCTTCTTTTGGCGAAGCAGACTGATCAAATGCTAGAAGAATTCCATATTCTATCACTTCTAGTCTTATCTTCGATGAAGAACCTTGGTCTCCTCTAAACTCTTTTCTTGCTTCCCCAAATATTTGTCTTTCTTTATTTGCATCAAAAGTTTGGGCCTTCTCTGTAGCTTTCCTGATTTCTAAGTCTTCTGTAATATTCTCTTGGGTCATTCTGTCATCTTCTGTAACAGCACCTCCTCTCGTTATAACAGTGACTCTAGGGTCTTCTCCATGAGTTTCAGCATATATCAGTTTCACTTGCGGGTTCTGATGAGGTCCTCGTATTTCTTGAAGCTTAGCTAGCAGCATAAGACAATCTTCTATAACATGGTCAAACGAGCTAGAGTAGCTTCAAGTAGTACAAGGGTTCTGGAAATCAATTGTGAGGTGTCCTAGTTGTGCGCAGTTATAATAGATGATATGTCCTTGACCTCAAATCATTCCTCCTCCTCATACTCTTCCTCTGAATCCACCATGAGTATTGAAGGTTTCTCTCCCAAGAGAGTTATACTGCATAGTGTTTCTTCTTGTTATCACTGAAATTTTGTCCACAAATGGTTACAGGAATCCAGCATCTTCAAATAGCTATTAGTTCACCCATGGACCAAAAATGACCAAAAATCATTTCCAAAAGGTCCAAAACTATACAACCATTTATAAAATTAGCATGCGCTAAGGATATACAGCAAGCGTGTGCACGTGCGCCAGTCAAAAACACCGGAACAACACACATGCACCCAATGCGTGACTGTGGACGCAACAAGTCATGCACAACTCAGAACAACGCATTTATGATATTGGTTGGCCTCCCACCCACTTCTGGTTCAACTTCCAAGTTGATTTGACATCCAAATCTCGGCTGAATCTGGCTGATTCGTTGGTCAAAGACCTAAAGGTGCCCTAAATAGCCCCTTGTTCACACTAAAAGCTGGTTGAATAATACGTCAAATTTATGCTATAAAAAGAGGCCATGGGTGCACTACATCAAAAAGGAATTCATTTGTATTGTTATGCTACTGGTATTCTCTTGGAGGATCCTCTTTCCTCATCAAGAGTATGCTAGAACCATTGCACTTATCCATTCATATCACCTCTAGAATGAATGTGTTTTGGATTCTCTTCACCATTTCATCCTAGTTCCTCATTTGCAAGAAGAGATTAATATTTGGGGTTCCAAGAGCCCTACCTTGGAGGAAGAGGGGACCCAAAGTCTCCCTTTCTTCTTGGTGTTTTCTTTCCATTAATATAATCCTTTCCATTGGTGGCATGAGTCTTGCTTATTCCTTGTTCTTATGTTCTTATGCACCATAGTTTAATTGTTTTTATCATTCTTAGTTTAATTCTTTGTTTGTCTTTTATGCTTTATCTTTCTAACCCTTTCCTTTACTGTTGTCTTGCCTAGCTACCCAACTGGACTTGTAAGCACCTATGTTTTTCTCATTTAGGTGACAAAAGAGGTGCAACACATTGGTGACTCCATTGGGGAAAGGTATCAATTTCCTACCCCATTTGGGTTACTTTAGCTCTTATTTATGTTTATTTAACCTGTAGGTACCATAATCGGCCCAAGCCGACCTACAGGAAGCCAAATTCAAAGCTGAGTTGAAGGAATTTCATCTGTAATTTTCTTCACGGTTGTGTGACAAGTGTGTGTGAGTTTATCGGCCCATAGCCGTGCATCGTGTGCAAGTGCACCAAAACCACTATATTGCTCAGCGCCTTCTGTGCACCTGTGCCCATAAGTCTCTTTCAATTCACACATTGGTGCTCAAAGCACCTCTGTCTATTCTGAGACCCGCGCACCTGTGCAGAAAAAGACACATTGTAAGATTTTTGTGATCTGTGGAGGGCCCATAGCCTTCTTAAAATTGATTCCATGCATATTGTAATCTGCACCACACTTACATTCCCTCTCCATATAAAGGGATTAGTCAAAACATAGGCACTTAGGGGGTTAAAATCATAATTTTTTCCTCTTTTTGTTTTCATGTTGCCACATGGATGGCTTGCTTTGATTAAAGGTTAAGTGGGAATCATTCTACATCACACATAAAACGTGCATTGGGACCAGAAGTTGGATATCAATCATTGAGTATGCTCTTCTCTCACGCTCCAAAGCGATCTTGAGAATCAGAAAGAGGTTGAGGGACAATTTCATCTCCCTTAAAAAGACAAAATCATTAGGAGAGAACAACAGCCCCCTCAGGACTCCTCTTATTTTATTTTTCAAAACACATCTTAAGAATGTAAGGGTCCATACATGCCCACATGCTACAAAGATAAGATACTGTTGAAATTTGATTTCTTAGATTAAATCACTAGGGAAGTTTAAAGGTTTTGTAATGAGCCCATACATGCCCACATGTGCACAATCTATGATAGTTACAAAGATTTCTTAGAATAAATCACAATAGGGAGTTAAAGGAATAGTAAGGACCCACATGTCCACATGCTAGTTTCCTAGGGACTTTAAAATTCCACAAGGCTATACCAATGACATGTAGTAACTTAGGTAATCAAAACTTGTAAGGACCAAGCGGAGTCCACATGCAGCAAGGTGACACCTAAATTATTAAAAAATTGGCACACTTTCACTTGTTCACACACAAAGTTCACCAATCACTCACATAGTATTATTTAGAAATCGTGGAGGTTGAAGTAAGTTTCCTCCATTGGGATTCTGAAACACCCCACCCTTTTCTTGATGAGACTATCCACTCCCACTTAATTTCAATGAGGTTGGTTCACACCCCCAATCTCTCAAACAACCACACATAAAATCTTTCTAAAAACTCACTAAGTTTTTCCTCCACAGGAGGTGCCAAAAGAATTTTTTTAGTCTAGGTAGGATCTCAGGGATAGGAATCCAAGTAACTCCCCGTTATCCGGTTCTCACATCGTCAAAACAGTAGAAGTTGAAAAATAGGGAACTTTTAAATCCTCCAAGTCAAGTGTTATTACACCATAAGGCAGGGAGATACCTGTGAAGGGTTGAAGGCCGAGGTTTGGTTGTTCTGTGCATCCCCCCTTGAGGCACCCACCCTTTGGACGGGATCCAGCCCGTGACCCATTTCTAAGGCTAAAAATCTAAATGTTTCACTTTGACCGAGGTACCTAGTGACAAAAATTTAGGACATATACCCAGGTGGAAATTGTGGGATGCAATTGCACCTTGATCAGATTTTGTGTGGCTATTGGGAAATATTGCCATCTCTTTCAGGATATGCCCCCTCTACCCCTCATTATAACTGATTTCTTCATCCTTCACTAGTTTCTCTTCTGGTGGATTCAGACCCCACTGTCGAGTGCTATTGGAAGGTCCAGTGTTATTTGAGAGGAAGGATGTTACATCTTTTTAGGACACGAGCATTTTTTTTCTTTGTTCTCCCATGCGGAAAAAATCCACCTATCCACATATATGCTTCTTTATCAAATTTATTTATGTATGATGCCCTTCTGATTACATCTGATTAGGAAATATATTCTGAAGGTCTTTATCAAATTGCTTTATGTATGATGCCCTTCTGATTACATCTGATTGGGAAATATATTCTGAAGGTCTTTATCAAATTGCTTTATGTATGATGCCCTTCTGATTACATCTGATTGGGAAATATATTCTGAAGGTTCAAAAAAATGCACCAAAGGCTCTTGTTTATTTATTCCTCTCACCACCATTCGCACACATCCACTTAGCTAGTCAGACATCATAGGGGACCCACAGAACTCCCATCATTCCAGACGCTTGCTAAATCTCCCTCCTATTCTAGGGGGAGTTCCTAGTCTTGCCAACTCATCAGCTCCACCTTCTCACACCCCTGTGAGTGCCACTTTCTTGGGATTATCTTTTCTTGGTTGCACCTTACTTGGGTCCACTTTCCAAGGTCAACCATCCACTCTCTCTCCTTTACACGGAAGTAGGGGGTCAACTTCTTCTCAAGGGGTGTTAGGGTCCTAACCTGCACATAGGTAGAACAATATATTCGGATGTAATAAAGGTCAATATTAATAATGCCTTTCAATAAAATAGAATAAGGTGTATGTAAGAAGACCTATTAGAAGCTTTCGCTTCTAGAAGGATCTTCCTCTAGATGCTTCTTTTTAGTATAAATAGGATTCAAGGGTATGAGAACCCTAGCTTGTATATTATTGTAATAGAGCTCTGCTCAACTGGACGTTGCCCCCTCAAAGAGGCCCATGAACATTGCTTTCAGATTCAAAGTGTTATTTATGTTGCTATTCTTATATCGTTTCAGTGTTATTTTGGTGAATGTTATGGTTATATTGTTGTTATTCTACCATTACTAACATTTTATTTCAGTTATGCATACATTTTATATCTGGTATATTACAAGTGGTATCAAATCACTTTCCTTGACAGAAAGTGTGGGTTAAATTTTTTTCAAGGTAGAGACGTATTACGGCGTATTTAAGCCACAAAGATCTATTGTTACGTGCATAAACTCGTGGTTGAGAGATTCATACACGCAGGAAATACAAGTGGTACTTAAGCGCACATATGTTGGCCACCCTTATAACCCCTATTGGTACCCCTTCAAGTGGTAGCACATCAGACAGCACCTATGTACGGATCGACCTAGATTAACTGAAGCCCTCTTTAGATAAACCGATTGGTCACCTGATAGTTATAGTGTCACCGAGAAAATCACTCGGGAAGATACTCTCTAGTACCTGGGTAGTCGGGTAGTACGGCTAAGGGTACGGTTTATCCTCCTTAGTTAGTGCCCTGAGATATTGGGCTGAGTACTACTGTTGGATCCCGCACGTATATCAGAGAGCTATAGAACAGGGAAAACCTTTGTCTGTAGAACCCTTGAATACCTAACCCTTCGGGGACAGAAACATAAACAAATTAAAACAGACAAGATCTATTGTCGCCCAACTGTGTTCACGTTGCCAAGTAAATACACATTTCTTTCTTGTTAAGAATTTGGGCATTTCCTCCCTACAGTATTCTTCAGACCAGAGTATAACTCTGTAAAAAAAAAAAAATGAATCTGGAAATATTTTCACCATTATTTGAGACCTATTCCATTAGATTCACCTCTTTGCCCTTATCACATTCATCCATATCATTTTTTCGGCCAAAAAATTTTACCCCGCCCGCCCCTTTTCAGTTTCCTCATCCTCATGGCCCATACTCATAGCCAAGACTTGGAAGATCGCTTCAACACCTTGCAATATGGTCTCATTGAGACCCAACAAGAAGTGAAACAACTCAGTGCCAATGTTGCCACCATCAATACAACCATGCAGTCATCAATGGGGGAAATCAAACAATACCTCACCACCCAGCTTGAATCAGTATTTTTGGCACTCTACACCAAACTGCATATCCCTACAAATAACCCTTCCTCTTCCTCACCTCCACATACTGAAGGTGACCATTCCTATCATTCCCATACCTTGCAGAACCATCACTTTCAACGTGACCTACGCCTTCCGCGGGTGGATGTGACCAAATTTGATGGCTCGGACCCCACTGGTTGGGTAACCCAAATGGAACATTACTTCTCTTTATATGGAATTATAGATGACTTGGCCAAACTCTGGTATGGTGTTTTCCATCTAGATCAAGAACGTTGGCAATGGTGGCAATGAAGAAAAACTTCTCGTCAAGGGTATATTGCTTGGACACATTTTGTGGCAGAGATTTATGAACTCTTTGACACTGACACCAACCAATTGGGTCATTTGACAAAGATGAAACAATTAAGAACAGTGGAAGAATTTATAGCTTCCTTTGAGCACCTAGCTTTTAGAATAGAGCGCATGTCTGATGCCTTTTTCCGAGAGTGTTTTATTAGTGGCCTCAAGGATGAAATTTGGGCCCATGTCCTCATGGCTCGGCCTGAGAGTTGAGTGGAGGCTACCAAAAGAGATAAAGAAGCACAATAGGTTGTATCTGCTCAAAACCGCAAACCCTCCTTTATCCCTTGCCCTAAACTAGTAAATTCCACTACTCCCTCTGCTCCACTAAAGATCAAAAAATTGACCAGGGATGAAATGGTTGAACGCCAACTCAAAGGCCTTTGTTATAACTGTGATGACAAATGTTTCCCAGGACACAAGTGTAAAGAACAAAAGCTTTTTATGGCCATCTCCGAGGATATTTCGGAAGAAGATGAAGAAACTCCCTATGTGTCTGAGTCGCCTGAATCCACTGACATAACCCCTCCCTTAGACCCTCTCAAAGTAGAACCGGTCATTTCCCTCAATGCTCTCACTGGCTTCTCCACTCCCCAAACCCTCAAGCTAATCAGTTACATCAAGCATTGGAAGGTCATCATTCTGGTTGATAGTGGCATCACCCATAATTTTATTCATCGTCGCATTGCCCAAGAAACTCATTGCTACATCCATGCCATATATAATTTCCAAATCATGATTGCCAATGGTGGTTCCATGAAATGTGGAGGGAGTTTTGAAAATGTGCGTCTCCAAATTGGTGACTACCACCTGAAATCTCGTATGTTTTCTATCGACATGGGAGGTTGTGACATTGTGTTGGGTGCAGATTGGCTAAGGACTTTGGGTCCCATTCTCATGGATTTTAAATACTTAACCATGCAATTCTACCAAGAGGGCCACCAATATAAGTTCCAAGGTATCATCGCCAATTCACCTGAGATCATTAGTTCCCATCACATGGAAAAGCTTCTCAAAAAGGGTCATTCTGGTGTTATCGCCCAACTCCGTGCCATACAAGAAACAGAGACACCCTCGGTACCACAAGACCTCCAAGCCATCCCTTCTAAACATCAATTGGTATTTTCCACTCCCCAAGGCCTCCCTCCTTCCCGTGGTGTTCATGATCATTCCATTCCCCTTTTACCCAGAAGCCTTCCTCCCAATATTTGTTTGTATCGTCACCCCTTTTCCCAAAAAAATGAAATTAAGAAAATGGTCCAGGAACTCCTTAATGCAGACATTATTTTCCCTAGTACGAGCCCCTACTCCTCTCCTATGGTCATGGTCCTGAAGAAAGAAGGTTCTTGGAAAATTTGTCCTGACTTCTGTGCCCTCAACAAACTTACCATCAAAGACAAATTCCCCATTCCTGTAATTAATGACCTCCTGGATGAATTGAGTGGCGCCCAATTCTTCACTAAACTGGATCTCTGTTCAAGCTACCACCAAATACATATGAAAGAGGCAGACATTCCCAAGACTGCCTTTAGAACTCATGAGGGCCACTATGAGTTTTTGGTCATGCCCTTTGGCTTGTGTAATGCCCCCTCCACCTTCCAAAGCCTCATGAATAGTGTCTTTCATCCTTTTCTTCTCCATTTTGTCTTAGTTTTCTTTGATGATATCCTCATCTATAGAAAAACCTAGAGAGACCATCTTGCTCATGTGGATTGAGTTCTCCATCTACTATCTCAGCACCAACTTTTCCTGAAATAGTCTAAATGTGCTTTTGCAACTCAGAAGTAGAATACTTGGGTCATTTGGTTGGAAAATATGGCGTCAGGGTGGATCCTAAAAAGATTGAAGCTATGCAAGACTGGCCTCACCCAAAGAATCTTAAGACCTTGCATGGATTTCTAGGCTTAACAAGGTATTATCGCAAGTTTGTTAAGAATTATAGGAAGATTGCAACACCTCTCACTGCTCTCCTCAAAAAGAAATCTTTCACTTGGACTCCAGTTGCTGCTCAAGMTTTTCATACCTTGAAGATGGMCATGTGCACCACTCCAKTCCTCGCCCTTCCTGGGAAAAAACCTGAACAATAATAATCTAGGGCAAGGAGGGAATCATCCTCAACAAAACCAAACCATTGGGGGCAACCAGAATCCARGGAACCAGAATCCTCATGGGGGAAATAATCACAAGGGAAAAATAATAATAMCCTTCGAACCAACTTCCCTTGTTCCCTTTGTGGTGAGTTTGGTCACTATACTCATCATTKCCCCCAAATCACTGACTTTAAATGGATGAAATACTATGTGAATGAACCACGTCCCTCAGCACCRCCTGCCCCTCCGCAGGCCCCACAAAAATATGTGCAGCAACCACCCCCAGTTGTGCTACAAAACCCTATTCCACACCAAGGGGTGATAAATACCCAACAAGACATGTAGCCTACCTCACCACAGTTGGGATAGTATCCCAATACGGGCAATCCTGTCGATCGCACTATCCTCCTCACCAATGAGTAAGAATTCCTTCTGCAAACATGCAGTCGTCAATATAGCACACCCCCTGAGTCTGCTCCCACCACCTTGGAAGCAACCCCAGTCTCAACTGGACCCCCTTTGATGATTCCCCACCCTAACATGAACACACCCCTTTGTATTCCTCACATCCCATTACGCGAGAATATCCACAACTCTCAGGCTAGGGTGGCTCATAATTATAGTTTGGTCGATGACTTAGCACAATCTCCAGCTTCCATGTCAGTCTTATAAGTCCTTCAAACTTGTCCCACTCAGGGAAAGTCATTACTTTCCACCCTGGGGGTAGTCGACCCTGTTGATACCCGACTCATCACATTTGATCTCGACAGTGGAGAACTTCGCCTCCCCTCTCTTATCGCTTTTCAAATCCCCATGAAAATTTGGAACATTACAGTTCATTGGTGCATCATTGATGAAGGTGCATCCACATGCATCATTTCTAAGTCCGTATGGCAGAATCTTGGTTCCTTCGAACTCATACCATATGCCATTACCTTAAGAGCATATGACAGACAACCATATTCTCCTTAATGGATCTTCCAAAATGTCCCTGTCAAACTCGGGGGAAAAACCATTCTTATTGACATTGAGCTTATTGATGCCCCACTGGATTACAATATCTTGTTTAGTCGTAGTTACATGTATGCTATGAAGGCAATTGCTTCTTCTGTATTTTGAACCATGATGTTCCCCATAACCAGAAGATCATTACCATCCATGAGGTTTCACATTAGGAGCCTAACCCTTCTGTCAACATCGATAATATCCTCCCCTTCATCCACACTAATCCTGATACATACCCACTCATTGACTTGGGCCCTAGAATTTTCAAAGACCCATCCTTGCTTGGAACTTACCATGGTGCACCACCACTCATTCATCCTTCCAATCAAGTATGCGTTGTCTCATCCAATGAAACTGAAATTCAAGATACCACCCCTCCCAATAAGGCCTCTCTTATATCTAATGTCCCACTAGTCGCAGAACTTCTTCCTCAGGAATTACTTGAAAACCCTCCACCTTCACCTATTCATGATTCCACCTTACCTCAAGGCCACATCCCAGTTTGGGAGACACTCCCTCAAGATCTTACTCAAATCCCCTTATTTTACCCTCCACCAGGCGTACAATATTTCCAAGTAGCCGCCACGCTTACCCTCCCTAATATGGTGCTAGCAATCCCAGTGTGGTATCTACATCCACCAGTCATGGTCCCTCAACCATCCCTCCCTCCTCAAACTGAAGGAATTCTGATGCATATTCCAGTAACTACTCCCACCTCACCACCAACACCCTCACTCACTAGCACCACTGCTATAGTTGAGGGCAGATGAAAAAATAAAGAGCTCAATGTTCCCCTACCCCCACGTGTCCAACCTCCTTGTGAACTATGCGAGAAATATGGACACCCAACCAACAAATTCCCATCTCTACCAGAGCTATGCAATCTAATACAACTCAATCAAGCACCATCACCACTCATCTCTTCATCAAGTATTGTCGCTACTTCCCCTAACATAAGTAGCAAAGGACTGCGAACCAAATTCGCTTGCGCCATCTGTTCAAAATATGGCCATTATACACACCATTGTCCAATGCTACCCCAATTCTGACAGACACTAACAGCAGTACGCCAGAGCTTTCAGCAAGAACCCATTCCATCAGCATCATCCTCACCCAACTTCACGGACATCCATTATGTCACAACTTCAATCAATGAACATATGAAGTGCCCTTGTTCTCTCTATGAATCGTTAGATCATTTCACATACCAATGTCCTATGATCATCGAATATAGACAACGCCAAATGGTCTTGATTCAAAATCCCACCCCCCCCCTGCAGAATTGGTGATTAACCCTACTCCATAACCAAAGGTCCTTCGTATTACTTCTCTTCAGCCTAAATCACTCCCTACTCCTCCATGGTTCTTAGATTATTTATACGAGGATTTACCCCCAAATCCCCCTAATTCTCCAGTTCATTTTCCTACAAAAATTTTACGCCCGATTATCGTTTTTAGCCCACAATATCTTGATATTTGGTTTATGTCGAGCAAACCATCGCAATCCCCTTGCATCAATCCCCCTACTTCTTTATCAGTAGGAGACAACAACACAGTGATAGTCATTGATGTCACTCCTCTCGATCCCCTATATTCACGATAGTTTCACTGCGATGAAGATATCCTTGAGGAGTTCACTACCCCCGATTTCCCATGGGATGTGCTCCACAACAGAGCACTCTTTCTTTCACAGGAAGCCTTCTCGCCTCCTAACTAAGACCCCATATACACAGTTGAAACCAAATATTTTCTCCCATCAAGGCATATAGATTGGTTCAATAACCTTATCCCTGCCCCCGACGCTTTCGAGAAAGGCAATATGGCCAATATTCCCCTAACCATCAAAATAGATATTTCCATCAAGTCTGGAATTATAGAATAAATCACCATCGGCGTGGCATTCTCTCCTAACGAAATCACTCACTCACTCACCATGAACCAGGGCATCCATCGCCCCAATACTCACCATGGAGCCCAACATAAAGTTCTTCCTCGTACTATACCTCCAGCCTAGGATAGCCAACTTCCCATCCCCAAGTACTACAGGCTCCGTCGGTAAGGGATTTCCCCTAAAAGGGAGCCCCATCAAGAAATATACATCATCCACCATAGTGAAGGCCAACTGCGCACCCCGCACCATAAAACAATGCAGATCCAGACTCCACATCCAAATCAAGAACTGTAGGAGGTACTCCTAGGCCCGTATCAGGGGGCACTCAAAGAACTTCAGCAACCCACATGTGGCCAAAGTGTCACGGATTCTCAGCTCCTCATTGGTCACAACCTACCGCAACTGGGACCAATCTCTCTCTCTCCAGTGAATCGGCATCATCCAGATGATCACCTACATCCACATATACAGTACTTGATCAGCCATATCAAACATACAAACATCAAAATCTCCAACAAAGATAAATTTTTACACCTTTCAGCTTTGCCTCCAAGGCACGGTTGTTTTACCCCACAGGCACGCATACATGTGCACCTGTTCATCCCTCATTCATGCACTCACGCACGACTATTGGCCACACAGAGGCACATTCATGCACCCCTTTTGCACACACAGGCACACCTCATAGTGCGTATGTTCATACATAGCGGCGCACACATGCACAGTTGTTAGAATTACAAACGTGCATGCATACGTTGTTGTACCTAGAGTAGGCGTGCATGCCATGCGTGCCCTTTCTCCCCATTAGGGTTCCCCCACACATAGATGTACAAATTACAGGTGCGCACCCGTGCGCGCAACTTTCTCGATCGCCCATGCACTAAGGGGCCCACACCTACAAAAACCCTTGTACTTCCCTCCGTACAAGCCCTGCCCAAAAACAGAAACCCTAATTCTATGCAGGATGATAAGACAACTAACCTGAAGCTCGATGGTCCTGAATCGACTGCCTCGATCTCCCAGAATCTCCAAAACTCCTCTAAACTTGCTCGTCCACTCAATAACACAGCAGGTACAAATGAGGTGGCATTGTGGGCCCTATAGCTATATATAGTCCATTTTGCCCACTTCCAGACTCAATTCAGGGAGCTTTAGGCGTCCATTTTTTGATACGTCTTCATCCATGGGATCAGCACCCCGTCATCTACACCATGATAGTCCCCAGGCCACTTTTCATCCTTAACCCCTAGGGGACATTGTTCTCATATTTCACTCAGGTACGCATGCTTACATTATTGAATAACCTCTATATGATCTTTCTCTACAGATATTGTTCACGTCAGGTATTGGTTTTTCATGTGTGCAGGTACTTGATCATCATATCTCAGCATTCTTCATTCAGGTATATCCTCGACACTGGCATGTAGTCATTCCCTCTGAATATCAAGATGCATCTCCTAGTCACACCCTCCGATTTTTACCTATAGGATCCCTATATCTGGTTCTGGAGTACCGTCACCTCCACCAAATTGTGGTACTATCACCTAGTAGCACTCTCACCCAAATGAGTTTTCCAATTCATCATCCCCCCCGGGCACATTGACACTCATGTTGTTCTCACCGTTTAGGGATGGGAGTCCCAATAGTCTTACATCATGTCATGAATCAACCACATTCTCCTTCTCCTCATTTTTCTAGCCTACCCAATGAATCCCAGGGTACTTCCTCATGGTTTTATTTTGACTGCACTCCCGCAGTTTCATTAACCATCCATTTTCATCCACCATTAGTTTTCCCATCTGCAGATTTCCCTCCATGCATTTCCCTAATACAGAAACCCGCCTATGGGGCCCCAACCCTCCACTTGTTTTCCAAAAAACTTGTGCCATCCTCAGGCCAATTCATATTACACTGGGGCACTCATTTCTGTATCTACATTATTACCCCACCGTATTTTTTAATTCTTTTTGTAATTGTACAAATCCATTGTTTCCAGCATTTTACATAGCTTTTTGTCATCACCTTTGTCGACCTCCTTCCTTTTTTGGAAATCACAACATATGTCGCCCTTGGTTGGGGAATTCCTTATCACCTACTCCTATTGACATCATCCATAAACCCTGAGTATCCCACAGACCACCTACCTCTGCTCTCTAAGTTTGTTCACTTTGTCCCGCCTCTAGCACAACTTATCCCACGTCTGGTTGTCCCCCTGACACTCGACTTAGTTGTACAGTTGATGCCACTTATACTTCACATATATCCCCAACCAAGGGAAGTATTGAGTCTCACCACATCTTGACTTCGTCCATGTACCTCATCAGTTCCTAATCTCATCCAGTGGATTTCATGTAGCCCTTTGCTTCTTGGATTCGCATCTCCCTTTTTGTCGACATCAGCACAGTTTCCAGAAGGGCGACATTATATTGACTCTCATTACCTTTACAATGAGGAGTCTTGGATGGCACAGGGAGAACCATCATTGCTCTCTGTTGTCGTTGACCCCCACAACATTCAACTTCAAGACTTTATCATGTTGCGGTGGGTCTTACTTCACGACTATTGCAGTTGTTTTTATATTTTCCAAAGACCTCTTAAATTTGTTGGGCTATCAATGCCTGTGAAATCCTTGATACTTCCTACAGGTGTCATTGCCTATTTTTTCATAGTATTGTTCCCCATAATAATTTTCCTCTGCTCTTATCAACACGCCCCCGAGGGTGTTGCAGTCATCTTTACCAACACACCACTTTAGTTACTGTATTACACATTTTTTGAGTTACATGACACGAGCATGGGGCATGCCCACCTCGTTTGTACACAGTTTATTTTCACACCTTGCAAAAGTTTGGGTCCTACCAGTTCCCCTCTTCCTCCAACGGGTCACTCTTGATACTCTCATTATCGCTCTTTCTCATAATAGTACTCTCAATAGAATAAACATTGATGAATTTCGGCTATCCGTATGCTCCTAAGCTCACCCATCAGGGGGCATCTGTTATCACTTAAATTTAATCCGCAAATGGTTACAGGAATCCAGCATCTTCAAATAGCTATTAGTTCACCCATGGACCAAAAATGACCAAAAATCATTTCCAAAATGTCCAAAACTATACAACCAGTTATAAAATCAGCATGCACTAAGGATATACAAGAAGCGTGTGCACATGCGCTAGTCGAAAATGTCGGAAAAACACACATGTGCCCGATGCGCGAATGTGGATGAAAAAAGACATGCACAACTCAGAACAGCACATTTATGATATTGGTCAGCCTCCCACCCACTTTTGGTTCAGATTCCAAGTCGATTTGACATCCAAATATCAGCTGAATCCAACTGAGTGGCTGGTCAAAGACCTAAAGGTGCCCTAAATAGCCCCTTGTTCACACTAAAAGTTGATTGAATAATACCTCAAAGTTATGCTATAAAAAGAGGCCATGGGTGCACTACATCAAAAAGGAATTCATTCGTATTGTTATGCTGCTAGTATTCTCTTGGAGGATCCTCTTTCCTCATCAAGAGTATGCTAGCACCATTGCACTTAGCCATTCATATCACCTCTAGAATGAATGTGCTTTGGATTATCTTCACCATTTCATCCTAGTTCCTCTTTTGTAATAAGAGCTTAATATTTGGGGGTCCAAGAGCCCTCCCTTGGAGGAGGAGGGGACCCAAAGTCTCCCTTTCTTCTTGGTGTTTTCTTTCCATTAATACAATCCTTTCCATTGGTGGCATGAGTCTTGCATGTTCCTTGTTCTTATGTTCTTATGCACC
>JZKD02S1899495.1:208985-221403 GCA_000966675.3 Picea glauca
TTCCCCACCCATTGATGCAGACCAGGTTAAACCTAGGAGGCCTTTTACTAKGGAAACGGCCAAACAACATGTCCTTGTGAAGGATGATATAGTAGAGACCTCAGCCCATCAGAAAGGAAAATATAAATCTTCTGAGCAGCCTATTGAAATTGTTGATATCACTACTCCTTAGCATGAAATCAACTCCACATTTAAGAGGCTCAAGAGGCAACTCAAGGAAGCGAGAATTTAAGATGACAAATTGAAGAAGGAAGACATGGATTCTAGGAAGAATATTAAGGGGATGTGTTATAGGAAAATTCCCCTACGGACAAGTGAATATTCTCTTGGATTCTAGACCCCTACTACCAAGACAGAAAGATGAAAATGGAAACTAACATCCCTTTAAATGTAGTTAAATTAGTCAAAGGAAAAAGAGGAAAAAGTATGATGTACCTTTTTCTGAAGTTTGTCCTCACTTAATCCAAGTTGAACTTGATCTCCAAGCTCCTTAGTGATATCTACAAACCAATGGACAGCGAAGAAAACATTAACTTCCTACTCTATCAAGATTAGCTTAAACTAAATTTATCCATAATAGACTAGTATATGCAATAATACACAAACTTGAAGGAAATAGGCCAAGCATATAATAATGAGAACATTAAAAGGTACTTACAATCTGTAGATGCAGCTGCAGAAACCTCTCCAAATCCTCCTTGTCCAACCCCTTGCTCGAAATATCCACGATCATAATGAAAATAATTTTATTAATTATTCTCCTCCTCTTCACCATGAGAATGCCTCCTTTTATAAGCTTTGAGAGGCTCAACCACCTTAGTTATATTTGGGATAAGTTGAAGATATGACTCCATCAGTTGTGGCATCTCCCTTAGATGCAGCCTAAAGCTTGGATTCGATCCAAACCAACTTGAATAATCTCTAGATGTCCTTAGAGAAAAGGGGGATTTCTTCCCATGATTCTCTCAACCAATCGGCACTCCCTAAGAATGGGAAACAGAGTGTTGCAATGCTCCCTGCTAGATGGATAGAGAGCACCAATACTCCTTCATATGAGCAGGGGAGTGTTGATCTTCCAAAAGTTCATTAAGATGACCAATTCTCAAGGAAAAACATTTTGTTTAGTTTGTCAAATGATGTGGTTTTTCCTTCCAACATGTTCTAGAGGATGTATCAAGTGTCCCCATGGTGTCGTTTGAAATGTGACATATGAAGAATGAAGATGCAACATTTACGACACTTGTGACAAAAGTGAGACACTTGCGACAATGATAATGTGACATTATCAAAGTGAGGAATTTTTACATGTAACAGATTTCCCCCCAAAGTGTGAAGTCAGAAGATGAAAGCTGGTGACTAAAATGCTTTGTAGATTTTTCAAATCAAGGGCATGGAGTCGGAGAACCTAGAAGAATCTTCAAACAACCATCAAAAAAATGTTATAATTTGTTTCAAACCCAAGGCAGGCATACCTATTCTTGGGTAACAAAGAACTTAAGGTATTTCCACCAATAAATATACTACGGATCCATGATGATATTGATTACAAAGATACAATGTGGATCTATACCTCCATGATATGAAATGATTGCAGCCACGAGAAATACACAGTGGAGCTACGACATGATAAAACATAGCCACGAACCAATATAATGTGGATCTATGTGACAATCTATATATCATCATGCTCAAATGATCTCCTTCGCAGACTGGGAAAAGCAGATAATAGAGTAAATGCTCAACCAAGGGTATTCGTCCCAATATCGATGTGGTACAAATCTCGCCATGTGAATAGATGTTTTGATGTCAAACATGGTAGAAACCACTTGATTACCAGTCATTGAGGTAAACCGTTAACAAGTGCAACGGAAATCACCAATGATGTCAATGACACCTAAGGTACCCTATTACAATCCAACGAATGTGACTAAATGAGATGATGTCGAACACTCATGGAATCATCCAATCAGAGGTCAATGATGTAAACATATTTCCGGAGGCAAGGAGGCCTTCCATTGAGGCATGCAGGTCCCAAGGTACTAACTGGTTTCTAAGTCTTATTCTTCGATGATGTGTTGAAGTCGATAGGAAAATACTCATCGAAGGAGGACCTTGACGTATCCCCCATCATCGACATGAAACTAACATAGTAAATAGATGTAATATGGTCAATCGAATGAGTATGGACTGACACAGGTATTGAAACTCGAAATTTGTGATGGTTGACTCTCAATGCGGATACTTCCCTTGAACATTGAGGCATGACATGAGATCTCACAGCATAAACATAATGTGGAACAAAACCTAATGCAGTGAACATTGTGACATTCATCAAATGACCCAAAGGAATGGAAAGAATCATAGGATTGGTTCAGTGCAGAGGTTTAGCAGATTATCCAAGTGTTAAAAATGTAGGTAAAAAAGGGTGTCATGTTCAAGGGTGACTACAAGAGTTATTTATAAGAATTCTCAAAGACAACTTGACCTACTTCCTTCAATTTTTCCCCCATCCAGATAGATGAGTACCTCTTTTTATTTTAACGAGCTCGAGGAGGATAACACATGCTCGATATAATTCACCTTCAGTAATTCCCTCTTCCTTTGTTTAAGAAACTGGAAGAAGTAAGGGTTCGGTCTCGTATGGGCCCCTCAATGTGTGAATTTAGGGACTCTAGACTGTTGGTTATGTGTTATATTCTTTGCATGTGTGTGTGTGGGTACGTAAGATATGACAACTGCATCTAATGATCCCTCGTAGTAGTGATCTGTTTGTGTCATGTGTGTCGGGCACTTTCCTAGGGGGGTCCCAAGGGGGGGCAGGTATTCCCCCCCTGGTTATGTGCAGTGTTTGGAACCAGGTGTAGCTCGAGGCCAAGAGGGTTCGGGGCAGTGCCCCAAAAAAAAAATTTGGGGCGGTTTTTGCTATTTTAAGCGATTTACTAAAAATAATCCCAGTTTTAGGGATTAGGGTTTTGGTATTTACAGAATACCTAAAACCATTGTATATATTGTATAGTGAATGGTGAAATTCAATATAATGAATATAAGAAAGGTTTTCCCGGTTGAGGGTTTCCGGTATAAATCTATGTGTACTATGTGAATGAGCCATTGATTAAATTCAGTTTTGCTTAAGAATCTATATGCATTGCTTTACTTCATAGGTTTAAAACTTACACGGAGAAGGAAAACTTGGGAGATGCCATTTCGAGACCTTTTAATGAGCGTGAAAGGAAGCAATATCACATGGTGATGTTTTCATATTTGGAGATTCTGAAAAGAGCTTAAAGATTACTCCAGGGGTTTCCTTTTTCATGTAACCTTTACGAGTCAGAAAAAGTGATAAAATTCTACTTGGTTACATTCTCATGTTTTTTCAAGCGCAAGAAAGAACAAATAGTATTCTCATCAGTGTCACAAGGTTGCTTGAAAACATGTTGCTTGAAATCCTATAAATACAGACAGTTATGGGCCCAAAGCATTAGTAACTTCTCAAAAAAAGATTAAAACCCCAAAAATGACTTTATATTAAGGAGAAATAGCAAAAATAAACCTATCAAATAGTGAAATAGGTCAAAAAATTCATTTACCATTTGATTTTTACCAAACTCCTCCACATTTGGAATTTTCCACCTTTGGGAGGAGTTTTTCAAGCTACGAGTACGGGAGTTGTGATTGATCATTTCCAATTTTGTTCAAACTAGGTTGTTCATCTTTCCCTTCTCATCATTTTTTATGTTTTTTTTTTCTGTGTTTTAGCTTATGTTTTGAGCATTATGGGATCCTTAGGAATCCCTAGGTGCCAAAACAGATCGACACTCCCTCAAAGTGTCGAGAGGAGTGCTAATCGATATTTTTGTGCCCTGTTTGATCCAAACTTGGATCCAGAAGCTTGATGGGGCTCAAAAAGGCCTAAAAATAAATGTTCTTAGAATGCCTTCAAAACTTACATGTGCGTAGTACTTGTCAATATGAACCCAATGCAACTTGAATGGGCTCAAACAGACATCGTATGCTCCTGATATCACGTTCCGTTCAATTTTCCAAACATGCAAAAAATATTGACTGTACAATCCGTACAGTGCCACATGGAAGATGACTGTACAGGTCATACGGCCATGCAGTTAATGTGGCAGCACAGTGACATATTCTATACAACTGAAATGGTAGCTTCTACAGGTGACACATGGCAGGGTGACTGTGGTACGAATGGATGATTTGGAAGGTACAGATGGGCCAATCAAAGAGTGACATGTGTCACCCTTGCGGTGGTGACACGTGGCACATCTGTACTGCCTACGTGGAAGACACATGACAGAGTACGGTCAGCTAACAGAGCAGGTACACTCGAAAGATAGGTGGACCATCCAGTGGTTGACACATGGTAGAGTTTTAGCAAATGTCGTGGCACCACATGGCCTAGTTGTGGGTTGCCACATGGCACCTTGTTACTGGATCGTTGTTCATTTGCAAATATTGGAGTTTCAAAGGTTCGAACATAGGACCTCTTTCTAGCCTACTCCTTGGGAAGGTCGAGCTAGCCAGCCCACCTCGTGTGGTTCTTGTTAAACATGGACACAAACAAATTATTTGAATTTTCGTATGGTTTAGTTCGCTGGCAAAAAGGGTTTGGCCTAGCCCAACCCCCAGTCACAAGTCTTGTTTCATATGCCCTACGGTCGGACACTCCTTTGAAAATATGGCATGGATATAACCACAGTTTCGTACAGATCCAATCTACCCGGTTCCACCCAACTCCACTCTACTAGTTATGTTGTTGGCATATTTATATTTGGAGCTAGTACATAGCGGTTAGCCTTGGTCGGTCAGGCTAGCCTGCCGACCAGGGGCTAGACCGAGAGCTTATTCATCAGGAGATTAACCCATTTGCACAAACTCAGGACACATGTGTTATCCCCATATGACCCAGGTCCGAGAGTTAAGGGGCCAGCACGCCCAGCTAAGCAACTAGCCACATGGCGCGCTCTAATACTACCAAGGGCCAGCGAGTAAGGGGGTTGTGCCACAATTATTTGTAGAAGTGGTTTTTAACTTTAGCATATGATTTTTAAATGATTTTATATGCATATTTGGGGGATTTTGCCCATTTTTAGGAGATATTGGACCCTTTTTTAGGCCAAATCTTGGGAGGAAGTTGGGAGATCGTTACCAACTTCATATCTATATAGACTAGGCCTTCTTGAGGCCATGACGAGATCAGTGGTGGTTCAGAATAGGTTTATGCTGCCGAATTTTTGAGCCAAAGTCCATTGTTATGTAGGGAAGCTGTTGAGGAGCACACCTTTGCGGGCCATTTCTGGGAGCCTCGTTCATCCAATTTGGGTGTCGTTTCTTCTGTTGGGTTCTTAAGATCTGGTAGAAAAAGACTAGATTAGTTTTGTAACCTTTTGGAACTATCATGATGTACTTGTAAAGCTTCGAACAGAACTAAGCAAATCCCACTGAGACAAGGACCGAAGACATAGGCGAGATTGTCGAACTCCGTTATCACATTGGTGTTGTGGTTTCTTGTTGTTTATTGCTTATTTAAGTTCTATACATGTTTATATGGCTATGATATATCCTCATATCTTCTTCCTCTTTCATTAAGTTTCCTAATTGGTTAATCAACGCATGCTTAATAACTCAACCAAATTCATGTAAAAGATATTTTCGGATCAAGTGGTATCAAAGCTATTTGACATTTGGAATTTGAGTTTTTCATGTTAACCAAGGAAGAGCTCATCTCAAGGGAGAAAATGGCATCTACAGGAGGACTTTCTCAAGATGATAAGGACTTCATAAATTTGGTTTTTTCCATGGCCGAGATGGTGAAATTGGTGTATGAAGATTACTTGGAACGAAATAGTTTGGTTCAAGTGAAATATTCAAAGAACAACAAAGGAAAAGAAGGATTGAAGGAAGTTCCTTCTACATAAGTTTCATAAAACATCTCTGAGGTATGCAGTGAAGTTCATTCATCAAATCCTCCTTTTTCCCATCAAGATGATTTTGGTGCATTTGAAAAACATGTAGGTTTGAAATTTCTAACCAAGATGGGTTATGAATAAGGAAAGGGCCTTGGATGTAAGGGTCAATGTATCATTAATCCTATTGAGGTTGTGGAAAGGCCTCAATATTTAGGATTGGGATATGGTGAAGTGGAGATTGGAGCATCCTCCAAGATAGGTTCCAAAACTTCGAAAGCAAGTAATGCTTCAAATGGCCAGATTAAGACATTGCAGGAACACTTCATGAAAGGTAATGGCACATCACTTCAGGATTGTGATAGTAAATGCAAGTCATCTCCAAAGAAAATTTAAGCTTATCATGGAAGGTATAATGGTCATGTTTTTACAAATTCTCTTTTTGATTATAACAAACATAATCAATTAATCTGAAACTTGTGGAATAATTATCCATGTACTTATTGTCATTCACCCAAGCATTGTGTTGCTAAGTGTTGGAAAAGACAAACTTTGTACAGGAAACCTATGTTGACTAGAAAGGAAACACAACATAAAGACTCAACTCCACAATGAAATAAAGAGAAGGGTAAACAGGTCTGGATGCCAAAAACTCAGTGCACTTATTGCAATAGGAGTGGACATCAAAAGGCTAGTTGTTGGAAGCTTAATCTGGAGATTCTTCCAAGGAAGGACAAAAGGATTGCGCCAGTACTCATGAGGGGAGAATGATTACCAGCGAGGCAAGAGGAACACCATGAAGGAAAGAAATAATCCACTTGGTTTTTCCAGAAGTGGATATCACAACTTCATTATATTTTGCTTCCATTAATGTAATCACACATGTTGAAATGATGACTTGTTATAACATCCTTTTTGTACAACATCGTGTTTTGTTTTTTCTCTTTATGAGTATGTAATTAGTAAAATTCCATTCTTGTAACCTTTTGGGGACCAAAAGGTCTTTTAGTGGGGAGGTGTGATCCAGATTCGGATCCAGGAGCTTGATGGGGCTCAGAAAGGCCTAAAACTCAATGTTCTCCTAATGGATTCAAAATGGATGTGTGTGTATTCATTGTCGATATGAACCCAACGCACCTTGAATGGGCTCAAATGGACGACGTATGATCCTAATATCATGTTCTGTTCATTTTTCCAAACATGCAAAAAAATGATCACTATATAGTCCGTACAGTGCCACATGGCAGCTAATTGTACAGGTCGTACGGCCATGCAGCTGACATGGCACCATAGTGGTAGATTTTGTATATCTGACGTGGAATATTTTGTACAGCTGACATGGTAGCTTCTAGAGGTGACACATGGCAGGGTGACTAGGGTACGGATGGATGATGTGGCAGGTACAGATGGGCCAATCAGAGAGTGACACATGTCACACTTGTAGTAGTGACACATGGCACATCCGTACTTCTTACGTGGTAGAAATGTGGTAGAGTACGATCAACTGATAGGGTAGGTACAATTGGCAGATAAGTGGACCATCCAATGGTTAACACATGGTAGGGTTTCAAAAAATGTTGTGGTGCCACGTGGCCCAGACGTGGGCTGCCACATGGCACCTTGTTACTGGCTCATTGTTCATTTGCAAAAATATTGGAGTTTCATAGGTTCGAACATGGGACCTCTTTCCAGCCTATGCCTTGGGAAGGTCAAGCTAGCCAGCTCACCTTGTGTGGCACTTGTTAAACATGGGCACAAACAAATTATTTGAATTTTCTTATGGTTTAGTTCGGTGGCAAAAAGGGTTGGGCCTAGACTAGCCCCTAGTCGCAAGGATTGATTCATATGCCCTCCGGTCGAACACTCCTTTGAAAATATGGCATGTATATAACCACAGTTTAGTCCAGCTCTAGTCTAACTGGTTTCGTCCAACTCCAGTCTATCGGTTCCATTGTTGGCACATTTATATTTGGAGTTGGTACATAGTGGTTAGCCCCGGTCGGTTAAGCTAGCCCACCAACTAGAAGATAGAACGAGAGGTTACGTCGAGAGCTTAACCCATTTGTGCAGACTCAGGACATATTTGTTATCCCCATATGACCTACGTTCGAGAGTTAAGGGGCCAGCGCACCCAGCTAAGAACCTAGCCACATGGCGCACTCTAATACGACCGGGAGCTAGCGAGTAAGGGGGTTGCACCCCAATTATTTGCAGAAGTAGTTTTTAACTTTAGCATATGATTTTTAAATGATTTTATATGTAGATTTAAGGGATTTTGCCCATTTTTGGGATATATTGGGCCCTTTTTGAGACCAAATCTTAGGAGGAAGTTGGGAGATAGTTACCAACTTCATATCTATATAAACCAAGCCTTCTCGAGGCCATGTGGAGATCAGTGGTGGTTCAAAACAAGTTTATGTTGTCGGATTTTTGAGCCAAAGGCCATTGTTATGTAGGGAAGCTATTGAGGAGCGCACCTTTGTGGGCCATTTATGGGAGCCTCATTCATCCGATTTGGGTGTCGTTTCTTTTGTTGGGTTATTAATATCTAGTAGAACAAGACCAGATCAGTTTTGTAACCTTTTGGAACTATCATTATGTACTTGTAAAGATTGGAACATAACTAATCAAATCCCACTGAGACAAGGCTCGAAGACATAGGTGAGATTGTCGAACTTCATTATCACATTGGTGTTATGGTTTGTTGTTGTTTATTGATTATTTTAGTTATGTACATGTTTATATGGTTGTGATATATCCTCATATATCTTCCTCTTCCATTACGTTTCCTAATTGGTTAATCAACACATGCTTAATAACTCAACCATAATCGTGTAAAATATCTTTTTTGATCACTAGTGCACATACTTAAGAAGCGCTAGAGTTCTATAGGAAGTTTTGAGGGAGCACTAGGTGCATAACTCAAAAATATTTTTTCTTTTGGTCTAAATAGAAATAGTTTTCTTCCATAAAAAAATGACTAAAGATGTTTAAATGTTTGTATTTGCAGATTTCACCAGTTATTTATCCATGATAGAGTGGAAAGAGTGCGAACATGATTTCGATGACATTTCCGCTCTTCAAAACCCTCAAGCGAGGGAAGCTTTGTGAAACTGTAGGTTACTCAAGTATTTCAATCTCCAAAACATGAGGAAGGAAGTACTATTACTTGAGTACTTGATCGGTTTATGGGATGATGGCGAACATGTATTTTGCATCGGACTGCACACGCTCAAGATTGAGCTAGATGATGTCTATTTTTTAATGGGGATCTCGAGGAGAGGGGATCCTATCCTCTTTTCCAAACACCAGGAAACTCCTCAACCAACTAACGCGTATGTTTTTGAACATTGTATATCGGGATCGTGATTGGTAGGTGGTCGAATTGTGATAAAAGATGTAAGGGATTTGGCACTTCGGTCAATTCTATTCGCCATCACCAAATTGGCGGGTAGTACTAGTTCTCATTTGACCTCAAAATCACAGATGTCATATGCTTTACAGTGTTTAGATCCCAGGTTGTTTAACTGGAGTGCAGAATTCCTTCGAAATGTCAAGGAACAAATATTGAAGTGTAGGACGGGCAGACAAAAGCAATTTGGGTATCGATATTTTCTATTTTTGTTCTTCTTAGAGAAATTTCCTCAATTACAACCACACGTTGCATTGATAGCGAGTCCTGTGACTGAGCCTTGTATGGAGAGGTGGACCATTCTATTCCCTAGATTTTGGAATGAGCCTTCATTATTCAGATTTACAACTGACTTCTTCGCATGGTGGAAGCACTTATTCATTATTGAGGAATTCCATTATGCTGGAGTGGACTTCTGAGGTAGTGCAGAATTAGTTCTCCCAAGGGAATCCAATGGGATGTGTTAGGTATGAAAATAAACCTTGCCATGTATTTTTGTTTTTGTATTTTATATTGTTTTTTATTTTTACAATGAGGGATATAAAAATATTGTGTTTCATCATGCAGACATAGACGCGTCATGTCTAGCAGAGATGATGGCACTAGAGCATCATGGAGATGCACTAGTAGCAGTTGAGAATGAGGTTGTGGTGGGAGGACGTTTTTGGCACATGGGTAGACCCAGGGTTTAACTCTTACATCTCACCAACAAACCCTAACTATTGGCCCTTTCAGCAACACCTGCGAACTAGATGTAGTCTCACCTGAAGTAGTAATAGGGAGTTGCAAGACACATGTGTCTACAACCAGAGGACATGCAAAGTTGATCCAGTACAACAACACACAAAAATCTAGTTATTCTTTATCTCGCTTAAGCCTACTTCGCGAGTTATATCTTAGATCTATCACAACAATGCAATAACAGTATAACATATGGAAAATAACACAGCATCAATCACACATAACAAGATATATGTGGTTCACCCTCTCCCTAGGGATACATCCATAGAACTATGTTTCTTGATATATTATATGAAAACATATAGTTCTATCTGCGCTCTTAGATTGCATATCTCTCTCTCTCTTCTCTCGTCCCTCCCTTCGCACGCAGTTGTAGGGTTAATCTTCACACCCAACTGAAGATCTTATAATATAGTCTCAACACTTTTCTCCACAATTGATTATCATAAATGAACAACAACAACCATAGTATCAACAACCCAACCTAGAACGAACCCTCTCAGGACTTTTATATCTCTATTTATACATTACATGGCACAATTCTAGGTGTCAAAACCCTATATCCAAAACCCTAGGTCAACTTGACCTACATTTTCAAGGCTTCACTAGCCTATCTTTCCTTCTCTCCTGTGAGGTGCTCCAAGCACTCGTTGATGTCTTATTCCGCTTGCTGAGATTTCCACAATGCGTCTTCCTTACTGCTTTGTCTTCCTCGATCTTCTCTTCCAATGGCTAGCTTTTCCTTCTTTTTCTCCTTCTTTTCTGCTTCTTTTCCCACTTCGACCCTTCCTCGTTTTATGTGTCTTCTGCATAGTTTTCACTTCACCTTTCCTCCTTAATATTCACTTTCTTCTATAACCAAGGGCCAACAAGCCCCCAACACTCACATGTGACTCCTCCCGAGTCACTGCAAGACTGAACCTTCGATATCACTTCGACTACAGACTGTGCAGAGCAGCCTATGCTTTCTGCTCTCTTCCTCCCTTCTTTGTACAAACTGTATTTTCTGTGTCTGGTACCTAGTTTCAACTTCACCTGGTACCTATACCATTCTTCCTTTGTTTTTAATAAGAGCTGTGAGGCAGCTGGTTGTCATAATACAATTTCAACAACCTCCCATTTACCAAACCTTCTTTCCATACTCCATTAAGGGTCTTCAATTGCGCATCTCCTCCTTGTGTAACATAGGAAACTTCAAATGGTCCTAGCCAATGTGTCTTGAACTTCCTTGGATGCTTCCTCAACTTGTTTTCATATAATAATACCAAATATCCCTGCTTAAATGCTTTTCTCCTGATGTGTCTGTCATGATAAGCCTTTTCTCTTTCTTTCTGTACCTGTTGATGAAATTCTGCAATAAACCTATCTTCTTCCAGTTCCAGCAACTACACAAGCCTATCTTGAATAGCGTCTATGTCATCCATACCTGTAAATGATGCAATTATTAAGATAGGAACTAAATATTCCATAGGTACCACTGCTTCCAAGACATATACCAACTTAAATGGGTTCTGTGTTGTTAACTTTTTGCAAGTTGTTTTGTAGGCCCATGATACTGTTGGAATTATTAAATCCCAATCATCTATGTTAACACTACAAATCTTAGTCAGTGTTGTCTCCAAGATATTATTGAAAACTTTGACTGTACCATTCTCTTGTGGGTGGTATGGGGTGCTCTTCTAATGGTGAACTTTGAATTCCTGCGTCAAGGCTTCAATAGTTTTATTGATGAAGTGTGTGCCTTGATCACTCATGAGGATCTTTGGGCATCCAAATCTAGTTATGATATTCTCAAAAATGAATTGTATAGTTGTAGCTACACTACAATCCTTAACTTCTCTTTATTCTGCCCATCTAGTCAAATACTTTGTCACAGTAATAATGTATCTCTCTCCTGTACACCTTCCTGGTGGGTTAATAGGTCCCACAAAATCATTGGCCCATTTTTCAAATACTTGTAGTGTTAATTGTGGTGCCAAAGTCATCTCATCTCTTCGAGAAGGATTTCCTACTCTTTGACATACATCACAGGATTTATAGTATTCCTTAGCATCCTTATGTAAAGTAGGCCACCAAAGGCCAGCTCTGAGAACCTTATGTGATGTTGTTTTCCCTGCGTAGTGTCCTCCCGCGGTGCCTTCATGTTTCTTCTCAATAATTGTGTACTCTCAAAGTGCCATTCCTGTGGACAGGAACTGAATTATCTCGGCGAAGTGATCATCAACTTTCCTGATGACCAGCAACTGTGCATCTTGTAGTGTATCCTCCAGACTAGTAGGTTCCTCTCCATGCTCCAACCTGAATAAATGATCAGGTCCTTTATTCATTCTCCCTGGCTTAA
>JZKD02S1899495.1:229362-257604 GCA_000966675.3 Picea glauca
GCAACAGTGGGCATCGTTTGACGACCTCGATACAACCTTTGAAGATAGAGGGAAAAAAATAACCAGCACGTAGGATTTTTTGGGTTGTAACCATCCCAGAAAGATGATCGCCACAAGATCCAAGGTGATCTTCATTCAAAACTCGTTCAGCCTCATCATGGGTTAAACAACGCAGTAGGAAAGTATCGATACCACAGTGGTATAAAGTGTCACCGATGATAAAGTAGCGTTTAGAATGGTGGCGGATACGATGATGTTCGTCATGTGAAATGTCTGGTAGGAAATGTTGGGTTTGGAGATAGAGAAGAATATCTCCATACCAAGGGTCGGATGTGCTAATGAGGAACAGGGATTCTTCATGAAGAGAATCATTGGGCTCAGTATCCTCATCAGTATAGGGATGATCGTAGATCAGTTCCACAAAAACCAACGATTTTTTAGCTTTTGACTTGGAAAAATCGAGATCGAATTCTTGGAGAATAATGATCCATTTTTAATATGTTCCCCTGAGGACTTGATGAGTTAAGATATGGTACATGGGGTTCGAGTCTGGGATGACCGTGGTAGTGCATAAGAGGATGTAATGGTGAAACCTCTAAACAACAATTACTACATCTACAGCCAAATTTGCAACATGTGAATATCAGATCTCGGGACCAGATAGACTCTTACTCAAATAGTAGATCACATGTTCGTCACCGTTAGCATCCTCTTGAACTAACACCATAAAAATAGTGGTAGTAAAGGAAGCCAAATAAAGGATATAGTCTCGTGCATAATCTGGTGGGTGCAAGAGAAGAGTGTGTGTTAAGGCATGCTTAAGGGCGTCGAAAGATCGTTGAGCAGTGTCATCCCAGACGAAAGGAGTGTCTTTCTGCAACAATCTCATAAATACTTTAGTGAGTTTGGCATAATTACAATTGAAACGGTGAAGAAATTTTTATTTCCCTTGTAAACTTTGTAGTTGGATCAGATTTTTGGGCGGGGGTAAAGCGAGAATAGATTTAAATTTTAAGGAATCCAACCTAATCCCATATTTGGAGATGAAGAATCCAAGGAGTCTGCCTGATTTGACAACGAAGATGCATTTGTGATATTTTAAACGGATGTGGTAAAACCGACCTTGAAGAAATATGGCCCGTAAGTGACCAATATGGTCTCGTCGATGAGACGAATGAGCAGGTAAGTCATCGAGGTAGGGTTCCAAAATATGTTTTATGTTGTGGAAAGTGTACGACATGGCCCATTGAAAGGTATCTCTAGCATTTTTAAGAACAAAAGGTAGCTTTTGATAAGTGAACATCCCCCAAGGGAAGACATTGTTTTATGTTGATCATCCGGTATAAAATCAATCTATTTATACCCTATAAAATCAATATGTTTATACCCTGAGAAACCATCCATGAAAGAAAAATGGTGCTGCCAGCGCAATTATCGATAATTTGGTCGATAAAAGGTGTAGGGTAATTTTCTTTGGGAAAAGCCTTGTTAAGATCCCTATAATCGACGCAGACACGAATGGTCCCTTGTTTCTTAGAAACCAAAACGATGTTATAAACCCATTCATTCAAGGGGACAGGATAAATAAAACCATACTTAAACAATTTTTCAACTTCTGGGTTCAATCCCTAGTGGAGTTGCCAATTTCTGTTATAGAAAAATTCCCCTGTGGATAGGTGAATATCCTCTTGGATTCAATACCCCTACTACCAAGACATAAAGATTCAAATGGACACTATCATCCCTCTAAATGTAGTTAAACTAGTCAAAGTAAAAAGAGGAAGTAAGTATGTTGTACCTTTTTATGAAGCTTGTCCTCGCTTAATCCAAGTTGAACTTGATCTCCAAGCTCCTTAGTGATATTTGCAAACCAATGGACAATGAAGAAAACACAAACTTCCTACTCTATCAATATTAGTTTAAATTAAATTTATCCATAATAGACAAGTATATGCAATAATACACAAACTTGAAGGAAATAGGACAAGCATATATTAATGAGAACATTAAAAGGTACTTACAATTTGTAGATGCAGCCGCAACAACCTCTCCAAGTCCTCCTTATCCAACCCATTGCTCAAAATATCCATGATCAGAATGAAAATACTTTTGTTGATTATTCTCCTCCTCTTCACCATGAGAATGACTCCTTTTATAGGCTTTGAGAGGCTCAACCACCTTAGTTTTATTTGGGATAAGTTGAGTATATTACTCCATTAGTTGTGGCATCTCCCTTAGATGCATCCTACAGCTTGGATTCGATCCAAATTGAATTGAATCATCTCTAGTTGTCCTTAGAGAAAAGGGGTATTTCTTCCCATGATTCTCTCAACCAATCGACGCTTCCTCAGAATGGGAGACAGAGTGTTGCAACTCTCCCTGCTAGATGGACAAAGAGAGTTAGTGCTCCCTGCATATGAGAAAGGGAGCATTGATATTCCAAAATTTTGTTAAGATGACCAATTCTCAAGGAAAAAAAATTTGTTTAGTTTTTCAAATGATGCGGTTTATCCTTCCAACATGTTCTAGAGGATGTATCAAGTGTTTCCATGGTGTCGTTCACAATACGACATATGCAGAATGAAAATGCGACATTTACGACACTTGTGACACAAGTGAAACCCTTGCAACAGTGAGAATGTGACATTATCGAAGTGAGGAATTTTGACGTGTAACATATTCCCCCCCAAAGTGTGAAGTCAGAAGATGAAAGTTGATGACTGAAACACTTTCTAGATTTTTCAAAGAAAGGGTATGGAGTCGAAAAACCTAGTAGAAGTTGCAAACAACCATCAATAAATGTTATCATGTGTTTCAAACCCAAGGAAGGCATACCTATGCTTGGGTAACAAAGAACTTAAGTTATGGCCGCCAATAAATACACTGCAAATCCATGATGATATTGATTAAGGGTATAGCCACCAAATATACAATGTGTATCTATACCTCCATGAAATTAACTGATCGCAGCCACGATAAATACAGAGTGGAGATACAATATGATAAAACATAGTCACGTACCAATACAATGTGGATCTATGTGAAAATATATATATCATCATGCTCAAATGATCTCCTTCATATCCTGGGAAAAGCAGATAATAGAGTGAATGCTCAACCCAGGGTCTTCATCCCAATCCCAATGTGGTATGAATCTAGCCATGTGAATAGATGTTTTTATTTCGAACATGGTATAAAACACTTGATTACCGGTCATTGAGGTAAATCGTTAACAAGTGTGATGGAAATCACCAATGATGTTAATGACTCCCAAGGTACCCTAGTAAAATCCAATGAATGTGAATAAATGAGATGAAGTCGAACATTTGTAGAATCATTCAATCAGAGGTCAATGATGTAAACCTACTTTCGAAGACGAGGAGGCCTATCATTGAGGCATGCAGGTCCCAAGGTACTAACTGGTTTCTAAGTCTTATTCATGTATTATGTGTTGAAGTCGATAGGAAAATACACATCGAAGAACGGCCTTGATGTATCCCCCATCATCGACAAAAAACTAACATAGGAAATAGATGTAATATGGTGAATCGAATGAGTATGGACTGACACAGGTATTGAAACTAGAAATTTGTGATGATTGACTCTCAAGGCAGATACTTCCCTTGAATACTTAGGCATGACATGAGACTTGGCAGCATAAACGTAACGTGGACCAAAACCTAATGCAGTGGGCGTTGTGACATTCATCGAATGACCCAAAGGAATGGAAAGCCTCATAAGATTGGTTCAGTGCATAGGTTTAGCTGATTATCCAAGTTTTCAAAGTGCAGGTAAAAACAAGTACCATGTTCAAGGGTGACTGCAAGAGTTATTTGTAACAATTCTTAAAGACAACTTGACCTACTTCCTTCAATTTTTCCCCCATCCAAATAGATGAGTACCTCTTTTTATTTTAACGAGCTCGAGGAGGATAAAACAAGCTCGATATAAATCACCTTCGGTAAGTCCCTCTTCCTTAATTTAACGAACTGGAATAAGTAAGGGTTTGGTCTCGTATGGGCCCCTCAATGTGTAATTTTAGCAAGTCCAGAAAAGGAGAACTAGGGAGACACCCTTTTGAGACCTTTTAACGAGCGTGAAAGGAATCAAGATCACTCAGAGTTATTTTCATATTTAGAGAGTTTGAAAAGAGCTTAAAGATGACTCCAGGGGTTTCCTTTTTCATGTAACCTTTACGAGTCCGAAAAAAGTGATAAAATTCTACTCGGTTACATTCTCATGTTTTTTCGAGGGCGAGAAAGAACAAATATTATGCTCATCAGTGTCACAAGGTTGTATGAAAATATGTTGCTTGAAATCCTATAAATACAGATAGTTCTAGGCCCAAAGCATTAGTAACTTCTTCAAAAAAGATTAAAAACCCAAAAATGACTTTAGATTAAGGAGAAATAGCAAAAATAAACCTATGAAATAGTGAAATAGGTCAAAAAAATCATTTACCATTTGATTTTTACCAAACTCCTCCACATTTGGAATTTTCCACCTTTGGGAGGCATTTTTCAAGCTGTGAGTATGGGAGTTGTGATTGATCATTTCCAGTTCCGTCCAGACTAAGTTGGTCATCTTTCCCTTCTCATCATTTTTTATGGTTTTTTTCTGTGTTTTAGCTTATGTTTTGAGCATTCTGGGCCCTTAGGAATCCCTAGGCACCGAACTAGATCGGTGCTCCCTCAAAGATCTAAGGGGAGCATCAATCGAGATTTAAGTGCCCCAATGCACATTATTAGGGAGTGTTATCACTCTGTAAGCATTTTTTAGGGAGCGCTAGGCACATAACTCAAAAATATTTTGTCTTTTGGGCTAAATAGAAACAGTTTTCTTCCATAAAAATTTGACTAATGATGTTTAAATGTTTTTATTTGCAGATTTCACCGGTCATGTAGACATGATAGAGTGAAAAGAGCGTGAACATGAGTTCGATGACATTGTTTCTCTTCAAATCCCTCAAGTGAGGGAAGATTTGCAAAACTGCAGGTTACTCAAGTATTTCAAGCTCCAAAACATGAGGAAGGAATACTATTACTTGAGTGCTTGATCGGTTTATGGGATGATGTCGAACAAGCATTTTGCATCTGACCACACACGCTCAATATTGAGCTAGATGATGTCTATTTTCTAACGGGGCTCTCAAGGAGAGGGTCTCCTATTCTCTTGTCCGGACACAGGGAAACTCCTCAACCAACTGAGGTGTATGTTGTTGATCATTGTATATCGGGGTTGCGATTGGTAGGTGGTTGAATCATGATAAAATATGTAATGGACTTGGAACTTTGGTCGATTCTATTCGCCATCACCCAATTGGCGGGTAGTACTAGTGCTCATTTGGCCTCAAAATCACAGATGTCATATGCTTTACATTTTTTAGGGCCCAGGTTGTTTAATTAGAATGCAGGGTTCCTTCGAAATGTCAAGGAACAAATATCGAAGTGCAGGACGGGAAGACAAAAGCAATTTGGGTATGGTTTTTTTCTAGTTTCATTCTTCTTACAGCTAATTCCTTAGATGCAGCCACAAGTTTCATTGATAGCGTATCCTGCGACTAGGCCTCGTATGAAGAGGCGGACCAGTATATCCCCTAGATTTGGGAATGAACCTTCATCATTCATATTTACAGCTGACTTATTCTCATGGTGAAGGAGACTGTTATTCATTAGCGAGGACTTCCCTTATGCTGGAGTGGAATTCCGAGGTAGTGCAGACTTGGTGCTCCCTGAGGGCATCCAGTGGGATGTGTTAGGTACGAAACTAAACCTTGCCACGTATTTTTTTGTGTGTATTTTATATTGTTTTTTATTTGTACAATGAGGGATCTAAAAAAACATTGCTTCATCATGCAGACAAAGGCACATCACGTTCGGCAGAGATGGCAGCTCTGGGGCATCGTGGAGATGCAAAGGTAGTCGTTGAGCATGAGGATGTGGTGGGAGGACTTCGAGAGGTAGAGAGGAACCTCTGATTTTTTACCATGGGTGTACCACCTCTCACGAGGCGAGATGTGCCTCTCTATTTTCAATGACACACAGTTGGGTTTACCGAGAGTCTTAACCATTTGCTTCGTCGGGTGCCACGGGCAGTAGTGTGCTACACAGAGCACAACATGATATAGGAGGATGACTAGGATCCTCATCTAATTTTGTAGTATTTTAGGATAATGTTATGGGAATGAAGGCCCAACCTTTTTTTCCCTTTTATGTACCTTTTGACGATGTATTTTAAAACAAACTTTTTCTATTACACACACACACACACACACACACANCATTTGCTTCGTCGGGTGCCACGGGCAGTAGTGTGCTACACAGAGCACAACATGATATAGGAGGATGACTAGGATCCTCATCTAATTTTGTAGTATTTTAGGATGATGTTATGGGAATGAAGGCCCAACGTTTGTTTCCCTTTTATGTACCTTTTGACGATGTATTTTAAAACAAAATTTTTCTATTACACACACACACACACACACACACACACACACACACACACATATATATATACGAGTTTTTTGGTGCCTATCGATGTTGCATTTTATCTTATGTGATGTTTTTGTATACATATGATTCATGTTTTTCAAAAATGGTTTATACCGATTCTATATGTAATTATCTAATGAATCTGACGTTGTATTGAGTTCTTTCGACATATGTATGTATTGGAGAAATTCAAAGGATCTTTTGAGACGGTGAACTCTTAGGTGGAGATGTAGTAAGACAGGGTTGCGAACGGCATAATATTGATTAAGATGATAGACCACGAGTTGAGATTCTAGGTTAATAATCAAATGATTTATACCTAGAGAGGAAGATTCAGTTAAGAGTCTGATGAAAGCATGATATTCTTCCATGTTATTGGTTGCCAATCCAAGGTAAATTCCTCCTGACCTCACCAACTCACCAGAGTGGTAGATTGCCCACGCTGCAGAAGAAATTCTATGGGTGTGTCGACTAGCGCCATCCGCAAACCCAACAAATATGGGAAAGGGGGATGTTATATACGCATGCAATCACAAAACAATTAAGTATAAGAAACTAATGCAAAACTCATGTGCGCAAGAGAAAAGACACACCAAACCAAACGTATATATATTACAATAATGTACAAAGCACACATGTCAGATGTTTTATGCATAGTACTTATTAAGGTAAATCCCATTTCAGGGTTCATCAAGATATATTCCATCGTAGTTGACCAACTCATAGGCGCCTCTATGTAATACACATTTTATGATATAAGGTCCATGCCACAGAGGTTCTAACTTTCTTTTCCCTAAATTATCGTGAGCTTGGTAATAAACTAGGACAAAGTTTCCTTCTGCAAAAGAACGAGGTTGAACAAATCTTTCATATTGACTCTTCATTCTTTTTTGATATGTCTCATTAACAAGAGCGGCATCGCGACGTGTTTCGTCCAACTTGGTTAAATACAAGAATCATTCATCTTCAGTAGAGGTGTGAGGCACGAGTTCCATGGTGAGTTTAAATGAAGGGATCTCGCACTCGATTGGTAGCATCACTTCTATTCCATATACCAACTGGAATGGAGTGAATCTAGTTGCATTTTTCACTGAAGTGTGATAGGCCCAGAATGTGGAGAAAAGTTGCAAGTGCTAATATGTTTTGTTCTTCCCCACCATGTGTTGGAGAATGGTCTTCGGGACTTTTTTGATAGCTTCAACTTGTCCATTTTCTTGAGGATAGTGGGGGGATGAGTTTTCATGGCGAAAACCCAACTTTACATGCAACTCACTCATCATCTAGTTCTGGAAGTGTGAGCCATGACTGGTGACAATAGCTTGCAGGACACCGAAGTGACTGATGATGTGGTTAAAAACAAAGAGTGTTGCAGTACATCCATCATTAAGAAATGTAGGCATAGCCTCATCCCATTTAGTTAAATAATCAATGACAATAATGATATAACTGTGCCCCCTAGCTAAGGTAGGATTACATTGCATAAAATCAATGCCCCATTTTGCAAAGGGGTCGAAGACAACAATGGGATGCAGCAGAGCGGGGTGGGTACGGGCCTTTTTCTTAAAAATTTAACAGGGTGGGTGTTGGCCCTTGGTTATGGAAGGAAGAAAAGAACAAGGAAGGAAAGCTAAAAAGTGAGCTTCGCATGAGACACATTAACTATCACTGAGTCGAAGTGAGCAAAAGAGCAGGAAAGATGGAGCGAAGTGCGGAAAATCAAGTTGTTGGACGAGGAGATCAGGGATGACAGATCAGCAAGGAAGAAGGATCATGGACAATGAAGCAAGCTTAGAAATCCATCATTGGATGCTTTGGATCACCACGCGATGAAGAAGGAAAGACAGGCTGGCAAAGTCCGGAAAAAGTGGGTCAAGTTGACCTAGGCTTTTAGACACCTAGGGTTTTGGTATCTAGGGTTTTGGAACCTAGGTTTCGACCTAAGGCTGTTGGTGAGGGATTGTAATGTATAAATAAAGGTTAAGAGGAATTGGGTGGGGTTGTTGTTCATTGAGTATTGGTATGATATTATTTTTATAGCTCTGTTGTGAAGGGAGAAGATTGTATTGTGAGATCTTCAACTGTGTGCGAAGGTCATGTCCTGCAGTTGGGTGCACAGGAAGGGGAGAGAAAGAGAGAGAAGAAGGAAGATTTGCTAGTTGAGAGAGCAGATAAGAACTGTATGTTTGCCTTAATAAATCATAAGCACAGTTATGTGGACATATCCCTAGAGAGAGGGTGAACCATGTATATTTGTGTCGTATGTGTGATCGATGCCTGGATCTCTGTCATTGTTATATTGTTATTTTCAATCTTATGTTAGGTCATATCTATAGCTGCACAGGATAGACCTAGATGATAAGTGATATATGAATGTTGTATTGTTGTTGTGATAGATCCACTTGATATTCCCCTGGTTGTAGACATCCATGTCCTTCAACCCCCCTCTTAAGTTGCTTTGGGTGAAACTGCATCTGCTTCGCAGGTGCTGCCGAAAGGGCCAGTAGCTAGGGATTGTTGGTGTGCTCTTGGAGTGAACCTCAGGTCTGCCCCTGTGCCAACAAATGGTTTCGTTGCCAAGATAGGAATCTGTGTAAGGGAATGTCAAGGTGGTTCCCATTGAAGACAGAGATTCAGAAGTGGATAGAGGATCAAGAGAGGACTTCGTAGAAGCCCAAAACAAGAACCCTAAGATAAGTACTGAAGTTTGGCTGCAGAGACACATCTTCACCGATATTCATGAGATTGTCTTTGGATGAATCCATCAATATCTATACGAGAGGTTAGCTAGGTTAGTTGATACCCAGTTCGAGATCAAATCTAGACCTCCTATGGTCTGGACATTGGAGTTGATTAATAAGGTTAAGAGAGTCGACAACGTTGTATCAAGGGTTGTAGATCACTAGTTCGATAGTACCAATGGAGGGTATATCACCGAATTTGTTATTGACAGAACATAATCATATAGCCAGGCCAAGAGATTCTTCTTCAAAGGACCTAGAGGAAAAATTTTACAATTTCTAAATCTAAGAATCAAGATGTTGTTGCATGAAAAGAACGTCTTGAAGATACAGTAGATTGGTTGGATCCGAAAAGGCTAATGTTCAAGAATTCGGATAGTGACGGTGACACAGAATCTGGACATACGTGCAATGGGAAAGTATTTCGAGGGGTTCACCTTGAGAACCTGCTCAAGAAAAACTACAGAGACGAGGGTTTCTACAGTGGAGAAGAGTCAGATCTTACAGACGAAGAGCATTCAAAACCCACCAGAGAAGAGGAAGAGGAAGCAAAATAACTTCGCCACAACGATCCAGAGACATCAGGAACTACGCAAACCACTGAAGTAAGTAATATCGATCCTTCTGTTATTTCATAAACGCTAATTAATCGGAATATTCTGAATCACCAGAGTCTGCAGACTACTATTACTAGTAATTTAGCATCTACTCAGACAGGAAACCTAGGAAACTCTATGGAAAACTAGATGAGGCTCCCTATCTTTAAAGGAGATGGATCTGAAGATCCTGATCAGCATTGGTTCCTGTGCGAGGCCATATGGAACATTAAAAATATTACCGATGAATTTGTTAAAAGAAACCAGTTCAGCACTACGTTGAGGGATCGTGTGTTGAGCTAGTATATGAAGCTTGTCTAAGGACTTGTGCAGCCTAAGCCACTAAATGAGATAAAGAACGCGTTGGTTGTAGAGTTTAAAAACCTAATTCAGAGTCACAGTGTATTACTAACCTGAAGGAGATCAAACAAAAGGCATCCAAACCTATTTGGGAGTTCGATCAGAGATTCAAGACCCTAACAGGTCGATTGACTTTTAAGATCCCAGATGAGCAGAACAAAGAATGGTTCATCGCTACTCTTTTACCACACATCAAAGTTCCCCTGATGCAGCAAAATATTGCATCGCAGGAAGAAGCTTTGGAGATCGCCATGAAGCTTGAATCAACACCTATGGGAGAATCTAGCTCAGGCATGAGCCAGATCTTGAGCCAGCTGACTAGTTTGTCTCTGCAGGTTGAGGATATGAAGAAGGACAAGGGGAAGGACAAAAGAGAAGATATATGGTGTGTAATATGAAGATATGAAGGTCATGATAAAGAACATTGTCCCATGTTTCATGAATATTTTGCCTCAGGAGCGTTGAGCCCCTTGAAGCAAGTTAACCTGCCCTAGTGCGAAGTATGCAGAAACTGGCATCGCCCTGGTGACTGCTACTATATGAAAAAGTATGTTTAGACACCCACAAACTTGTATTGTACATTCTGTAAGTCCGTAGGGCACGATGATAGAGATTGTAGGTCTTTTGACCTAATGCATGAAAATATCAAGAGACATATACAAGATCCAAGGTGAAGTACACCAAGAAGGAAACAATGCATAGTATACTTCTCCAGGAAGAGGAAGTTTCAATCCTCGTGGTGGATACAGAGGACGAGGATGAGGAGGAGGTATGGATCGAGGCCGAGGACAAATAATCTATTACAACTACACGTAGCCAGGATATTTAGCGCGGGACTGCCAGAACCCTTGCACAATCTGCAGTTATCGCAATTCCTTCGAGCACATCATCGAGGACTGCCCTTTGCTGCTAGCTAAACTTCAGGAAAGACAAGGACCTCAGAAAAACCTACAAGTACAACTGATATATGTTGAACCTTGCGGAGCAGACGCTAGAGTCATTGTTACCACTCGAGGAGGCGCTGCTACAGGAGAAGACAAAGCAGCCCAAGGAAGACTGCAGATGACCACGGAGTCAGGAAAACTACAGCGAAGACCCCAATGTTCGATGCTAAGAAAGAAAGACAGATATTTGAGGAGGCAAGAAAAGAGTTCAAAGGATATCAAGGTTCTTCATCAAAGAAACAACTAGAAATCAAAGAATATGGCATGCCTCGGGTGTTTGATTAGTCTGGGTCGCCAACAGAAGGAAAAGAGGTAAGAAAACTCATGGAATTTTTGTGCACTTGTGTTAAGTTGATTCAAGATAAAAGCGTTGTACAAGAATTACAAGATTTAATCAAGCAGTATGAGCTAGGAAAGATAGACTCCTTACTGAATAGGGCAGTGCACAAAATTGGGAAAAGGAGAAGGACAAATAAAAAATTACACCTGAATTGATATAGACTATGTGGTCCTCGACTTAGGTTCGGAGGTCAATGTCATGATGAAGCAAACCTGGGCACTGATAGGAAAACCGAAGTTGATATATTCCCCTATCAGGCTTAGAATGGCTAACCAACAAGTTGTCAGCCCATTTGGACGATTGGAGCATGTCCCTGTGGACATCGATGGAGTTAAAACCTTTGCAAATTTTGAGGTAATTGAAATTGTTGATGATAGCTACCCTTATCCCACATTATTAGAAATTGATTAGGACTTCGACAATTCTACTGTTGTTGATCTAAAGAAGAGGCGTATGAAATTTTAAAGAGATGGCCTTAGGTTCATTGCACCCTTAGATCCATATTAGGGTCCTCGATACATAGAGCCTTTCAGAGAAGAAGATCATGCATACGAACTGGAAAACATCTACAAACTAACAGCCAGACAGCAAGATTATATCAATCCTATAGCCGACGGGAATATGAGCTCGCGAAGCGACAGCACATGTTCATCAAACTCAGAAGAAGCGTTGGAGAACTGGGAGAACCAAATGTATGAAGTCTCTACCAGAAGATGTGCTAGACTAACCAGAGAGGTTCACTGGATCGGTACAACAGTGGGTAACTTACCCACATTTGATGGGTTGAACCCTATAGAAAACTTCTTATCAGAGTTTGAGACAAGTGTACCAACACAATAGAGGTTGGTTGCAATGGATGAGGCCATGAAAGCCACACCAGCAAGATGGTGGGGGACACTAATGCAAGAAGGATGCCCCTTGGCATTCACTAGTAATTAATTGTATGACTACAATTTGGGAAAATCCACATATGAGAAGGAAATTATGGTTATCCTTCACGTAATGGAGACTTGGAGGCCTTATCTCATAGGAAGGAATTTTCAAATCAATATTGACCATCATAGTCTAAATAAATTCCTAAAGCAATGGTTTTCTTCATCAAAGAAACATAAATGGGTCACCAATATGTTGGGGTATGATTATGAGATCATATATAAGAAGGGTTAAGAGATTGTTGTGGCTAATGCTTTATCCAAAAAAATTGAGGATGGGTCACTCCTTTCCTTATCATTACCAAGTCCAATATGGCTCAAGGAATCCGACGGGGAATGGCTAGAAAATAGTACCTTAAAGAAACTCAAAAAATTCAAGTAGATCCCAACCCACCTAAAACTTATACATGGAAACAAGATACATTTTGGTATAAATGGTACATTGTTTTGGAAAAATATTCAACCCTAAAACAACGATTCTTAGAGGAGTTACATTCATCACCAATAGCAGGTCTTTCTAGCCTTGATAAAAACTATCAATGAACTAAGTGTTCATTCTTATAGGAAGGCATGAAAAAATATATATAGGATTTAATAGCATCTTGTGACATTTGTCAATGAAACAAATGAGAGATGGTGAATATACAAGGGCATTGCAACCACTATCAATCCCAACATAGATCTGGATAGAATTTCAATGGATTTTATTGTGGGACTCCCAAAAGCGAGCAACAAATCAGTAATCATGGTGGTTGTTGACCATCTTTCAAAAGTTTCTCATTTTGATGCCCTAGCTCATCTTTTCACTCCTTCCTCAATTTCCCAAGCCTTCGTGGATTAGATCTTCAAGCTACATGGTATGCCCACTTCCATTGTCTTAGATCGGGACCCCACATTCATTAGCAAATTTTGGCAAGAGCTATTTAAAATTCAAGGTACACAGTTGAATATGAGCATTTCATATCATCCTCGAACTTATGGTCAAACAAAAGTGATCAACAAGTGCTTAGAAACATATTTGAGATGTTTTGCTTCTGAAAAACCACACCAATGGGCACAATGGTTTCCCCTTTCTAAATTGTGATAAAATACCACTTATCATGGAGATACCAAAATGACACCACATGAAGTTGTTTATGGAAAAAAAACCCTTGTTAGTGGAATCCTATGTACCGGGAACCTCCAAGGTTCTTACAGTAGATAGAATGCTTCACACCAAAAAATCCATTATCTGTATCCTCAAGGAAAACTTGGTTATGGCACAAAATTAAATGAAACATTAAGATGATTAGCATAGATTCAAGAGTTCTTTTGTTGAAGGGGATCAAGTGTTTCTTCACCTACAACCTCATAAATATACATCACTCAAAGATAAAGTTCACCGTAAGCTAGCTCCTAATTTTTATTGTCACTATCAAATCATACGATGCATTGGTCAGGTTGTTGCAAGTTGGCTCTACCAGCCCACTCCAAGATTAATCTAGTATTTCATGTGTCATGTTTGAAGAAAGTCATGGAGTCAAATTACAAAGTGTATACCAACCTACCAAAACTTGATGAAGAAGATTCCATTTAGCTCCAGCTAGAAGCAGAATTGGATACTAGAGAGCGTAATTTATGCCAACACATGATCAAGGAAGTATTGATCCAGTGGAAATATATGCAACCAAAATATGCCACATGGAAACCAACATTGATTCTACAACAATTTCCTCACCTTTATCCCTAAGGACAATGTTTCTTTCAAAGGGGGAGGGCATGTTAGGGTCCTACCCTAACTCCCTTACCTAGATACTTTATTAATGTATGAAGCCTCCATCCTTGAATAAGGCCCATTAAATGGTTAGTTAATAGTTATTCATTGTAGAAAGGGTCATCTTTATTAATAAGGCCCAAATAAGTTAGTATTCCCTCATTATAAGTGGGCCCATGAGTAGTTAAGATTTTCTTTGGATATCTGTATATTGAGTAAAAGGATATGTAATGTTTTGTCAAGAATTTTTATTGTATTTGGAGCATTGCTCTTAGAGGTTGCCTCCTTCAAGAGGAAAGTAAACATAACTCTCTATTTTTTATTATGAAAGAGATCTTTCTTAGGGTTTATCTCTCTTTTCTCTTGTGTTCTTGGGTTTTTCATTACATTTTATGTGATTTCTTTAAAGTTTTGAGGTTAAGTACACTACAAAGTCCCATTCAATGCCTCTTAGGTGCTCCATATCTATTGGGAACGTGTGGCTTCTTACGCTCACCTAGGGGTGGCTCATCCTTCACTAGACAAAATTTATAAAATAATAAACAAAACTATCTAGTAAAACCTACAATTGATCTCTGTATGTGCATACAAGTATATTAGATATGGTAGAAATTAAATTATATTAATTGTAATGACTATGATTGTATTTGTATTTTTTATCTAGTTGTTCGGTAGAAATAAAGGGAAGGTTCTAGACCTATCCCCAATTCATCCCTACATATGGATATGGTTACATGTCCAACTCAAGGTCATTGATATGCGTAAGAATATCTGATCCAGATTATATTGAGAACAACATGAAGGAAGAAATATAATAGATATATAACAAGGAGATACATAGAGATATTGCAAGGAACATAGTAATACAGTAAAACAATAAAACTCAGATTCTATTAGTGAATGTCTGGAATACAAAAGACTATAAAATGCAAAGCACACAAGCTAGCTAGAATGGTGGTAGCTTATCTATGAAGAGAGTTGTGTCGACTATGCTCATTCGCAAGAACTTGATTACAATGAGGCTCCAGAGGCCTTTTTAACATAAAGCATAAATGAGAAAACCCTAAACATCCAAAACCCTAACCCTGGAAGATGAGACACCAAAATGTTTGTGGGCCCCGATGGGTGTAGTTGATACGTCACCTTCCCAAGATCACAACTTTTGCATACGATCTTTGTTTCGGGTGCTCTACACCTCATCTAAAAGGTCTATTCGAGGATTACACATTTTGAATGTCCCAATGGATCCCCACGAGTATAATTGGATGTTCCTAGGTTAAAAAAACATCGTTTAGGGCCTAAAAACGGCCTCAAAAGTTTGGAACCCGAAAAACTATCGAAAAACTACCAAGATGGAAACTGTAATTTGAGCCATTAGAATAGGTAGGTGGTCACCAATTTCCACCTGGATCAGTCCTCCCCTCTTAGGAAGAAATAGTCACCATTGTTTCAAGTTCCTCCATCATATGGGGAAACTTATGTTGAATCTGACTCCCGGTGAACCACTTACCCTGATGAAGAAATTTCACTCCTTTGATGACTTGATAGAGTTGGATGTTCTACTGGTGGGTTCCCTTCGTCTTGGTGTCCATGATTTGATAAAATTTCATCTTTTCAATGCAGTTAGGATTGAGTTCTATAAGGTCCAAGTTCTTGGTTGCATTTGAAGTGTCCAAGAGAGGTGGAAAATATGGTCGAAACAGTTCCACATTAAACACTAGGTGCAAGCCAAGGAAAGGAGGAAGACTTAATTCAAAATCATCCTCACCCACAACCTTGGTGATGGTGTAAGTCCTGTATCGGAGTGGGCGTAGATTTTGATGGGGACCTATGAGGTGATTTTTCTACAAATGCAACCATACATTATCTCCCACCTAAAACTTGTGTGGTACCTGATGTTGATCGTGGTGTTGCTTATACTTGGCATTGGCTTTCTGAAAAATATCATGAACTTGTTGTTGGATGTGATGGATTCGCTCAACAAATTTGGCTGCTAGATTAGCCTTGGTCTGAGAATGGGAGGATTCTTCTTATGCAGTTGCAATGGGCATAGATACGTCAATGGGGGCCAATGGTTGGAACCCCAATCACACCTGAAAAGGGTTGTGGCCAATAGAGTTGTGGAGGGCTCTGTTGTAGCCATGTTGAACATAAGGAAGGCGTTCATCCCAAGTGTGTGGATGTTTGGAATTGTACATCCTCAAGATATGTACAATCATCATGTTGACTACCTTTGTTTGTCCATTAGTCTGTAGGTGGAAGGAAGTTGATTTGGTCAGCTTAGTTTCCATCATCGACCATAGGCTAGACCAAAAAGTGCTCAAGAGCCTATTATATCGATCTGAGATAATGGTTCATGGGAGCCCAAAATGAATCCAAACATGTTCAAATAAAATTTTGGCAGTGCCCTCGGCTATGATGCTCTTCTTGCAGGGTGCCAAAATGGTCATCTTAGAGAATCGATCAACAACCATGAAGACATAGTCATTCCCATGCTTGCTTGAAGGCAGACCAGACATATAATCCATGGAGATGGATTCCCAAGGCCTATCTATAGTAGGTAGATGGGTGTATAGCCCCTATTTTTTTATGGCATGCTTGGCAATGGTGCATGCAATGCGATATCTGATGTACTTGCAAACATTTTCGAAGCTTCGACCAACAAAATGCTTTTGTAGTAATGCCATTGTTTTGTCTACACCAAAATGTCATGTTGCCCGGCTATAATGAGCTTCCCAGATCAGATTTTCACACTCACTTGAAGGAACATAGAGACGGCTCATATTTCATAGCAATCCATCCTAGAGATGAAATTATCGAATTGTTTTGCCTACGCTCAACCTCTTAAAGGAGACAACAAATTCAGAGTCATTATTGTATAATTGTGGCCACTCAAATGTCTCATGCCCACATGAGTTAATAATTGTGGTTAGCGCCACAAACGGGGGTTAACTGAGGCAATATGCGACATGGTTGATGTTTCATTTCTTGTACTTGATGTTCAAGTGGAATTTTTTCATGTACGTGGACCACTTTTGGTGGCGATCATTATGTAACTTCATTATGTCTACATGAATTCCAAATGCCTATGATCAGTGTGGATGATCGTTTCCTTCTTTGAAATGTAATGCTTCCACTTTCGACATGCATGCACATTGGAGTACATCTCTTTGTCATAGGTGGGGTATCTATGAATAGCATTAGATAGAATTTCATTTTGATTGTCTATCGGATGCCCATGTTGAGTGAGGACTGCACTGATAGCATAATCTGAAGCATCTGTCCCAATCTCAAATGGTTGTTGCAGGTCTGGCAGAATAAGGATTGGTGTTGAGTAGAGATGGAATTTCAAATCCTCAAATGATTTTTGTTGGGACGCAGCCCACACAAACTTTGCCTTCACTCCACCCTTGGTCACTTGGCTTAGGGCCCAAGCGATATGAGATAACCCCAACACAAACCGACAGTATAATTTGGTGAGGCCCAAGAAGCTGTGGAGCTCTGTCATTGTCTTCGTGATCGGCCTATCACGAATGACTTGGATCTTGGTTGGATCCACATGCACACCCTACTCATCCATGATGTATCCCAAATATTGGATTCTCTGCATGTCGAAGGAACACTTCTCCAAATTTGTGTATAACTTGTGTTTTCATAGGGTGCCCAAGACCTACTAAATATGCTTCAAATGTTCCTCCAAAATTTTGTTGAAGATGAGGATGTCATCTAGATATACGACCACAAAGGTGTTTGTGGATGGCCACAATATGTCATCCATCATCTACATGAATGTGGTTGGGGAATTAGTCAAGATGAAAGGCATGACTAGCAACTCAAAGAGACCTTCTTTAGACTTGAAAGTTGTCTTCGATATATCAGTTTGCTCAATAGGCACCTAGTGGTATCCTGACTTCAAATCAATCTTACTGAAAAACTTGGCTCCCTTGATTTGATCGAGAAGATCATAAATCTAGGGGATTGGGTATCATTTCTTTACTATGATCTTGTTAAGGGATCTGTAATCAATACAAAGTCCCCATGTCCCATCCTTATTTTGTACTAGAACAATTGGGCTCTCGTAAGGTGAGGAGCTTGGTATGATGTGTCCTTTCATAATTAGCTCTTATATATCGCGTTTGAGTTCTTCATTATCCATAATAGAATGTCTGTACATAGGGACATTAGGCAGAGGAGCATTGGGTTTCAAATCATTTAAGTGCTTTACCTGACAGTGCACATGAACCCTAGTAGGAAAGGAAAATATGTCTTTGTTCTCTTCTACTATCTTGCCCACATGTTGTTGTTGTGTAGAGAGACCACATGCATATGTTTTGGTGGTTGCAATGACCTTCCATTCACCTTCTGACTGAACCATAAAGAGGACAATCTCTCGGTCTAAGAGACCACCTTTATGCACTGCTTCACATAGATCAAAAAGACTGTAGTAGTTGGGACTGCCTCCAGTGCCTGTAGAGTTGATCTCCCAATGTAATAATGAAACTATGGGACCTAGATTCATAAACAGCATGATGCTTCCACATATATGTTTTTCATAACAAAACATCACAAACTTCAAGTGGGTAAACATCACACAATACCTCATATTTGAATGGTTTGATGTCGTAGTGCAAGCGACATTCTTGGCTGACATGGATGTCACATCCCTGGTTAAACCAACCGATGGTGTATGGCTGAGGATGTGGTGTCATTGTCTGGTTAAAACTCTTGACGACCTTTGTTGATATTAGGTTCTTTTGGATATCACTGTCAACAATGAAATGGAGTGGGGTCCCCTTCACCTACATTTGTGAGAGGAAGAGGTGCTCCCCTTCTTCAGTCTCCTATGGTTCCTCCAGTTGGATTTTTGTGGTAGTGATGGTGACATTGGGTTTTTACGATTCTAAATCAAAGTCAGAGTTAGCATCCAAACCTAAGGATTTCATCTCAGCCAACAATGATTATTTGGAGTGACATTCATCAGTATTGAGCCAAGGGATTTTTTGGAACTCGCACCACTTTCCAGTGTCCTTCAACTTCCCATTACCCTTATTTGTTGGTGGCTTGGACTGGTTGTCCTAGGATAGGTCATCCTTGCTCTATCCTTTTCCCTGGTTGTTAAGGCCACCCTTACCATACATCAGTTATTTCGGATTTGCAGACCCAAACTCCTACTTATTCTGCTGCTTAAATTTATCCTTGATTTTGATAGCATATAGATAAGCGACTTCAAATGATGAAATGTCCAGAAACTCCATTTCAGTTTGGATGTACCTGTGTACAACCCCATGATATTTTAGAACTAAATGTCACTTAGTGTCGCTCAGAGTCTTTGATACCCAGCTTGGTGCGCAAGGTATGGAAGGTATTTGTGAACTCCAACACTATTTGGCTCCTCTCTTGACGTAGTGTGGTCCATATCATGTATTGGTCATCATAGTTTCTAACAGGGTAATATTGTTCCTTGAGGGCATCGACAAAATCCACCCAAGTGGGTCCTAGACCAAAAATTGCAAACTCATCCTCAACATGTTGCTCATAGTAAGTATCCCACCAATATATTACATGAGGAAGGGCCTTAAGGACCACGAAGATGATTTTTTCACCATTGGAAAAATTTTGGACAGAGAAATAACCCTCTAGGAGACTTGACCATTTTTCCAAAGCGTCGATGTATGTTTCGTCTTCAAATAAATGAACAACAAAGTTAACTTGTACCTTAAAGGGCGTCACAACTCTGAATTCTATCGCACGAGGGATTCCTCGAGCAAAAATTTGATAGGATCTCCTACTACGTCCCTCTTTTCTTCCACCATGGGAGGTTGATTGGGTGGGAGAGAGAGGTTTCCCTCAAGAGAAACAAGCTCGAGACCCAAGTCTCTATACCCTGACCTCGTCAGGGGCATGCACTAAGAACAACAAGGAGAAAATTTCTCTAATACCATTGATCTAGAGTATTTTGAGAACCACATGAAGGCAGAAATGTAACAGAGATATAACAAGGAGATACACAAAGATATTGCAAGAAACACAGTAATACAGAAAAACAATAAAACTCAAATTCTATTAATGATTGTTTGGAATACAAAATACTGTAAAATGCAAAGCACACAAGCTAGCTAGAATGGTGGTTTGCAAAACTTTGAGGACAAGAAATTAATGCAAGGGCACTAAATGACTCTCGTGTCAAATTTCTTCCTCGCACTAGTTTTCACATGGTTTAAAAGTTTGGTGTCTATACTAGTGAGTATAAGGTCGTCAACATAAAATATGAGTATGAGAAGTTGCTCACTTTCTTGGTATAGATATTAGGGTATGAGTGGCATATAGAAAAGTTAGAGTCAAGAAGGAATTGGTCCATATTTTCATAAGGAATTTCAGTGAAGCAACAAACAAGACTATAGTCACTTTAAACAAAAATAGGACCTACTATCGATATGAAGTTGCAAGGGTGAGGACAAGACAAATGGAATTAATTTTGGCAATGAGGGAAAAGGTTTTAGTGTAGTCAATGCCTTCAACCTATGAAAAAAAATTGGCAATTAAGCAGGCCTTTTGTATGTCAATAAAACCATTTACTACATACTTAGTCCTATAAACACATTTGCATTTGACAATTTTCCTTCCTTTTAAAGAGGTACTAGATTCCAAGTATTGTTCACCATTAAGGAACAAAATTCTTTAGTCATTATTGAATCGCATTTTGGATGGCCTTATTCTTTTATAAATGTGTTTGGATCTTGAGTCTCTGGTACTTAATCCAAAAGAGAAGAGGCTCACTGGCACTATAAATGTGTGGGGCACCAATCATAAGGATCATTGACTAAATCATTGGTTGCTTCCCTTGTAAGAACCCATCAAGGAATATGTGGAGATGGTGCAGGTACAAGTTCAATATACTCATCTGGAGGAGGAGGTTGAGAAACATTTTGATCCTCAGTATCATCATATGAAGAAGAAAACTAATCTAGAATTGAAGTATTATAATAAGAATAAGAGGGAGAAGTAAAAGGAGATGACACATGTTGATATTATGATAGATGTGAGAGGTATTTACCTCCACATGTAAACATGATGAGAATAGAATATTTCGGGAAGTAAGAAGAAACCCTAATTAGTTGGCTAATAACCCTAGAAGAAAATTCAACACAAGAGGATAACTTGTATTAGGTTATTAGCCTCCAAGAGAAGAAGTCGGCTAAAGGAAATATTATATACTAAGTAAATAGTCACCCAGAATGAGAAGTCGGCCCAGGCAGATTTCCAGATTTAGTATAAATATAGGATTTCGGTCTTCATTCTGGCAGGAATTCTCAGAACTGTGGAAGCGGCACTTGTGCACACTACAGTTGGTCAGTTTGTGTGCAAGTCTGGAGGAGAGTTGTCGTTGCAGCTGCTGCAGCTAGCAGATTTCAGTTTTGGCTTAGACTATATCTTGGTTATGGTTTGGACTCTGTGATCAGCTCTTGCTTGGTGCGCTATCCTTGGAGAAAGGTGTTCCACCCTTTGTTTGGCTATCTAGCCTAGGGTTTTCTTCCGAAATTATTCTCTGTCAAGGTTAAGGTGCTCGGGGGTGGCTTCGACATATGGTTGGGTGACAATAGTGATATTGTCTATGGTTAAACGAGCACATCCATCATATTAGAACAAGTTATGGGCCCATACCTCCTTCATTCATTCTAACCACTGGAAGGGATCATATCCATAAGGATACTAAGCTCGTTGAAGAATTGTCGTTGGGGTTTCTAGCAGAAGTAGTTACTAAAGCACTATCGCTAGGGTTACTAGCAGGTGCAGTTTCAGAAACCCTAATCCTCTCATTGAGTCACCTTATGTGAAGGGATTGACCTAATTTTCAGATATACTAGTGCTCCCTAGCCCAGCGCATCTCCTGGTACTCTCAACAAGCAAAAACGTCAAGTTTGATTTTTTGGTCAAATCTAGGGTTGACCTAGTCAAGGCAACCATGAATTACTCAATGAAGTCAGAAAAAAAGTTAGATGGGGCTTCTAACTTCAGAGCATGGAAGACAAGGATTGACCTCGTCCTTGCCAAGAATAAAGTGTTGGATATCATGAAAGGAAAGACCGTGGAACCAGAGTTTGAAGAAGGAAAAGAGAAGGAACTGCAGAACGTTGCAGTTATGAAGAAGTTCAAATACAGTGACATAAATGCCATGAGTATCATAGTGGAATCTATAAAATACCACTTGATACCCTACATCTCCCATCTTGACTCATCTAATAAGATGTATGATTCCCTAACAAACCTCTTCTCAGTCAAAAACATTGGACAAGTAATGAGTCTGAAGATTGAGCTTCGTGACATGAAGATGAATGATGATGACAACATAACATCATACTTTGTGATGATATCTCGGTTAAGATATCAACTACAAGCTATTGAAGAGATCATCTTAGAGAAGGAAATGGTAAATATAGTACTCAACGGTCTTCCCAAGACATGGGATGCATTTTCCGCAAGTATGAACACAAGGAAGGAGTATCCTACATTCGAAGAACTTTGGACTTGCTATGCACAAGAAGAATCAAGGATTAGTGCAAAAGAGAAACCTCAAAATAAATATGATGATCAAGCCTTCACAACAAGATTCAATAATTTAAGGAACAAAAGGAAGTTTGGTTCAAGGAAGAATCCAAATCAAGAGAAAGGTATGTCAGAAATACAATGCTTCAACTGTCGAAACTATGGTCACTACAAGAATCATTGTCCCGAACTGAAGAAAAGGAAGGAGACACATGAAGCATCAGTTGTCGAAGAAAAGGAACCTTCAAAGAAGATTAAGCTGGATGAAACTGACTTCTTCTTCTAAGACAAGGTAAACAACACTCTTCATAGTTCTTGTACATGCCATGTTTTCTGTACATATCCTGCATATCTATTTCGTAGAAGATAATATGTTCAAAGAGAAACTACACTTATGGAAGAACAACAAGATAAGGATTGTTACAAGTCAAACAATACACATGAAAGGATGAAGTACATCAACAACCCCTGGTAGCAATTCATGTGGAAGTTATTATCATAATCAATATTGAAGAAACCTAGAAGAAGTTAAGACAGAAAGAAGTCAACAATCAAGAGGAAATTGGAAAAATATTTGTGACACTTTGCAGAAGGAAATAACGATGCAGACGGAAGCGTGGACTCTCCTAGATGGAGGGAACCGATTATATTATTAAAAGAAGAACATGCATTCATTCATGAAGCAAGGATTAGGAGGGAGATAATCCTAAGTTATATGATCCATTGAAGATGATGAAGTATTTATCCATGGTAGCAACCATGAAAAGAAACACGTGTTCAATGTGACTTCAGAAGAAGTCTTCTTCGAAAAGAAGCCTTAAAGTAATCCCTGGTTGTCCATCCACATCAATGATCCTATGATGAAAGAAAGAAGTTGGAATCTTCAGAGCATGGAATCTATAGAAAACTCCATGAACTCAAGAGTTAAAGAGAAACATGAGGAAGAACATGAAGATTCCAAGAGAKAAAGAAAAAGACAGAASAACCAGTCAGYGTATYGRGAATCACAAGACTACCAGCCTGATATGAACTCACTRAAARAAATCAAGCAGAGGAACTRAAAGTTGTGATGAAGAAACARTGTATGGAAGACTTATGAATGAAAGCATTGCAAGATCCAGAACTAGAGGTTCTCCCAGATGGAGGGAGAAGACTATGATGATTGCTTGTAAACTAGACATACCTCTACATGAGCCAGTATATCATCCGCAATATCCATAGGTTGGAGTTTACATGTAGAGAAACCTCAAAGGATTTGAGGTATACCAAGAAGATACTCTTGTATGCAGATGGAAGAAGGTTTTGTATGGATTCAAACAACTTGGTATGGAGCCTCCAATGCACAGCAGAAGCATGGTGAAAATATTTCTATAACAGAGATATTGTATCAAAATAGTTACTCAGAACTCAAGGATGATGGATTTCCAATCCATGATAAAGCTCTCATGGTGACAGAAGAAGTACCATTTGGATATGTTCCAAGTTTGACCCTTGCCACGATGTTATGAAGGCTTCAGAAAACCAGTGCTTCAGAAAGACCGAAGTACATTGAGATCAAGCATTACAATCTTCATGATGAAGTCTAGAAAAGAGAAGTGGTTCTCCAATATATATCTTCACATATGAGCAGATAAAGCAAATGAAAGAGTTTGGGTACTCAAGATGGAGCTCGTGGAGACGACTTCCTTATTGAAAAATGAAGAGATGACTCCCAGGTTGGGAGGGAGCACTGATGTGTTATTGATTTATGGACAGTCATTTTTCAGTTCGAAAAATGGTCCAGGATGAGTAGTTCATTTCCAGTTAGGAAAGTGGTTTGAGATTTCTAACGGACAGGCATTTTCTAGTTCGGAAAATGGTCCAGATCAAACGGTCATTTTCGTAATGAAAATGGTTCGATGGATTGTTGATGTACCATAGACAGCGATTCTCCCTGTGGTTAACATGGAGAATGGTATAGGACAGTATCTCTTCTTGATGGTCACTCTCAGTTGTGGTGAAGAAGACTGGTCTGCCTCATCGGACAGTCATTCTTTCGAAGCTCACAGTTGTGACCAATTTCGAAGAATGGTCCATTTTGGAGGTTGGTGTAGGACAGTCATTTCCTTTGGAAATGGTATGGACAGTCATTTCCTAGGGCAGATTCATTCTCTCCATGTTTCACTTTGTTTAGTGCCAGAGGAATGGCCCAAATAGGTGAATGGTCCAGGTTCAGCAATCAGGGACAAACATTCCCTAGGGAAGATTCATTCTCTCCAGGTTGCACTTTGTTTAGTGTTGGAGGAATAGTCCAGGCTCAAAAATCGGGACATTTATTCTTCCTTGCTTGAGAAGAATAGTCAATCATTGATGTTTTACCTTCTGAGGGAAGATGCTCTTCCAGATCTCATAGATGTGAGTGGAAGAATGGCCCAGATGATTAAGTTTATATCATAAAAATGTTTTATGGCCAGGTTGATGATGACTGTTATAGAGACTGTATGTCTCCGGATAGTAGATGTATACTACTGTGGTGGATGTGTTCCACTGATTGTGACTATATGTCCATGATCAAGTATCTGTGTTCTACTTGGTGTGTAATTGTACCACTGGATTGTAGTTGTGTACTACTATGGATAGACACAGTTGTGTTCTATTGCATGACATTGTTTTGATTTCCTTGAAGACTATCAGTAGTGTTGGAAATGATTATCAACTAGATGGATGATTAATGGACAGAGATTTCCCAAACGGAAAATGGTTCAAAACATTTATTCTTCTAGGACATATGTCTGGATTAGAAGAATGGCTCTTATGTCACTCTGTGGATTGAGTGACTTATCCAGCGTCATGTCTGATTACTCAGATTGAGTATGGTTTCGAGAGATGATGCAGCTGATGACAGTGATAGCAATGATGGTGCTCATGATCTAGTCATGAGATAGTCTATACGATTATGTTGATGCTATCGGTTGAATGGTATGTTTGTGCTCAAGACCATTACCTTCAATACCTCCCTAGCTAGGAGGGAGTGTTGATATTATGGTAGCTGTGGGAGGTATTTACCTCCACATGTAAACCTGACGAGAATAGAATATTTCGGGAAGCAAGAAGAAACCCTAATTAGTTGGATAATAACCCTAAAAGACAAGTCGGCTCAAGAGGATAACTTGTATTAGGTTATTAGCTTCCAAGAGAAGAAGTCAGCTAAAGGAAATATTATATACTAAGTAAATAGGCATCCAGAATGAGAAGTCGGTCGCAGTTTGCGAGATTTAGTATAAATACAGGAGGCCAGTCTTCATTCTGGAAAGCATTCTCAGAACTATAGAAGCAGCACTTGTGCGCACTGCAGTTGGCTAGTTTGTGTGCAAGTCTGGAGGAGAGTTGTCGTTGCAGCTAGCAGATTTCAGTTTTGTCTTGGAATATTTCTTGGTTATGGTTTGGACTCTCTGATCAACTCTTTCTTGGTGCACTATCCTTGGAGAAAGGTGTGCCACCCTTTGTTTGGCTATCTAGCCTGGGGTTTGCTTCCGGAATGATTATCTGTCAAGGTTAAGGTGCTCGGGGGTGGATTTGGCCTATGGTTGGGTGACAATAGTGATATTGTCTATGGTTAAATGAGCACATCCATCATATTCTAACAACACATGCATTGAAGATGGCTAGCAAGGTTGAATCAAGCATGCAAGTTGAGAGACCTTCATCAAAAATCAATATATCTCCTAATAATGAGTTATGTAGTATTAGGTACAAGAAATCAATAACCTTTTACATCCCCCAAGTAACCAACAAAAATGCACTTCTCGCTTTTAGGCTATTATGCTTGCCTTTTCTCCTCAGGAATATGTTCCCAAGCTTCACTACCAAACACATGAAAGTGGCTTACATCAAGTTTAATGTTACTTCATGCTTCTTTGAGCATTATATTTTTAAATCCTTAGTGAAGCTACATTTAACTATGTAATGGGCTTAATTGATAACTTCTACCCAAAATGAGGGATTAGTTCCTTATATTAGAGCATACAATTAATTATTTCCTTCAAGGTGTGATTATCTCTTGGAAACACCATTTTGTTGTGGTGTATATGGAATAGTAAATTGCATCTAAATGTTAATATTATGGTAGTTGCGGGAGGTATTTACCTCCACGTGTGAACCTGATGAGAACAGAAGACTCCATAAAGCAAGGGTAAACCCTAATGAGTTGGCTAGTAACCCTAGAAATCTTGTCGGCTCAAGAATATAATTTATATTAGGTTATTAGCCTCCAAGAGAAGAAGTCGGCCAGAAATAATAATAATATACTGAACAGACACATATCCAGAAGGAAAATTCGGCCCCAGCAAATCTAGAAGAACCAGTATAAAGACAAGACGCCAGTTCTCATTTTGACACATCTCAGAATTACAGTTCCTAGTTTGGTGCGCACATGTGGAGGAGGGCTGCAGGTGCAGGTGCAGCAGCAACTAGTTTTCAGTATGAGCTTGGACTATCTCTTGGCTAGGGTTTGGACTATTTGATCAGTTATTGTTGGTGCGTTGTCCTTGGAGGAAGATGCGCTACACCTTGTTTGGCTATCTAGCCTAGGGCTTGCTTCCGGAGTAATTCTCAGTCAAGGTTAAGGTGCTCGGAGGGTGGCTTTGGCCTATGGTTGGGTGACGAGGGTATCGTCAATGGTAAAACGAGCACACTATCTTCTATATTCTAACAGGTTATGGGCCCACACCTCCTTCATTCGGTCTAAATGTTGGAAGAAAACATAGCCACTAGGATATTGAGCTCATTGAGGAACTACCACTAGGGTTACTAGCAGAAGCAGTTTCCAAGACAATGTCGCTAGGGTTACTAGTAGGAGAAGTTGCAAAAATCCTAATCCTCTTGTTGAGGCACCTTAAGTGAAGAGATTGACCTAATCTCCAGAAAGATCAGTGCACCCTAGCCTAGTGCATCTCTTGATACTCTCAGCGAGCCAAGACGTGAAGTTTGAATTTCTGGTCAAATCTAGGGTTTGACCAAGTCAAGCAGCCATGACTAACTCTATGAAGTCTGAGAAAAAGTTAGATGGAGCCTCTAACTTCAGAGCATGGAAGACAAGGATTGACCTCATCCTTTCCAAGAATAAAGTACTGGATATTGTGAAAGGAAAGATTGTGAAGCCAGAGTTTGAAGAAGGAGAAGAGAAGGAACCGCAGAACGTTGCAGCTATGGAGAAGTTCAAATATATTGACATCAATGCCATGAGTATCATAGTGCATTCCATAAAATACCACTCGATACCCTACATCTCCCATCTTGACTCATCGAAGAAGATGTACAATGCCCTAACAAATCTCTTCTCAGTCAGAAACATTGGACAAGTTATGAGTCTGAAGAATGAGCTCCGTGACATGAAGATGAATGAGGATGAAAGCATAACATCATACTTTGTAAGGATCTCCCAATTGAGATATCAACTACAAGCTATTGAAGAGATCACTTCAGAGAAGGAATTGGTAAACATAGTACTCAATGGTCTTCCCAAGACGTGGGATGCATTTTCCGCAAGCATGAACACAAGGA
>JZKD02S1899495.1:270892-282756 GCA_000966675.3 Picea glauca
CATCATGTCTGATTACTCAGATGGAGTATGGTTTTGAGAGATGATGCAACTGATGACACTGATAGTGATGATGGTGCTCATGATCTAGTCATGAGATAGTCTATACGACTATGTTGATGCTATCGGGTAAATGGCATGTTTGTGCTCAAGACCATTACTTTCAAATACATCTCTAGCTAGGAGGGAGTGTTGATATTATGGTTGTTGGAGGAGGTATTTACCTCCACATGTAAACTTGACGAAAATAGAATATTCAGGGAAGCAAGAAGAAACCCTAAATTAGTTGGCTAATAACCCTAGAAGACAAGTCGGCTCAAGAAGATAATTTGTATTAGGTTATTAGCCTCCAAGAGAAGAAGTCGGCTAACGGAAATATTATATACTAAGTAAATAGGCACCCAGAATGAGAAGTCGGCCCAGGCAGTTTGCCAATTTTGGTATAAATACAGGAGGTCAATCTTCATTATGGCAAGCATTCTCAAAACTGCAGAAGTATCACTTGTGCACACTGCAGTTGGCCAATTTGTGCACAAGTTTGGAGGAGAGTTGTCGTTGCAGCGGTTGCAGCTAGCAGATTTCGGTTTTGGCCTGGACTCTCTCTTGGTTATGGTTTGGACTCTCTGATCGGCTCTTGTTACTCCTATTTGGTGTTATTCTTGGAGAGAGGTGTGTTATCTCGTTTGGCTATCTAGACTAGGGTTTGCTTCCGGAATGATTCTCTGTCAAGGTTAAGGTGCTCGGGGGTAGCTTCGGCCTATGGTTGGGTGACAATAGTGATATCGTCTATGGTTAAACGAGCACATCCATTATATTCTAACAATATCAAGAAATCATTGAACCATCCGATCACTTGTATGTAATACATAATTGTGATCATTGGATTAATAAAATACAAAGGCAAAATTTACCTAAAAGCACTATATATCAAGTTGAAATTAAACTAGCTCCTAGTATTGAAATATACTAACATGATAGATAAAACAAATGTTCTTGTGATAAGTACACAATGTAACTTATGTGGAGCATCCTAACTATTTGAAAACCATAACAACTTTGAAGAAATAATACATGTGGTAGAAAATGAAGGATGTAGCAAACTACATTGCTAAAAGTTTGGAGTGCCAAAGAGTGTAGAAAGAACATCAACATCCTATTGGTTTTTTGTCCATTCCAAAACGGAAATGGGAAGATATTCCAAAGGATTTCATCACAGATTTGCCTAAGATTGCAAAAGAATGATTCTATCATGGCAGATGTGGATAGACTCACCAAGGTTGCACGTCTTATAGTGGTATAAACTATTCACCAAGCCTAAAAGATTGATGAAATATTCATGGAGTAGATAATCATGTTCATGGAGTGCAAAAGAAGATTATATATGAATGACATACATAGTTCACTTCCAATTTTTGAAAAAGCATGTTTCAAGCCACTGGTTGGGAAAATGGAAAGAGTGAATCAAGTGTTGAAGACATGCTATGGTTGTATGCCATGGACAAACTATCCAAGTGCAAAGAATATTTATGCGGTTGAATTTACCTACTAGCATAGATCTTAACCCTAGATAAATAAAGCACAAAGGAGGATAAGAAAAAACAGTGAGCTCGATTTAAGATGGAGCTATGCAACTTTAGTTTTTCAAGTCAACTATTTCTTTTTCACATTGGAGGTCAAAAGTGTTGGATAGAGTAAGAAAAATCCACACTAACACACCATTTTGAAATCATGAGTTAGAGAATTTCAAGTGAATTTCTCAAACAAACCATAATCCAATTCAAGAACAAAATTGCAAAAATGTAACAGCACTTCAATGATTAAAAAAAAAAGAGATGAACCATACCAAAAAAACACGTGAACTCCAAGAGAGATTCACAATAGATAGGATGAACTTAGGCTTTAATTAATAACAAACTTGAATAATTGATTTACAAAATGAGTTGAGAGGTTTATTTATACCACTCATAGGGTTTAAGCGCTAGCCCCAAGTGGTGACTAGGTTGAACTTTGCCCAAACAGACTAAAAATACACCAAAATACAAATTGTGTAACAAATAAGAGTTAATTATCCAAAAGTCAGCCCATTAAAGGCCTCAATACCCCAGATAGTGTGCTGGCACATGGCCACTAGTAAATATTAGACGTAAAATCTCAACACTATGTTGCGTTTTTGGGTTATGTTGAGAACTTAAATATTAGAAATATTCACAGATGTAACAGGGAAATATCCAAATCTCCATGGGCGATCGTTTTGTAGCAATCAACACTATGTTGAGTTTTTGGGTTATGTTGAGAACTTAAATATTAGCAATATTCACAGATGTAACAGGGAAATATTCAAATCTCTATGGATGATTATTTTGTAACAATCACCTTTAGCACTATTTCACAGCAGAAAATATATTTTACTAAGCCAATAGTTGCTAATTCCTGCTTCCTGCTGTTACATGGTTCAAGAAAGGTAGAACTTTTGCCAATTTGAGTAAAATCTAAAAAACACATATTATTGTTGCAACAGTTGAGAAATGACAATAGAATACCAGGAAACCACAGTAAGACATCATACAATGAAACCATCCATCTTAGATAACTTGTCGGAAGATTGGACTTGGCCTCAATGTAAAGGAATCGATAAAACAAAAACGAAGGCAGAAGTCTATGAATTAAGAATGTCACATGCCGTCTTGGCTGAAGTGAATGCATTTGAAACCTAAAATGGACAACAAATGAGTGATGATGGTTTCAAGGGGGTATGAGCAAGCAAAAATAAAACTACAAAAAATATTTCAATGGACACGTGTAGGTGGAACTCACATGTGTCAAGTGAGACTATGCAACATATTTCTGCAATGTGTATAGGCAAAGGAAATGGAAATGTTTGATGGTAAGTGAAAGTAGTTTTTGAAAAAGGACATCAATTGGGAAAGGATTTTCAGGTCTCGAGCATTGTATAATGCATGTATAAACAAATTGTGGACGACTTTGAAGACAGAATTACATTAGTTTTTAAGAAAACATAAAGATGTATGGGGAAAAGCTTAAAGTATTTCATATATCATTGATGATGATAGGAATAGGGAAGTCCCTCCTTAGCATGATGCACATTTCTCTTTGAAGGAAGAGCTCTCATATACTATGATATTCTATTTGCATAGATAGTGCATTGAACAGAGATACCAACCAGTACAGCCAAGAAACAAAAGGTCTATTTCCCCCACCTTGGTGACACAGATGCAGGAAGCATTGGGGCGCAACAGGCAAACCCTTCGAGATACATGGTTCAGGGAAAAGGGGGGTTGGATCTACAAATGGATTGGTGACAACCACAGCACCAGCTAGAGGAAGCTCCAGTCTTGCATTTTCAGACGAAGGAATGTTCAAGGTGCCATCCTGAGGGGCCATCACACTGCCACAGACAAAGGATGCAGGTGAAGTGTTAAGCATGAAGTCAGCTCAAGGATAGCGAGAGCTTCAGTATGGGCCAATGCAAAAGGATATTTTAGTGCTGCCTAGAAGCAATAAGATGAGACACCACCTCCAGCAGCTCAATAAGAAACTGGAACTTCAAGGACAAGAATATAGAGAGCATCTAATTCCAATCTGATTATGATGACGACTACCATCCCAAAAAGTTGTCTTAGACTGATAAATGTCTAAAATTGGTCTATCAATTATTTTATGATCTATTTGCAGTAATGTTAGTGATTAAGGCCCAATATGCCTCATTTTGTACATGTTAGATCTGTTCTGTGGTACAAGACCCTTTGTGGTGAACATTTCCTTTTCAAACTGATTCTGTTTTGTATACAACGCAAATATTTATTTCAATCTAAATTATGAAAAAAATGTAAAACAACTAGAGATTATATTTCATATTTAAGACAAACATATGGGAAAAAATGTCTTTGATATCTTAAGTCTTGAGAAAGTCTGTAAGGCTAATGACAAGCAAAGGTCCCTTACAAGAAACGACATCTATTTTAAGATGAATAAATGTTAAATCCTTCTCATTCTTAAGAGGCAGCATGAACTTCTAAACATAAGATTATTTCTAGCAAGGAATAATGGATCGTAGCTTTTCTGATGAGACTTGGTAAATGAAAACTTTGAAGTGCGTCTTAGAGGTCAAATAACCAAATCCAATAGGGCCATTTAGGCTCACATCTAAAAATTTCATTCCAACCACTGCAAATTGACTATACCCTTCAACAATTTAATAGAATCAAATCAATAGCTGCATGAGGCAGCAAAGGAGATAGTGCCTAGTTACATACACACAGGTTTTGCTATTTACCTGCAAGTTACAGAACTAATGTCTGCAAATTCCAAGGAACTCAACATCCCTTGTACCTCTTAAAAAGCTATTGCATTTCAAGAAGCTGACATAAAGAAACTTTTAGACAGCAGAATTGATCAGGAAAGCATGTTCTTTATCTGCACAGCAACCCCACTGTATAACTGCTCTCACACAAATTAAAAAATCAGATCACCTCCTATGTTGTGAATCTATGGAGAGAAGCTGGAAATTCCTTAGACAATTCTCTTGCTGACTCCTCATAGATGGATTTCTGGATATTGAAGTTCTCTTGGGCTCAACTGCAGAACCTGAAGAACGAAGACTTGAAGGAAGAAAATTACTTAGTGAACGAGATTGTTCACCAGTCTCAGTTGAAACAGTTGGCCTGCTTGAAAGAACTGCTCTCCTTGACGTACTTCCAGTTCGCATAGAGGAATTTCCACGCTCATTTTCTGCCCCCTGCAACCACAGGCCCTGAAATCAGTTTTAAAAATTAAATAGCATTTACTGTTATTTCTCTATAATCTAAACCGCCATCTTCATGAGAAGTCTCTTGTCCATATCCATTGGTCTCTATACATCACCGTTTTTTAATATTCACACCCATATATCATCGTATTTGTCATTTTGGAGGAAACTATAATCGATTCTACTGAAAGTGCAAAGCCAGAACTGAATATAATGCCTGTAAGAAACCAAATCCTATGTTTATGATGGATGTATTGCATAGCCATTCAGTTGTCTTCATTTGGTTCGCCCACAAGAATATGGATTGTTTACTCAGAAACAAACCAAACCATGCCATCTAAGATTTCCCCTATATTTCACAAGTATCAGGTTTTGTCCATGTGTGGGAGAATTGATAGAGAAAATTTCAAGTATAGAAACAAAAAAATTCTGCATGCAATATCAATAAAACTAAAGTCAATGTCATTATGAACCTATATGTCATTGAATTGTACTGATACAACGAATCTAAATTCTATTGAAATATTAGGTGTATTTCATAACCATGATCTTCAAAGTCCTGCAAAATTGACACCAACTTCATTTATGGAATCCCATTGCCATTTATGAGTAAAGAGATTTTATCCTTTTCAGCATAAGTTGGAATGTGCTAGCAAAAGGCAACCCATTTCAAGAGATGCCTTCATTTGGTGAATCTCTCTGGTGTTTGATTCATGTCTCCCATCATATAGCACTGCCATGTGCTGTACCCCGCACTCCATGTTCATTTTATAACTGTCCCACTTAAGCCATATAATGCCTGTAAGAAACCAAATCCTATGTTTACGACAGATGTATCACATAGCCATTTAGTTGTCTTCATTCAGTTTGCCTCTCAAGAATATAGAGTGTTTATTCAGTGACAAACCAGAGCCTGCCATCTAAGACTTCACCTATATTTTACTAGTATCAGTATTTTGTCCAATGTGTGGGAGAATTGACAAAGAAAATTTCAAATAGAACAAAAATTTTGCATTCAATATAAATATAACTGAAGTCAATGTCATTTTGAACCTATATATCATTGAATTGTACCGATATAATGTATATAAATATTATCTAAATATGTGATGTATTTCAAAACAACAATCTTCAAAGTCCTGCAAGATTGACAGCAACTTCATTTAAGGAATTCCATTTCCATTTATAAGTAGAGAGATTTTATCCTTTTCAGCATAAGTTGGACAGTGATAGCAAAAGGCAGTCCATTTCAATAGACGCCTTCTTTTGATGAATCTCTCTGGTGTTTGATTCACATCATATACTACTGCCATGTGCTGTCACCTGTAATCCATCATGTTCATTTCATAACTGTCCCACTTAAGCCATATCAAACCAAGCTACTGGCCATTTTAACGAATTTATTGTATACTATTGTACCATTCAACAAGTATACAAAAAAATCGCACTGGCACCTGGAGATCTTTTTTTATCTGGATCTCATTCTCCTTGACATTGATCTCCTTGGACATAAAAATTATGGTAATCCCAAGCTGTAATCTACTTCAAAACAATGAAATATATTTGCCAATTATATACCTGAAGCTAAAAGTTTTAATATATTTAATTTCTATCTTAAAGATCTTTTACTCTAGTTTAGTTTATGATTATATTTTCTTGCCTCTCATAAAGTTTGTATCTCAGAGTAATCTTCTGGTTGTGATAACAGTATGTTAATTTTTTTCCTTGGCCCACTTCCTCCTTTGTTTCTTGATTCTAAATTAATTTTCCTTCCAATTCTGTTGTCTTTTCTTAGGCTTCCTATTTCTTTTTTCCGTTTTTTCTTTTTTTCAACAGGTGGTCATTTACATGTGCATCTAAAGTTGTTTTGGCCTCAAATCTGTTGCACTGAAATATATTTCACAATGTCAGAAACATAAGCAGCGCAACTCAGAGGCTCAGCTACCATCAGATAAGCAAGAAGGTACACATGACCCTATGCAACCACTGACTAGCTCTTCTATGGAAGAAAAGAGATATTCATATTTCCTTCTTCCTCACTGCCATTGCCATTAACCAAGTTCTCAATTGAGAAAATACTTGATGTGTATCTGATCTATCATAGATGACAGTGCTTAAGAGCATTGGTGTTTGGACTGTAATGTTGTAAATCAAGTGTTACAACATTGTCTCATGACGCCACCATTGTTTCAAGTGACCCTTATAACAGTTTTTTAAAATAAAAAGGTTATTTTGTTGTACTCTAGTTCAAAAAAATTAACTTCGACCCTAGTTGTGGATTCACATGAGATGGCCTTAACATAATCAATAGTCAACCCCATTTATTTGGGAATGTTCTGAGACCTGCTGGGGACCAGAGAGGAAGTGAGGAAGTATTAATGTGGAACAAAATCCCATCCTAGGGATGTGCCACTGCAATAGTAACCTATAGCTTGTAATTAGGCTTGTAATTACAGACATCAGATAGATAACAACAACAATCCACAGAGGGCCCACAAAGCATGACACCAAAACTGCCGGCAAGTTAGCAACGCAGTGAGGAAGGATGCTAACGCATCAACCCAGGGACTTGCACCTCAAAGCCAGCTTCCGGATTGACAAATATTTTGGTGCAGATAATGACTCATAAACCACATTTGTCTCAATCAATATCAATTAGGAGTTATTCATAAAACACACACCCAGGTCACACATGGCAAGGGGAAGTATTGATGTGAAACAGAATCCCATCATAGGGATATGCCACTATAGTAATAGCTTATTATTACAGACCAGTTTTGCACAGTATTGGTCCTTGGGGTCTCAATCCTACTCTGAAACAGCGCTCCAGGCGAAGTGCAGTGTAAGTGCATTCCCAAAAGGCTCCCAACCTGCGCCTTTGTGCTTCCTGAACTAGACTAGAAAACATAATTTGCATCTTCAAAGACTACACTTGCAATGTCCTATGTGATGTTATTCAAGATTGAGCCTGTCTCTCCTTGCTTTCATTAGCATTCTATAAACGACTTCTACATTCATCACGGAATCCTCATTTTCTAGAATTTATCTTAGGTTCTAACTTGGGTACAAGTAACTTCTACCATAATGGAATTCTAAAGTAATCCTACCTTCATCTCCTCTTAAAAGTGAACAGATTCTGGCACTCTTTCAACATGCAAGTCATAGGTCTTTCAACATGCAAGTCATAAGTCTTTCAACATGCACTCTCAAATTACTAAAGTCCAAACTATCATGCTGTAGCACCTTAACCAATGCAAATAGGTCGACCCGCAAAATATCATACATGCAAAGTTTGATGCCTGCCCCCTTTACCTTGAGACAACCTCCAAGCTTATCATCTATCTTCACACGGTACCGTAGATAGAGAACTCCTCTTCGAGATATGACTCATGAGAGATACCCCTTCTTGGAACTATGCTCTTTCATCCATTGGTCCATCGCTTCAACATACTTGTTGGTGCTATGAGGCACAGTCAATTCTGAAGGCAGTGAGCATTTCAATTGACCACCTCCCTACTCAATCTCCCCCAACACCCTCCTTACCTCCTCCTCCCTAAGGACTAAATTAATCCTACGATCAAGGGGGATATCTGCAGAGGCTTCAGCTGCATCTTCCATACTAAATAGTTCAAACCTCTAAGTCCAAAGCTATCCTTTACTTCGAGCACTTCCACCAAATCGCTAGGCTTATTGTTCATTCTTGCTATCTTCACTCCGTCTACTATATGAAATTTGCTTTCCTCTCGACCAACTTGAGTGTGCCCACACCAATTAAGGGTTGAGATAGATCACCTTCTCTGAGAGAGGAATGAATCTATAGACATTGTTCTTTAGTTGAAGTTGAAACTAAGGAGCACTTTATATTTAGATGTCTTATCTACTATGGGATTAGATAGAGATTTCATTATCTCTACAACGACTTAGGCCAATCTTTATAAACATTTTTCCGATTCTTGGATCAATGGGCCCTCTCTCACAAATGATGCCTACTTCAAATCTCTTATGTGACAACTACCTAGATTGCTTCCTTCTTTCTTCCAGTCCAGTGCAATAGGGGGTGAAGACTTCGACAACTACACAACTAGACAACAATAGGACTGTCCAACATTTGGTCCTAGGCCTGCACCACCAAAGCTTCAAGTTGAGCTATATCCAGGGCATCTGGGAGTATCAAAGCTACTCAAGAGAGTCGTATATGTAGTACATATACTTGAATATGTATTACTAGTTTCTCTTCTTCCACAGTGAATTCTTTGGCCCTAGATGTTAGAAGTGACCCTCCTCCCCTTGTGATAGTTGCATCTTTGTCTAAGTTATGTTTCTTCACTGGTTGTCATTCACTTTATAGGGGTTTTCCTTTTGGGGAAACTTACTCATATGCCTATGCTTATGTTATTTCATATCTTGTTGCTCTTGTACTCGTTTCATTTCATCTCAATATAGGGTGGTCTTTTGCACCCCTTTGCTTTGGTTTGCCTACTATTGTTGATTATAATCACTAGTTCCTTTGACCTACTTTGGTCTTTAGTGGACATCAATAAAATTTTGATTTCATTTTCAATTTTCCGTACCTGGTTTACAAAAGAGCTAATGTCTATGAATCGGATGAACAAAGCAAAACATAAAGTTGAATTTGACGGTGGAAAATGATCTATCAAAGAACTAAAGAATTATGTAATCATAGTGCAAGGCTATGAAGAAGATGTTTTGTTCCGAATTTGATGTGAAGACCAATGGACAATGTATGATGGCAACAACAGATGATCAAAGCAAAGTATGGGATTAAGGAATGGTCACTTGAAGTTTTAGAGCTTGCACTTACTGAATAAGCTCAATATGGTTCTCAGGGTTACCATAGACACAAAAACCTGCAAAAAACTAAAGAACCAAGGACATTGGTCCAACTCTCTTTCTCGAGATAGACAATGACAAAGCATACAAATGTATCTCAAGCTTGGATTTGAACAAAGTTTATCAAAATGGTCAAGGCCTTGTTTGGGAATGCTTATACCAAAATATCTGTCAATGGGGAACTTTCTTCCAAAATAATGTCAATGGTCTATTCACCACAAGGTTGACCTCAAGCTCTTCTACTCTACATTGCAGCAAATACCTCCAACTATTGAGGCAGCTAGAAAAGCTGATTAGGTAAACGACATCCCTATTCCAGTAATCCAAAAAACTAACTCTCACTTTGCAAATGACTATTTTAATTTCACCCCTATAGAAAAGATTTGTGGGTAGCATGTTAAACTAGCTTAATATGCTAAAGCTTCAAGTGTCGTTGTTACCAACCATAAGACTCTATGTCATATAAGAGGCACTAATCAATTCCGTGACTTTCTTGATCCAAATTGGGCAATTTCAAGAACAACAAAAATTACCCATTACATGGGCATCTCCTTCAATGTAGACATCCCTCTTAAAAAGATGTTGAATTGGGTTTTACTCTTTAGCAAAGAGCGAGGGTAAAACACCTAAATGGTATAACCACAACCTTCCTCTTGCTGGTAAAATTGCAATGGCATCTAGAATCTTGGAGGTTGGAAGTGTATATTACTCCCACTGGTTTCCATATGAAGTGAACAATGACTCATATGTCAAATAATGGATAATCTAACGCATAATGAGCAATGAACCTTGGAAATTTTATTATATATAGGAATATGCAAGGCAAAAAAGGAATCTAAAAAAGGGACCCTTCAATATGCATGGCATCGTCACCTACAAGAGAGATTTCAACATGGAGCGTATTCTTATGTTCAAGATAATCTAAAAAAGTTGGCAAGAAGTCCCCCTGAATCTACAAAGGGATCTAGTGGGTCTAAGAAGGATCCTTACCATTGGTAATGACAAAAACAAGTACTTTGAAGCTTGAACCTATGGAAGGCCCTTTGGGCTTGTTAGACATGCATGGGGGTAACTGATTGAACAATAAGGAGGTTATCCAATGAACCTCCACAAAAAAGATTGGCTCGTGTGGAGAGATATAAGCAGAATCAAAGGGCTATTAGGGAGTGGAAAAGCCACCTTTTTGATGATTGGTGCTAGAGTTATGGCGCCTTTCTCGATATATGAAACAAATATTTGTATGAGAAGATGATCCTCAAACCTTCTATTGTAACTAATCTTAATAGGTGGGATCTCAATGATGATGCACATAAATGGCACAAAAGAGTGCACACTATTTGGGGTGCAAGGGTTTCCTTCAAAATGTGGCATCCCAACTAAAGGAAGCCTTCATAGAAGATGATTAACATATGGAAATTACAGATATTGTAGAAAACCAAGAAGATGTTGGCAATGTTTTTCAAAGGTGCCCATTTGTTAAGGAGACCGGGACTTGGATACAAGACCTTTTTGTAAATATGTTTACATTGCCATTCCATTGGCAAGCTATCCTTCTTGGGGATCCTCGGTGCTGCCACAAATCTATTTATAGTGTCTAGTAGTGGGTCATCAGGATGGTCACCCTCCACTTCTTGTGGCAAAAGTGATGCACTAGAACATTCAAAGATTTGCCTAGAGGAAAGGCGACTAAAAATTAAGAAATCCTTGACTTTTGAATTGGATAGGTATTTAATGTTCAGCGTGTTTGATTGCCTTACGAGAAGTTGTGAAAAGTTATATGTAGCAGCTATACCTTGTGCACTTGCACTACTTGGATGGGTAGCTAGGGGAAAGGCTACTTTGATGCATTGATACCTTAGCATGTACACTTTGAAGGAAAGTTCATTATTCTTCTAGCAATATATTGGGTTCTTCAAAGGAAAAAACAAATCCCAGGTACAAAATCACTATGCACAGCATCATTGCAATCGTTGCCTCCTAATMTTGAGTTCMTCTGCAACTTGGTTAGAGTAARTAAAAGTAATTAACTTAAATTTTAACATTAAAACTTAAAAGTTGAAGTGGGAACCCCATTTCAGGATGTTTGGTAATGGAATTAGACTGAACAGACCTCACACAAAGAACATAGAACAAATGGGGGTGATTTTCATATTTCAGCATACTTCACAGCATTTTCAGCATTTCAACATTTATGAAAAACAGGACCTTGTACCCCTTCCCCTGCACCCCTTGAGTTGGGAAATTTATTTGC
>JZKD02S1899495.1:283797-301502 GCA_000966675.3 Picea glauca
GCCTGCTAAGTGAAACAGAGCTGACAGGCCACACTCCATCCATTATTCTTGCCCACCCAACTCAGAGGCAGAGTCCCTTCAACTGTGCGTCTAACCCCACCACCATTGCACGTCCTTGAACCACTGAATCCCCCTGTTCCAAATAAACAACTCTCTCTCCAATTCACTGAATTACCCAATTCAAATACATGGACCAACCAAAACCTCGAGTCGCAGAGCTTCAAGAAGAGAAGGGGAACTCCTGAGCCATGAAATAATCCCAATTGCATCTGAAGGACAACCCACTGAAGTGCTGCAAACATCAGTTCGTCACATGCCACGACCATAATCCCAACTGCATCCAAAATGATGAGTTGGGGTAGTTGATTAATTTTCCACATTGAATGCAACATGTGTGGATGGGCCTCAGCAAAAACACCACCTAGCACTCAAGCTTGACATAGGTTCTTGACATGAGATTTGGTGCGTCATGTGTTCGACATGCATGAATTGATCTTTAAACATACTAACTTATAAGTTATGATTAGCGGGGCTGATTAACATAATATCCCATTTTTTAACACTTGAACTCCTTGCTGCCGTGTGGTTATGGAATTGAGAAGCATGATATCCCATATTTCACTCGAAGGGTACCCCACTCAAGTCTGCTTGCTTCATTAGCCAATGTGTCTGCTTGCCAATTATGCGCTCTAAGCACATGAAAAAACTCTACCTCCTCAAACCGTGCCACTTCTTTATTAAGTATCTGGAATATTCTTGATAGAACACTATTGTTTGTGTCAAGACTTTTGCGCTTAGATTTAATGACCAATTCCGAATCCCCGATAACAATTAGTCTCCTATAGCGCCATTCGTTAACCATCCTCATACCTTGGAATAAAGCAAGGGATTCAGCTTAATTATTTGTGTCTTTTCCCAGTCCCCATTCCTCATTTCCTTCGGGATCAACAATGATCCTTCCAACTCCTGCCACCCCTTTAAGAACTCAACACGTCAAATGCAGGAATTGAACCTGGGTGGGGAGGATAACACTCCTCTCAACCACCTGGACTAGACCCAATTAACACTCAGACACACATGCTGTTGTGAACAATGAATAGTTCATATATATTTTAACCAGTATACAACTCAAAAGATCAGAAAAGATGATCAGATATGAAATTTTTTTGAAAACTTGACAATTTAAATGATGCAAGCAGCAATCATAATAGTAGTAGAGATTCAGCACATAGAAACAAGCGCATGCAAAATTTGTAGATTCAAACAGCACGTGTACAACTAGCAACAAAAATATGGTGATGTATCCACCCTGTAAGCGTAGTAAAGCAACGTGATCAACTAAGAGCACGCACTAAAATCATTATGAATTGTGTGATCCGAGATTCTATAGTTTAGATAGATGTCTGATAAGCACCAGCGTTTAAACTTTGCAGTCAAATATAGTTGTCATCAGAAGATGACGTCCACTGGTTGTGCTTTGATGCAGGAACTATGGTTGTAATGCATGACTGAGTGACATTAGGCACTTGTAAAGTTTGCATAGAGTAATTACTAAAGCTGTAATAAAAATAACTAAATTTTTAATACACTGGTTCTAAACATTCAGTTACAGGTAACGAGGGAACCTAATGATGAGTTAACTATAAACTATTATAATGGCACTAGGCAGAAGGCAGCAGGCAGTAGGAGATTCCAATTGTGGGGAGAATGTCATTATGAGGTATGTATATTTCTCTTCATCATTGTGTACTAATGCTCAATTAATGATTGTTGCTGACATGTTTTGTGGGATTGTGTGCTGAATATTGCATTATCGGTTTATGATGGTTCCATGAGTATGGCAGCAATTCAGAGGAAGAAATATCATTAAATAGCAAGTCATAGGGCATCTAGTAGCAATTTGACACAACTTTATTTAAGAAATCAGATAGCCAATGCACATGAACAACTATCTGTGAAAACTTCTTTTGTAAACTTATTGTGTTTTATCATTGGAAAACTTGCACGATGTTCCACCCCATAATAAAATACAAAATTATCATACATGGTATAAAAAATATAGTAGTCAATTCATAAAAACATTGCCCTTCAGTGTAAATGAAATAGAAAGTAGCAATCCAGCATGAAATCACAACTTTCCCCCTTAAAATATAGAAAGCTTTTAGAGCAAAATGAAAGAGACTCCGCTGGAAATCTCACCACTCTCTTGGATGTTGAAGGACCATCCTGTCCAGAGCTCTTGTACTTAGATTGGCTTCCAGATCGATTCAAAGCTATACCATTGACTCCACTAGCTCTCCGATTAAACCCTTCAGTTGCTCGAGAGGTTCCTGCATGGCCCTCTTGTCCAGCTGCATATAAAGCTAATTTTGTCAGCATAGAAACAAAACTAACCTATCAACAAGAACTGAAAGCACACTTTCAAGAGAGCAACCAAGGTCCAAATTAGAATTACGATTTATCTAACAATCTGAGCATTTTAAAACACTACAGCATGATTTAAATGTCTCCAAAGCAATGTTATCAAGGCCAGACCAATTTTTGAATTGGTCAACCCCAAAAAACAAAACTAGTAAAAATCCAGAAACAAAATCTGGTCGACCAAAAAATACTTAAAATACCAAATTTTGATTTAAAAATATATATTCATGTACACCCATGTAAATCCAAACTAGTAAACACAAATATGCAAAGTTTTCTCATACATATAGAAAGGGTGCATATAATAGAAATAGCACAAGGTTCAATCCATATCTGAACTAAAATACATAACAAAGAGGTTTTATTATTTTTTTTCATTTTTTAAGTTGTTTTTGTAAGCCAATCACCTAGTTTATGTTCATGTTCGAATTCAGCCACGATGAAATTCCAAAAAAAATCACCCAAAGAAAAACATTTGATAAAATTAGCCATAAAGATTGAGAATATATAGAGAGAGAGAGAGAATTTTAATATAAAATAACGTTTCAAAAAATATAATGAGTTATTAAAATGTAATGTATTAATAAACTTTAATAGTTTATAACATCTTAATATATAGTATATATCACATACATATTTCAAAGGTTATACTAGATTTATGTACACTCGTTCAAAGTTATACGCAACTCAACAAAATATACATACACGGTTATAACTTGCACAGCAGAATATACATAGAGACCGTCAATGACTAGATGGAATACAAAGAGCACAATGAAGAAATTGTCAGGTGGACCGTGGGATATAAGCAACGCAGTTTACAACTCTACTTCCCATTGATAACCATCATTCAATTGGTTCTCATAGTATAATGGTTTGCACAGTATTTATCATTCCAAAATGGTAAGACCCTTGATGATTTAGATAGATTTTATGATAAGGGGCCCATGGGTATCTTCCATCAAGCATTTCAGCCAACACAAGCATTCCAATGTCCATTTTTATTAGGGCATATGTACTTATGATTTATTCCATCAAGAGCATAATCATTTATCCATACCAAGCTTACATTTGACAACCCTTTCCAAAAAAATACACTGAACAATGGCAGCTCAGCTCAACACTCATATGCAAATTGCAGCAATTAGAATTTATTCTCGTTGAGATTCGGCACATTCAAACCCACTAAATTATAACTTATTATCATTGAGATTTGACGAATTCAAACAAATTTAATCTCATATCTTCATATTCACCTATTTTTTAATTTAATCCTTCAAATCTGTGGAACCCGATGACTTAGTCTGTACGGAACTAACTGGTTCAGTCATGGAACCAACCAGTTATGTACGAAACCCGCCATTTCTAGTTGGAACAGGCGGTTTCGCCTGAAAACCTTTCAGATCCAATCCGACTGGCTGGTTCTGAACCGATTCAGATCGCATTGCTCCAAAGTAATTCTACTGATTAATAAAATACATTAATACACCCTAGTATCCAAAAAATATGGACATGTAAATCCCCCATTTGTGTGACTTGAAAACAAAAGACACAAATGGGATGAAATGACCTATAAATATAAAGTGAAAATTAATCACGTAGGACAGAATTCCATCATATATTCCAGAGGTAGCTAGAAAGCAAAATGTTTTGTAACATGTCTATAAAAGCTTAAGCCATGTCAATAATTCCATCCACTCAAGGCGTTCCAATCAAGACAAGCTCTACCCAAGCAAGAAATACAGAAGGGACTATGACAAGTTTTTTTGTATGCAAAAGGAGTCGTAAACAAATATTGGAAAGATTTCCAACTGATTTTTAAAGGCGAAGTCACGAGAAACTCCTGCCCAACCCACACTATTAGAGATAATGGTCATGTTTACAAATTAGACATACTAGGATGAGAGATATAATAAAGTCTTATCAATAAAGTGATGCAATAATGAGGCATTTAATATAGTAATTAATGTAGTGGTTGATTATTAGGTATTTGGGAGTTGTGTAATGTACTCCTCTTCTCATACTATGTAATGATACATCGCATCATCTAATGATGCAAGTGAATCCACTCCTTCTCATTCTAATGTGTATTCACGTTCACTCTTGTCTGTGTAAAACCAGCATGGTATCAGAGCCAAGTCATGGAGAAGCCGAGGTAGTGAGTGAAGAAACCAAGGGACTGTTGTGATCAAAGAAGGTACCAAGGGACTACTCACACACTATTGGACAAAATAAAAATACACAAGTTGAATCCAAGTCAAGGATGAATTTCAGGGTGACTTGAAGAGAGTTGGAATGTATTGAGCGAGAGGCCCGATTCGTGTACGTTCTGGGCATAAATCCATAGAGGCTGTGTAATAGGGTGACGATTAAAAAAGAGGAATAACAGAGTTTGGAAGTGTAGCCGTCGGTGGAGAAATCAATTAGGGTGAACAACCGGTTCATTTCTTTCTCTTCTGAGGAGCCGCCATCGTAAGAGGGTTTCTAGAACGTTATGGTCACAATCTGTAGGGCCAAGATCACCATCAGGATTAAGTCACAATCAATTTCTGTTTGATTTATTTTAGAGGAGTCATCAAGTGATGAACCGAGATGATATAAAGAAAAAAAGGTGAAGCAATTTCCATCGCCACCGACTGGGATAATATTAAAAATAGAAGTGAAGCATTGTTGTGAAGAGTGGAAAAGTCAATACCCAGCCAATGGGGATATAAATGTGTAGTTGCTGAATGGAAAGGAGCCATCTATATTTATCCACAAACCCTGTAATCATCAAAGTAAGACCCTCTAGAGAATCAAAACCACCATGAGAGGTGTAGCCGCCAAAGCCACCAGAGTCGACAACCAGTTCAGTCCCTGAAGCTGCCCGCCAAGGTGAGAGGATAAGCCGACTAGAATATACCCACAAGGATAAGCCGTTGGAGATAGGATTTTTTTTAAAGTGAGAAAGGTGATATTGAATGGTGATTTGAAGTGAACCACCACATTGTGATTGTGCAAAAGTGGGTCATCAAAACTGTGGGGATTACATAGTATAACTAGGACCTCTTAACACATGGGGCAGAGAAGAGAACCATAACAAGTACCCATTAGCACATGGGATCGACATAGGATTTTTTTAAATGTGAGAAAGGTGATATTGAATGGTGATTTGAAGTGAACCACCACATTGTGATTGTGCAAAAGTGGATCATCAAAACTGTGGGGATTACATAGTATAACTAGGACCTCTTAACACATGGGGCAGAGAAGAGAACCATAACAAGTAGCCATTAGCACATGGGGAAAAACTGATTTGGTGAAGAAATGAAATAATCACTGCAAGTTTGTAAGTTTGTTGTTGATTTATCTGAAAAGAGGTTTGTTGTGAAAGATTTTCAAAAGAGAAATTTACATCTGTTTATGAAATTTATCAGTTTTGTGGATGCTTGAAAAAAGAATTGTTTAACAACAATGTTGGCTCTAACATTTCCTGAAAACATAGTGGATCTGACGTTGGGTTTTCTTATTCCCTATTCAAAATCTTTTTGAAGTAATTAAAATTACTAAAAATGGCCAGTTTATCCCATTTAATGTTGGATGGAAATAAAAAACTTAATGGTCAGAATTTTAAATCGTGGAAACAGAAGATGCTTGCCATATTTTCACACAAATGTTTGGATAAACTTGTACTAGGAAAAAAAGTGTAGAGTAAGATCGATGTGGATGCCCAAGCAAAGTATGATGTGCAGAAACGAGAGGCTGTGATGCTGATCAAGCTCCCAATAACAAATGAGATGCTTCCCAAAGTTCAAGATGGTAATGATGCATTTGTCATGTGGGGGAATCTACAAGAGAAGCATGAATCTATTATTTTCAATTAGAATGAAGGACTCTGACTCCTTGAAATATCATTTGTTAGAAATAAAGGATATTAGAGATCAATTGAGATAAATTGGTGTTGAGAAGAGTAACTCAGAAGGTCTTTTTCCATGTGGTGGCGTCCTAGCATGGAGGGGGGCAAGTTGATGGGTTAAATCTTTTTCCTAAGTCTAACTTAAAAAAAGTACATTAAATGTGTTATATTTAAATATTGACTTAATGAACACTTTTTCTAAAATTAAAAGTGAAAATAATTTAAGTGATGGTCTTTTAATCTTGGCCATCCATCTCATTGAGAGATTGAGGGTTGATCTCAGCCCTTGAGCTCTTTGGAGATAGGGTTTTCGCTTGCTCATTGAGATAAAAGAAATCGACTTGGTGGCTGGGGCATATTATTCATTGAGAGAGAGCAAATTTCTGCTGGAGGAAGAGATTCGCGTGAAGGTTTGCTTGAAGAAAAGTGCAGAGATGACGGAGGAGACAATTTGCAGGTGGATCGATTAGCCTTCCTTGACATTTGCAAAGGCTGTACTTCAGATCTGAGTGAGGGCCGTACAGATGATGCAGAGGGCCGTACGCACTGCGCAGAGGCCGTATTTTTTCTGGGTCGTTTTTGTGCTGCTAAGGTCGATTTGATTAGGGAGAGGGCCATTCAGATTTTCAAGGAAAGATTATTGGGGTTTCTCTCAGATTATTAGTTGGATCAATTCATTTGTGAGAGATCTCTATATTCTTTCTGCTGCATTAATAAAATCCACAAACTCAACAACTGGTTTTCCCACATTGGGTTTTTCCAGGGGTTATTTTACCCAAAAATATTTGTCTCTCATGTGATGTGATTGCTGTTATCTTCTTCATTGTAGATCAGATTTATTTCTGCTGTGCATTGTTTAGTTTTGTGAATAAAACTAGCTGTAACATGGCAAAGACAATTTCAGAAAATTATTTGATGTGCTAAGTAAATTTCTGAGTGATATATTGTGAAGATTTCTGGTTCATCTTGCCGGATTTTAGTGGATTCACAATTGGAAGAAGATATGGTGGTTATAACTTTAAAAAGTTTGCCTTCTTCTTATGCAAATTTTATTGAGACCTTGAACATTACTAATACTAATAAAAATCTGACATTTGAACAATTGATGCACTCAGCTCTTGCAACAAGACAGATGGAAAAAGCAATTTGGGAATAGCAGTGTCAGTGAGTCTTTTCAAGTGGTATGGCAATGAAGTTTAAGAGAAAGGGCAGCAAACAGAACGAAGAGAATGATGGAAATAAAGAGTCCGGTAAATATAGAAAAACAATTAAATGCTTTTATTGTGGCAAGTTAGGTCATATAAGAAAAGTTTGCAAGAAGGGTTGTGTGATGAAAAGCACAACCAAGAGCATTTTGATTATGATCAATCCGGAAAGAAACATGCTAATGTGGCTAAACACAAGGAGGAAGAAGAGTTCTACATGTAAGGATGATTTGTACGTTGATTCAAGGACATCTAGACATTTTATTAACAGTATTGATTGGTATGTTGATTCTGTAGAGGATAAATTTGAATCTGATTCTGTAGTGTTGAGTAGCCAAAAAGAATACAAGATGAGAGGAAAGGGAAACGTCCTACTTCTAAAGATGTCTATTATGTTCTTTGTTTGGAGAAAAATCTAATTTTTATTAATAGTATAATGAAGTATAGCCCACACTTACATATAAATTTCAGCGATAATAGGTGTTTTATTGTTGAGAAGAATAGCAAAAGGATGGTTGCTATGGGTGTGCACTGTGGAAGAACAAGGTTAATTCTAGTTGATAGAAGTTGAGAATGTGTGATTGGTTCAACAAAAAGATGGCTGTAATTTCACTGAAAACTCAGCCACAATGCCTACGTCAGAGTAGTCAAGTGAGAGAAAGCTCGAGAGATGAAGACCTAGATGATGTTGCTGCTGAAACAAGTTCAAATCAGCAAAAAAGAGAAGGCCAACTGCAGGTATATTATGCATTATCTGCTGTAATTCATAAGAAGAAGACCCTCAGGGAGGGTGAAGATGAAGTGGTAAAATGAGATGGTTCTTCCTCGTAGATGCAAATTCACAAAATTTGATATGTTGGACCACCAAGATGAGGAGGAGGTGAGTTCAGTGAACAAGCCAAGTTCTATGTCAATTGTGGAAAGGCTGACTATTCAGCAAACATTGACTCTCATCCAGCTAGTGAGTCAATGGTCAAACAAAAGGATGGTGACATAAATTGCACTTTATCAACCTTGCTGGATACAGTTCACTTCCAATCACTATTTTGAAGATCTTATCTTGTGGACTGTAGACATCTTGCTTGTCCAAAGCTTTTGTCTTTTTCATTTTGAACAAGCTTGTAAAATGACCGTTATGGGAGGGTGTTAGAGATAATGGTCATATTTAGAACTTAGACATCTTAGGAAAAGAGACATATAATAAAGTCTCACTAACAAAGTGAAGTAATAACAAGGCATTTAATATACTAATTAATGTAGCAGTTAATAGTTAGGTATTTGAGAGTTACGTAACATACTTTTCTTCTAGTATGTAATCACACATTGCATCATCTAATAATATGAATGAATCCACTCTTTCTCATTCTAATATGTCTTCCTGTTCACACTTCTGTGTGTAAAATCAATGCACACCCACTGTTTCTTGTCCCAGAAACATTTCACGACAAACAGGAACAAAATGCCCTGGAAAAAATTGCATTTACCATCCATAAACACCAGGAATGACATGGCTCCTAGGGAAAAAATTAAAAAATCAATTAAGAAGAATAACTCTGAAGGGGTTGGAATTCAAGTGTGACCTGTTTGAGGATAAATAAACCATAAAACAGCAAATACACAAACCTTAAAATTCCAAAAAGCACAAAAGCCCTTTTATAAAGCAAAGGTTTTCACAATCCATACACACAGTTTGCAGTTGTAAGCAGTCTTGAGAGTGCAGCAGGGTTGGAGAGTGTTTGGAGGGTAGACTTGAATCATGAGGGTGTGTTTTTGCAGGTGGAGTGCAATTTTTCAAATGGGTGTTTTTGCAGCTGGACACTGTTTTGCAGCACTCTTTCTTATTTGTTGTCTCATTCAATGGCATCTTCATGTATGTCCATGAAATATTCAATAAACCTCAAGCTCCAGTGAGAAAGTCAGTGGTGATGGTGACTACCCTCTTCAGAAATATGTCAAACTTTCAAAGTAATGGCAAGCATAGCAGAAGGGGTGGCAGGGAATGTTTATGCCTTCTATGCAACCAACCCTTCAAGGAATCTTACACCCATATGAGGGCCCATATTTTTCATGAATTGGGAAATGGAATTGATGGATATGACAAAACATTAGTCATGCAAGCACAAATGCCTTGCCAAAGAGAGCATGAAGCAGCAGAAAGGGCAAAAAGAAATGAGGCAAATGAGAAAATCCATTACCAAACCTGCTCCTCAATCAGTCACTAGAGAGCTCCTTATTGTGCAGGAGGCATGAAAGAAAAAAGAGCAGGTGGTCCTTTGGAGGGTATATTTGATACTAAGTGGAGAGATGATGTGGATAGTAAAGTGGTTAGGTCCCTATTTGCATGTAGTATATTATTTAATGTGCTTCATCATCTTATTGGTATGATATGCTGAGGGCAATCAACAATGCTCCAAAAGAATATAAATCCCCCAATTCATGGAAGGCACGAACAACCTTGCTTGAAAGATAGGCAAGCCTAGTTGAGAGGGTCTTGAAGCCCATCCAGTCATCTTGGAAAAGTTCAAGGGTTTCTATTCTGTCTGATGCGTGGACAAACCATGTTCGTAGGCCACTAGTGAATGTCATTGCTTCTTCACCTATGGTTCAATGTTCATATGTGTTCAAGATAGCTCATTACAAAAAAAGAACACAGAATACATTGTCAAAATTCTCACAGAAGTATTTGAGAGGGTTGGACCTTCCAATGTGGTGCAAGTCATCACAGACAATGCACCTGTTTGTAATATTGCTAGATTGTTTCTTGAAACCAGGTATCCTTGTATCTATTGGACTCCTTGCATAGTTCATGCATTGACCCGTATTGCAAATTGGCAACATTTGAACAATGATACTCCTTTGATAGAAAATTTACTGAGCAATTAATCAAATCAAACATTAGAATCTAGATTGAAGACTTCCTTTTTCTGGACCAGTGTTCAAGAGCTCCATACAATTTTTCACCATGGATGAAACCAAAGAACTCCACAATGAGCTTGAGTGACAACAGTCAGGAGTGGGGGAGACTTAATAAGTTAATATTGTAGCTCTGATACTGTGACACCGAAGAATAAAGCGATGTTGTCAGAGTTGAGTTTTCTATCTTTTATGTCATGATGTGCAATATGTGTGGAGACTCTACTTCCCTTGTGGCGTTTATGTGCTAAACTTTAACACTCTCCTTGGGGACACTTGGATGATCAGGAATCTCTGCACATTTTTATGGCACATGATTTGACTGTCTTATGGGGATGGGGAAATACAGGTGTGAGGCTACTTTTCATGAGGAAGTCTTATGTATTATAGTAATTCTATACCTTTGTATACTAATTTTGGGGGATCCGATTCCATAGTACATGCCCATGCCTAGCATTATCCCAAGACACTTGTACCTGTGCATTGTGTAATCTTAGCAGATAACTTTTGTAGGTCTAATAATGTAATTATTTATATTAGTGTGATTTTATTTAAATGCTAACATAAAAATATAAGTATTATTTATCAAAAAATATATAGACGATTATCATACTAAATTTATTATATAGACGATTATCATACTAACTTAGGATGAGTGAACAAGAGGGAAGAGGAGAGACATCGGCCTCCCTCTCACCTACATAGCTTATGCCTGAAAATTCAAATCCTGTAGGGTTTCACCGGCATTTATGGAATGGCATGCTAGAAGCAAGCAAAAGCTAGGAGGAAGTTGCAATAAAGCCAACAAACCAGCCCATGTGCCTCTAGAGCATCACTTGGAGGTTCCTTCGCAGGAAGAGTGGTGATGGTTGTTAACACCTGAGTTTGCAACACCTGCAAACTTCATTTAGCATTTTGAGGTCAGAAAGAATCTGTTTGATTACTCAGCAAAGTGATTTTTGGGGGTTTGCTTAGTCTAGGAATAAAGAGATATCCTTTGTGGACAATTTTAGTGTTGATTGCATGGTTGTTTGACCAGCAAGCAACCTAGGTTTTAAATTAAAAACCTGAATATGACCTTTCCTGGGTTCATAACAGAGTTTCATAGCACAAGATTGGACGATTTTTTAGGCTAACAAATACAAACCTTGTTCTTCACGATGATTTTCAGCCAGTTAAAGATCAAGTTTCCAGGCTTTCATATCAATCTGAGTACTTTCTTGATGTACAAGCAATCTTAATCTTGGAGTTTCTTTTTGTGTCAAATTCAGATTGGAAGGGGACACTGCCTTGCTCAGCAAGCAACCTCATTCAAGATATTCTCTTCAAGACAAATTCTGATAAGGAAGGGAGCGCTTTTGTGGGACTTGTTTTCATCAGTTATGACAGTTTATTTTTCAACAATATAGGTACCTATCTCCTGATGCCGATTCTTGTCCTTGTCATATAGCAGAGCATCCATCATGAGGTTTGTTTCAACTTTTGAGAACATGCGCACCTTGCTTTGGAATCTGGATGTTACATGCTGGTATTAAGGGTCTGTTATTGGCACGGGCAGGTCACCATCTTTGGAGGGTTAATTTTGGAGCTTTTATTCAGCATTAAGGAGCCTTCTTGGGATTGGTTATTTAATATATACAGATTCCTTCCAGTTTGAGGAAGTCTTGTGACCAATTTGTGCCCATTTGTGGAAGGTTCTTCATTCTGGTTGGAGATCAACCTTTTGCTAATATGGGCCAATGTTTTGGGGGATGTATGCATGGGGTTTCATTTGCAATTTATCATCATGCTTTCCAGCTTAGTCAAAGCACTTTTCATGAGGAGGTTGAGGTGGCTGTCACTTGTCTTCATGCTCATGTGAGTGTTTTTCTCGGACTTTTGCGTATTATTATGGGTGATTTCAGCACCAGAGTCGGTGATCTTTCTTTTCATGTTTTCATACTTATCTCATGCACCATTCCTAGATGGATGCATGCTTTGTTTGGAAGGTTATTTGGCAAACCCTAAGTGCTGGTTATGGAGGAGGATCTTATGCTCATCTTTGGAGACACGCCACTCATGGAAAGCCTAGAATTTTTCTACTTTGTTGCCTATCTTGTTCTGGGTGAGGATTAAACCACCCATATTTAGTATGCTTGTAGGGTTTGATAAGCTGACTTTGCATGGCAGCCATAGTCAGATTAAGGTTTTGGAAGAGACTTTGCATGGCCTAGGGTATTATACAACATTCATTGTATAGATCCGTCCTCAAGAATAAGAGGAAGGGAAGGTTAGTTGGATTGGATCTGTGTCCAATGTCCATTATTCTTCTCCCATTTCATATTACTTCCATTTTAGTCAAAGTCTCTGAGTCTATCTATAGCAGCAGCGGGATAAGTTCATCAAGGCCTTGAGCAGTGACAATCATGCTACGTCCCCTCCAGTTCCTTGGGGCGGATTTGACTTGATTTTTACCATAATTATGCACCAACATCTATGTTTAATGAAGGCCAGTTCATCTAATTTGTGAGTTTGTTCCCTGTCAAGAATTATGCATCAGTATCTCTTTGCTTATGATCTCAGCTCTTAGGGCTTCTAATTAGCAAGACTTAATCATATAGATTACCTTGTTGAATCTCTTCTTTCTATCTTTCTCCATCACCCATTGGATCTGGAACTGGTCACTCTTAAAATCTGAATTTAAAGTTCTAAGTTTCTCTTAGGGTTATCCCCCTAGGGTTAGCACAGGGTAGTTCCAAAGAGAGGAATACTCATAACAGGAGTGTTTTTCCTGAGTGGTCATTCAACCTCCCTTGGGAAGTTTTCCAAGGGACAATTTCGAATGATAACACTGGTTGTTTCCACAGATCGAAGTTGGCTTTAGGTGACAGCAGACCACCTGAAGTTGTGTGGGTTTTTGCAAGGTGCAGGAGGCATTTTCATTTCCAGGCCACTTTTGGTTGCTCAACAGCGCTGTCAGTGAGAGGAGAACTCAAAGTAGATGTAGTGGGCATTCGAGGAAGTGTGGTAGTGTGATGTTGTCTGGGCTATGACACCGATTTTTACCAAAGGAGATATGTTCAGGAGTGAGCAGCTTGCTGTAAGGTTACAGGTTGCAAGATGAAGTGCTTGTCCACACAACAGTGTGGAGCGTGTTTCTTTTGGTCATGGGGTGGTGTCTTCCTCAACACACTTCAGAAGCACCATATTAGAGATGTTACATTGATTACAAGTTCCAGTTCAATGGATGGAGCCACCCATGGTTTACTCCTGGGTCTTTGTAAAGGAAAGAATAGCCTGGTTTGCTAATGGTGGTTTCTAGGTCCTTGCTTCTCCCTGGCTTGTTTGGTAAGGTGAAGTTTTGCTATAGTCAAGGCATTGATTTAGAATGGGATTTCTTATTTACACCTGATTTTGAATTGTGGTAGCCCATCTGCCACACAGTTTTTGGGGCTGCCACGCAGTTTTTGGTTATGTGCTTTGTACAATTTAATAAGAATCATTTTTCAAAAACAAAAACTTGTTTAACTTAATTTAGAGTTAACCTAGTCAAGCACGTTGTGGTCAAGTGGTAAATCAAGAGGCGTTTCTTGACGAAAACAAAAGTTGAATTCCGCCAAGAACATGCTGCCATGTTAATGAGGCAAATTATGTGCAATCTTGTGATATCTCATTGTTAATTAAATCTAGGCAGTTTGTCTTAAGCAATGTATCTCCACAGATAATGCAAGCCCTAGATGATTTTGATGGAATAGATACCCTTCAGTTGTGGCATCTAAGCCAAACATGCAATTGACTTCATTAACAAAGGGCCTTTTCCCAACAGAAAAAAAATAGAGTATACATAGGTTAATTTAAACCCTTAAAATCTTACTATGCCCTAGCATTTCCACATCTCCATAAGTAGTTGCAAACCCAGATTTTATGGATAGAAATTTGCTGATAAGAAATCATTGTGGAAAAGGAATCAGCCTACACAACTGTCACAAATGTCTGTGTTCATGCTACCTCAGTTAAACTGTCTGAAGATATATTTTTGCAGTAGTCTGGACCTTTTTCTTTGGAATGGAGTTTTTAATGTAACCCTGATTTTGCCTTGTGGTGGCAGACCATCTGCCATATATTTGACTTAATTTAGAGTTAATCTAGGTTAATTTAACATTAACTTAAAATCTAACTCTGACCTGATCTTACAACATATTTCCACATCTCCATCAGCAGTTGCAACCCCATACTTTTACAGATTGACATTTGCCAATGAATCAGCCTAGACCTGTCACAGAAGTGTGTGTTCATGCTATCTCAGTCAAACTATCTGCTGATGTCTTTTTGCGCTGACATAAATCTACTCAACTTCTGACTTACATGTTAATAAGTCTTCAATTGTTCAACCTTCCAGTTGTAACAAAATATTGTTTTTAAAATAAATGAATCCAACAAAAAGGAAAAAAAAATAGTTTTTCCTTGTCTACCGTTTTTTGGTACTACGGTTGAAAAGAGATTACAAAAAGAGGCAAGATGCTCAAAGTTACATCATGTCACTTTTGAATGTTAGCATATGTGTCAGCATATGATATGATTCCAGCATGCAACCTTGGCAATCTTCATTAGAATACTTTCATACACAGAACCCAAGGTCTTATGTTATCTTTTGGGGTAGCTCGGACAGGTACTTCTGCATTGGCGGTGCCTAGCATGCAGAAGTGTCCGAGCGACACTCTCTAGAGTGGCTTTTATTTAATGACTAAAGTGATTTTTTATAAAGTTGAGTGATTTAAGTCATCTCAGCAAGAGATTAAGTCACGACCATTGATCTCATAGGAGCAAGATCTAATCTTGACCATTGGAGATCTAGGGTTAGGGTTTTCGTCATTAGGAGATTATAAAAGCAAATCTCAGGAAAGTGAGAGGCACATAATGAGTACATAGGAGCAAGAGGGAGTCTTGCTCATGTACTTTTGTCTGAGTGGGCAGGGCTAAAGAAAAGGCGCCGGGGGCAGCGAGGGAGATAGCAACCAGGTGGGCTAGGCTATCAGTTGCAGCATTGTAATCCTCTAATGGGCCATTATCCCAAGACGAGAGCCCAAGATTTTATCTAATAAAATCAAACTCAAAACTGGTTTTCCCGCAAGGGTTTTTCAAGGGGTGTTTACTCGAATATCGTGTGCAATGTGTGTTATGGTTTCTGTCGTTTATGCTTCCACTTATTTTCGTTGAGTAACCTAGTTGTGTTATATTATTCAGTAAAATCATTTTTACTTTGAATTAATACCCTAGTGTTAGGTTACATAAATTCAATATTGTATCAGAGTCTAGTCTCTGATGGATTCCAAGTTTGCACAGGACGTGATTTGCAGCGGAAAAAAAAATTTAATTGTCTGCGGGTTTATGCAGGAGTTGTAGGGTAACGAAAAAAATTGTACACTCGTACGACATACAGACTGCAAAGATCTGTGCAAAATCGTCGGTTGTTTGTGTTATCACATATAGTTGTCAAGGGCAGCAGGTTGTCCAAGTTCGTGGCCTGCAAAAGAAGCGTCAAAGCACAGCGTTCAGAGCAGTTCGTTCTGGACTCTAATCAAGCAAGCAGACAAGTTTATCTTTTGACAACGAAGATCCAATCAGGCAAATCAGATCGACGGCGCGCGGGCATTCGGAAGTCCAAAGTTGCTCAAAGATTAGCGCCGGAGCAAAGGCCCAAGATCAAGGTCGAGCAAAGATTAAATCTGGGTCGTAGATCTCATTGGGAGAGATCAACGGTAGAAAATTATCACGAGAATTGGGAGTTCGAAATAATGTTAAAGTTATGAGCCCAGGTCCGAAGTCTCGAAGTAGATCTGGACCGTGGATCTTAGGAGACAGGTGGTAGCCGATCCGATGATTCGCGGAAGTGACTCTCGGGAGTTTTGGAAGGAAGCAAAAGCAAACCTCGCGAAGTGCGAAATGGATCTAGGCCGTCCAATCGAGAGGGGCACATGGCGCTAGATCGACAGATTCGCGGTTTCGCGAATCAGAGGTTTTGCAAGGAGCGATGCGCCAATTTCGCGAAGCACGAAACCCCGAAGCACCTTTGAGATAGGCCCAAGGTCGCAGCCCGAGGTCACAAGCGTGAAGGGGTAATGAAGAAAGAGTTGGCGCCTGAGGCTCGAGATTTCGAAAGCGCAAAAGAGGAAGGTCGCGGGTTTCATAGGACTTGCAATAAAGAGCCGCCAACAGCACACAGCATCCCCTGGGCATTTAGCCTCGTTGTGATCCCGAGAAGAAGCAGTAAATGAAAAAGGAGTGGTGGTTGAAACTTCAACTCACTCCATAAATGGAAAGCATGGAGAGTCTGGTTGTAGAGACAGAGCTGTCAGCCAGAGGCCCCCTCAATGGACGATTTTTCCTAAAGGCCCATGCTGATTTAAGTTTGCGTCAGACAGAAGGATACATGCGCAGTCTGACAAAGCAGGCACCGACTGAAAGCTTTAAATGCAGAGGTTCGATCACGCTCTCGGTGGTTGAGGCATTTTTGAGTATATATAGGCAGTTTTAGTATTTTGTTAAGGTTGATGGTTGAGCTAGGCTCCCGCACTGTAAAGTTTTGATGAAACTCTGGTTCTTCTAGTTATGTATCTGTATTTGAGACTTCTTGTTTAATGAAAGTCAGCTTCCTTTCCATTTATCTGTAACAATTGCGTTAGAACACTCGGGCATGGTTGATCCAGTCGAGGGTAGTTATGTTGTTGTGATGTAGGTTTGATCACAGTGGCATTGCGACCAGTTTTAATCAGTTTCCTGTGTTATCTTTTCCCTTCTTATACTGAATGGCTCGGGCATGGAAGATCCAGTCAAGTTGTTACAGTTGCAGGATAATGTAGGTTTGATTATTCTGTTGATGTGACTATGTTGCTTGCACCATATTTCAGTGTCTGAAGCTTGATCTCGAGATTGCTCTTGAGTTTGAGTTTTTCCTCTCCGAGCTGCTGGAAGGCATGATGCCCATAGTAGTCTCGTTCACCTCTCTCACCAAGTCTTCCCTCTGCTCACACTTAAGCTCAACTTACTGACTGAAGTTGATCAAGACCTCACCTGCTTGTACATGTTGGTACCTGTTTTCTGAGTTAAAACGATATTGTCTTGAGCCTGCGCCCATTTGACCTCTTTAAAACCAACCTGTGACATAAAACTCTGATGGGTATTGGGCTTACCTTCAATGCAATCCGAGGGTGACTTCCAGTGCTAACATTCCTGGCATCGTTGTCGGGGAACGAATTGAAGACATTTCCCTGGGTAAGAACAACAATGAGCTT